>MU003773.1:0-532707 GCA_010093785.1 Polychaeton citri CBS 116435
CTCCCTCCAGTGGTCCGTTGAAGAACTTCGCACAGATCTAATTCGCTACGTTGTGCAGGTCTCGGAACCGATACAGGAATACAACCTGGCGGTCATCGGTGCTGAAGGTGTTGGCAAGTCCACCTTCATCCAACGCGTCTTTCGCCTGCCAGACCAGACAGATATCGCTGTCCATAGGATCGACGTCGACGGCACTGCCTATCTCGTCCGTCTAATCGAGCTCCCACTGGATGAGGTCGGGATCGATGAGGATGACGGTGACGTGGACTTCCCCGAGGCTATACAGGGAAAGGCCATGCCTAAGTTTGACGCCGCCCTGATGTTGTACAGCATCCAGGACAGGAGCAGTTTCGAAGAAGTACCAGACATGCTGAGTGAGTGCTACACGTCCCGAGTTCCCTGCACCCATCGAAGACGCAGTCTGCGCCAACCTACCCCTTCTCCCTGTGGACCTCCTTCCTTGTTCCTCCTATCGCAACATGCTGGGTCTTTTCGCTGACTGAGACATTGCCTACAGCTGCTCTCCACAAGTCCATGATCCCATATATGTTGGTCTCTTGCAAGTGCGATACCCCACCCCCGACGCGCGAGATCGAGCCCATTCCAATCGAGCAGAAGGCCAAGCGGGAGTTCGGCAGCAGTGTGCTTACCTTACAGACGAGTTATCTGGACAAGAGCTGCTTCGACAGAGGCATCCTGACCATGCTCAGAGCTCTAGCATCAAATCATGCAGGTGAGCTCCCCCCCCCCCCCCCCCCCCCCCTCTCTCTCTCTCTCTCTCTCTCTCTCTCTCTCGCTACCTAGAAATGCGGCTAGTCAGCTCTGTGCTGACTATACATAGAGAACCACGCGCGGAGCGCTTCGGCCAATCGCCGTCGAGCCCAGTCCAGTGCTGTCCGTCCTGTCTCTCCACGCCCTCCTAGCTATCACAGCCATACGCGCGCTAGCTCTGAATACACCGGCACGCAATACAAGGAGAAAGATCAAAAGCACATGCGCCATGATTCCAGCCTTCAAGGCTACGGCTCCAACGACCGCCTCAATGTTCCGAGCGAGATGCACGGCTCCTTCCTGTTAGAAGAGTCTGCAAGCGAGAAGAGCTTGGTCGGATCTTCTGAGTCGTCGACGCCAGACTTGACTCAACCTCCAGTCAGTATCACGGCGCCAGCGCTGTCGTCGATCTCGGAGAATGGGGCCACCTTTGGCGAGCTTGTAGACCGCCTTTTGGCACAGCCAAAATCAAAGGCAGATGAGAAATTTGTCAGGATATTCTTGGCACTCTATCGCAAGTTTGCCGCACCAGGCGGGCTGCTCGAAGCCATCGTAGAGCGCTTCGATGCGCTCGAACACAACAGCGCCGTAAGTCTGACCAAGATCACCGATCAGCTTCGCTACACGGAGCTTTTGGCGGAATGGATTGCAAAGTACCCTGGCGACTTTGCCCACCCAAAGACGAATCGCAGGATGAAGACCTTTGTCGCGAAACTGTCGAAACGAACGATCTTCTGCACCGCTGCCAATGAGATGAGCATCAGCTTGGAAGCGGTCAAGGAGGACGATGATACCCTCTGGGCGTTCAGTGACAGGGACAGGGAAGCCCAAAGACCTCAACTGGACCGGAGGGGCACGATGTCCTCAACTGCAAGCATACTGATCGATGACCCTCGCTTCGAATTTCCCGACGGCATCGGCGGCAACGAAACCCTGGCTGCAACGCTTGGCCAAGACCAGGGGCGGATCGTATCTGGATCCTCTGTCTCTTCGTCCCAGCTGATGAACAACGTAGAAGCAGCGCAACGGCAGGCTGAACTGCTACAGCCGCTTCCAAGGCAAACTCTCACCAAGGTGCAGTGGCGCGCCCTGTACGACCAGCCTGACGACCTTGTCGCACGGGAACTGACCAGGATCGATTGGATCCTCTTCTCGTCCATAAGACCACGCGACCTTGTCCGACACGTTGTCCTGACAGTCTCTGAGCGATCCACATGCAAGAATCTCGTAAATGTGAACCGTATGATTGAACATTTCAATCAGCTCGCCTGCTGGGTTTCGAACTTCATACTGTTACGCGACAAACCAAAGCACCGGGCCCTGATGCTTGAAAAGTTCATGCGTGTCGCCCGTAAGGTCCGGGAACTGAACAACTACAATTCTCTCGGCGCTATCATCGCTGGCATACGATCCACTTCGATCCACCGCCTCGCTGCCACGCGAGAACTGATACCCCCAGCCGTCGGTAAAGACTGGATGCGCTTGGAGATGCTGATGGGTCCCCAGAAATCACACTCAGCATACCGGTTAGCATGGGAGAACAGCTCGGGCGAGAGGATTCCATATCTACCATTGCATAGGAGAGATATTGTCACCGCTTTCGAAGGCAACAAGTCCTTCATCGAGCATCCCGGTGAGGATAGGATTAATTGGAAGAAGTTCGAGGTCATGGGCGAAGTCATTGTCCTCATGCAGAAGGCTCAGGGCATCCCATACAGAGGGCTCGGAGGCACCCGGGCAAACGAGATCGTAAAAGACCTCGTGCTTGACGTCAAGATCTGCAAGGATGAAGATGTAAGTCGACGTCTTCAGGCATGAGAGAGAGGCTCATTTGTGGATCGTCTTGCTGACCACTGATCACAGGAACTATGGGAAAGGAGCCTCCAGATCGAGCCATCCAGCACCAGCACTGGCGGTTCGACCCAACGACTCAAGGACTTCTTCAAACGATGATCCGAGAATGAGGATGAAGTCATGCTCAGCCTGGATACCCTCACCTACCGGACTCGATGCCTATCAGGCGCATACCGACCGCCACCTCTCATGAGATATGCTCAACCAACGAACCCAAAAATCCACCCTTGTCACGGCCTTAACAAAACACAACATCCGCTCACATTCCGCATCTCTCCCATCATGGATTAAAACTTTCCTATAACAAGGAGCCACGACATATAGCATAAATAAACAGCTATCTCGCATTCACCACTCATACTCACGATTCTCGAAAGACTTTTCCTTAGACTAAAATTTAGATAGACATGCAAGCCTCACGGCATAAAGAAACGGAGGATATTTGCGGACGAGATAATTCTGCTATTCAGTTTGATATCACGTCTGGATTGGCCTCCCTATCATGCAACTGGTCGTTTTGCTTTGCCCGCTCTCTATTGTATCGGGCTGTGGCATTCTGAACATTATAGCGGCAGGAGAAGTAAGGAGGTAAGGATGGAAGGAAAGAGGGAGGAGGGGACTGTCTTTTACCAAGATCTATCAGGGTTGGTTGGCAAGAAGCGTGAGAAGGGTATTTCCCAGCGACGATGGCGTTCGTTTTGCGACACCACTTCAAGATGTGGCAAGACGGAAATATGAATTACTTCTCCCCCTTTGCAATCTCTCAAGATCACTTGTTGTTGCTTGATGTTCTGGTTGCTTTTCCAACATCGTGTTCACTTGGTTGATGGCGTTATATTTCACAGTGGGTCTGCTGACAACCACTACTGACTGACACATCTAGAACGAGCCACACAGTAGGAAGCAAAGGGCGGCCTTCAAGCACGGACAGGACGCGTAAAACCGCCCCAGACAACTAAGGAGGAAATCAGAGACGAACCCAAAGTCTGATGCATCTGGTCCACAACAGCAGAAGCTATCCTAGCCCGCATTGCTTACAGGCAAAGCACAAGCTCTGGAAGACCCGAACCTAACTCCGTCTCCCACACTTCCAAACATTTGCGAGCCTATCCCTCCGTACGGCTTGCTCGACCGGTGAGCGAATGAGACAATCCTTGGAGCACAGAGGGCAGTCAGCAGGTGCTGATGCAGATGCTGATACAGTTGCATATGCAGGTGGATCGGTGATGGAGCGCGCGAGGAATCGGCTCGCTGGTGGGCCACGAAAAGGGGGCGTGAAGGGAAGGAATTTATGGCGAAGGTGGCTACTGTCGCGAATACTACTGCGTGGACTGTCCTATAGTGATGTTGAATAGACAGGACACGTTTCCCCGGGATTCTCCTGCTGTTCGTAATATGGACGGGGTTGTGCAACCTGCACCTTCTCCCATCTAAGGCACATGACTACGTCACGATCACGGTCGTGTCCCATTAGGACCACGAGAATGGGCGGTAACGATTTGACTTCGTCACATACTTGCTCGAGCATGCATGTCATTTTCGTCTGTGCTACCTGGGGAGGGGCAAGGTCTCGATTGTTCGCCCTCGAGGCACATTGATCCATGCCAGTCCTATGGACCCCTGTCAGGGTGAGTATATATCGAGCACGTCGAACGACAGGCGCAGGGTGATGTGAAGTTATGACTCTGACCTTTACCCATATACTCCAAAGACAGACACAGTTCCATTGGCAGAAACCATAGTATGACGTACAACGAGATCAAGATGGAGATCGCTCGCGATCGCACTCGGTACGCGTTCGAGCAACCAGATCTGCTTTGGGAAGCCCTTCAGGCAGCTGGCTCGCCAGTCCACAGTATTGGAGGTCGCTGGATTTGCGAAGGCAACAAGTCCTTGGCCGGTGTTGGCAATCGTGTCATCAGTCTGGTGATGACACTGGCCTGTCGAGATGAGGGGAACACCATCGGTGCAGATTCCACCATTGCCAGGCTTTTGCGAGGTGCCGGATTTGCTGATCAAGGTCGCATCAGGCGAGACAAATCATCGCATCCAGCACGCAGGCAGCAACAGCAACCTCGCCCGAGTATGCGATGACCGCGAGTTGACAGCTGCCATCAACGGTAACCCGGCACAGCAAGGTTTCATTCCGGCGACGATCAAGACAGCCACGGTGGAAGCGCTAGTGGGAGCTGCCTACCTCACCGGCGGTATTGGTGATGCTGCTACAGTGATGGAGAATCTGGGCGTGGTCTGAAGAACACAAGTAACGTGGTATCCCCTCTCCATCCTGATCCACAACCAGCTATGAACACACTTGTGTGAGATAACCTGCCATAGCTTGCCGCCACATGGAGGCCATCCGGTGCCTCTGCAAGGGCGAACACCACGTACGTCACCTTATATGCTCCCGCAGGGTCCTCCGTTGCCGTGCTTCTGCCTACTCATCAGGCCAGAGGTGGATCTCAATCGATGCCTCTCCGCCCCAGGTGGGTCTTGGCTATAGCATGGCAACGGATCACCCCTACGGGAGCTTTGGGGTGCCGTCTTGGTATCTCGCCCTTGCAGCGGCGCCGGCTGATCTCCATGTAGCGGCCGCATTCGAAAGAGGGCAATCGATTGCATCTAGTCTCCGTGATGGATAACTAGCAACACAGCAAGCAACATTGTCGCGCCTTCTCTCGGGTATGTCCGCTATCAGGACGACATAGCCATCCAGCGTAGTGTCGAATAATCCCTGACTCCAAGACTAGCCTGATGCTCTTGAACATGTTCCACCGCTGGAACGGCCTAGATTGGGGATTTAAGAAGCGAATCGGTTGGCACCAGTCACTCATTCAAGGGGGAGGGGGGAGGGAAGCGGGTAGATCGAGTCTAACATTAATTGCTTCCTGCCGATTCAACTCGGTCTGGCGTGAGAAATTACCAGGTTACAAAACAAGCTTGCAGATTCTCTACTTCGACTCGTGTGATGAGGACAGCTGAGCCCCTCTTCGTCCCCTAGCTGAATATGCGTAGGTATTCCTATCGTAGGAGATGGGCTCATACATGTTGGGAGACTGCCACTAGCATATATGCTCCACAGCAGTGCGCACAAGACTGGTGAGCAAGTGAGAACCTTGTAGTGGTGAGGATAGAGGTTTGAAAGCAGACAGAAAAGGTACACGGTACAGGGTCGGTAGAGACGATGCTAGAGATTACCGCAACTGCCATGGTTCCTACTGCCGCTGCCAAACCTGTACATCAAAGCCCAGCGACACTCATTGCTGTGAGGCTAGGGGATGATGGGGGGTGAGGGAACACTAACGGAGTACTTAACATATTATGGCTGCCTACGGAAAGCCTCGATCGCGATAAAGCATTTATGCCTGGACTTTAGGGTCTCTCTGAGAAGTGCAACACTGGTGAATGAAGAATATGCGTTGTCTATGCTCTGACTCGAATGTCAAAGGGCAAAGGTCTAGCCGAACAATGAATTCGTCTAATAGAAGGAGATCCTTTCGGAAGAGACCAGTAACACTTCCTGAGAGCTTCGTGATTACAATTCCCTCTCCACAATCAGGACGTAACATGGTAGTTGAGCAGTCTCGGTACTCAGGTCACTACAACACAGCAGCGATTCACACGTTAATCGTTCATAGTGAGTTTTTAGTCGCTGTCTTGACGGTAAACTGCGATATCTAGTTAACGAGCCTTGGAAGGTCGGTAGTGAGCAAAAGATTGACAACAGGCATCGGAGACTGGAAGAAATATAGTAGTAGATTCTTACTTATAGTCCTGGATCTGTATATTATGGCTTTCGTAACAATCGAAAGGCTTCGTTTCATCCAGTGACGTCAACGGTCAACTAGAAGAGTCGCCTCTAGTGGGATGTCGCTATGGAAAAATGTCTATGTCAGATATACAGACTATCTTGTGATCCCTCAAGTCTCTCGGTACATTCTACGCCGGTTGCTGTATGGGTAAGTAAAGTCTCCAAGATCAATGCACGTACCTTTCCACGTCAGATTAATATTAACAAATGCGAGCTAGACAGACGCGTCATTTACAAGTTCCGCCAATAATATGATGGTTTCGCCATTTTACAAATCGATAATGCGGACGGTCATGTTTCATAAGGTCCTTCAGAATGGCTCGAATCTGAATTTCATCTTTCCGGGATGCGTGTCTGTCATTTTGTTCTAAGTCGTGACCACGTCATTGATGTTTGCAGTCACAAGAACTGATTTCTCCAAGGTTAGAGACATTCAAATGATCTTCGAGAAATCATCTGATAGCGCATCGAGGAGCTTTGTGCTACGATTGCTGAGCAACAACATTTTGGATTCAAATGCCTGTGGAAAGAACGGCAGCGGAGGACCTGTCACAACATTTCTCAGCACGTATGCCAGATTCACAGGTCAAATGTTAGGGCCAAGACTTTGCGCTCTCGAAATGAACAGGATCGCGGCATTTGCGAACATGAAAGTACCCTGATCGCTACTACAATTGTGGTGTTCCTCATGGGGGACATCCCGTATGAAGACGAGTTGCTCATAATTACAGATTCGTTGACTTGACATACGCCTTTATCCCTTAGTGAACATCCTGTATGATGTATCTGTATCTAGTAGGATACTGAGAAGTACGAGGAGGATGATCATGTAGTGCAACGCGCAATTTTGGGTCACCAAAATGAATTACGGAAAAGGCCATTCAATTTCTTAAGGGTTGAGGAATATAAACTTGCCCCTAACTATAGAGGTAAGCTCAGCGTGACTTTATCCAGGCAGGCGCTGGTCAGGTTGATGCAAGACCCAACGACCACAGGTTGGTTCGTAAACACAAGTCGCTGTGCAGACTTGTTGCCGTCAACTGTCGAAATGGCAGTAGACGTGAGCGGATAATACACCGTGAACACATCAAGCCTGCTGATAACACGTCTGTTGCTAGGACGGCCAGACGTGAAGTCTCTGAGATACTGCAGGCCCCGGATTGTCTCGCCTAGTAGCGAATTGGCTATAAGAAGTAGTTTCGTGACGAGCTCTGCCAGCCTATTGCTCAACTCATCCTCAGGCTCTAGCAGTAGCAGTGGTCCTTCAAGAAGCTTACGGCCTTGAGAAAGCAGAACGATAGGCAAACATCCAGAACATGATCACGGATGTCCCATATCCATCGCCAAATACTCAACGAACGTGAGAGGTGCGCAGATATCAGACAGAATAGTAGAGGTCGAGCAGAGTTGATGTCCTCCTAGCATGCCCATGACTTCTCTCACCAGGACTACACATACCGCGAGACCTACTGAAGACATGCTACTGAGCATCTATACTACCATCCATCGCTTCAGTTCAGTCCTCTGAAGCATCACGATCACCACCGATGAACCTTCTGTCACTCCATTATGAGTGCCGAATCTGTGCTAACACTTCAAGGGCCACCCGTATGATCCTCCTGCACCTATGACCTCACATCGAGGTCGACGCTGGCGTCAGATGAGTCGCAGGACATGGAGTAAAACGGCTTCGTGAGGTCATTGGTTTCACATCCACTAAAGTAAACATCCTGCCTTCCGGTCTCAGTCTTTCAAAGACTACGGGCTGACAATCACCTAAGAAAACCCCCACTGAGGAGACGCAGGTGACGGCCTTCCACCCGAGCAGCTGCCTCTCGCAAGTTCCATGCCTCTCGAACGCAGACTCCATGCAGTCCCATGCAAGCAGGACGGTTGTCCAGCTGCTCTGTAGCGCCACGCTACCACGGGATCCATGTTCGCGCAGCAGCTATTGGCGTGTCTACAGCGTCCAGGCCGAGCCAGCAGCAGCGGCAGCAGCAGTAGCGCACTCCGCAGCTGGAGCCTTTCCAATCCGCTCTCCAAGAATCGGTATCCCATCAGTGCTCAGAGACGTATCATCCCTGCATCAGAACCAGCCATGCGACCAACTCCCACGCCAATACCGAGCGCGCCGCTCAAAGTGAATGAAGACATGAGCTAGCTCTACGCAACTGCGGACTGACTTCGAACCTGGACGACCATCTATGCGACCGAGTAGCAAAGACGGGCTGGACTGCGCAGAGGACGATGAGGGAGCAGAGGCCTGTATGGAAGGGAGGCATCATAGACCAAGGTTTAGAAGCCTAGGGAGCACGACTCCTCTCCACCTGTCTACTGCACGGAAGTGGCGACGGCGGGAGGGGCTCCACGGGCAGAGCGCCCGCGAGCAAGGGATTAGGCCTCTTTTTTTCTAATCCCCCCCCATATTAAAGCGAGCCGGTTGGACGGAGGAGCGCATTTTCGCACGCAACACCAAACGCTAAGCAAGTTGTGAGGGAAGCTGTGCCAGTCGTCCGCGGACAGCATGTGCCGCGTGCATGCATGCAACCAGCTTCCCCCCCCCATGCTGCCAACGCAGTGTCCGCCGCTGTCGATCTGTCTATAACGTGGGCTTCGATTGGCAGTCCTCGGGCCTGAAGCTTGGTCGCGACTGACCTTGACGTGGTAGTCGTACCTTCCGCAAGAACCAGGGATGTGGCTGCCTGGTTCCAGCCTGTTCGCTACCCTCTGCTGGGAGGAAGTGCCTGAGGTTTTGTTTCATACCGTCTAACATGTACGACACGCGGATAGAGCATCGATTAAGGAAGGTAGGGGCAAAGAAACTAATGTTTTTCCGATCCATCCCTCTATCATCTATATAGAACCCGACCCTTCATCCTCCCCAGCTCGTCATAACACATTAGGTACACTCTCTCCCTCCCTCTGTGTCTTCGTGAAAGGTGACAAGGTCGACAAGTAATGGGAAAATAAATACATTAAATGCAGCAAAAGGAAACGGACACCAACCAAAGTCTATATAGGTATTCTGTCAAAGATTCACTCAAAGCATTTTAGGTTGGAACAAAGTTTTTGCAAAAAAGGAAGAAGAAGAAGAAGAATCGTGCCTCTCCGTGTCTGGGCTCGCATGGAGCATGCTTTTCATTTGAAAACAGTGCCCATGCTGGGTGGGTATCAAGCTCTTTTAGTTGCTGTCTCTGTTGCCTCCTCCTTGGTCTCGGTTCTCATGCAGTCGTGAAATTCCAAAGGAAAAAGAAAAAGGTTGTTAATTTTGGAGGAGAATTGGGAGGTTGTGCGCACTGCCCATTGCCAATCAAGCAGGCACACTGGCCGATATTGTGGCAAACATCCCTATGCGAGCAGTATCAGCTCGTCATGCTCCACCCACATCGTTGTCTCCCTCCAACCCCCCGTCTCCAGTTGAAGTTCCATTGCCGCCAGCTCGGTCCTTGATCAACTCCTCAACTGCAGCATTGCCGCTCAGGATCGCCTCCATGTACGCGACGACTTCCTTAAGGATCTCACTCTTCGAGAATCCCGATTTGCCGCCGGCCAGTGATGGTACCAATCCGTTCAGATCGTCGTAGCCTTGCTTGATGATGTTCCTCCTCTTCTGCTCGGATTGGATATGGTTGGCCCGCTTCTGGTCTTCAGTGAGGTTCTGGCGTGCCGACTGCTTCGATTCGCGGGATTTGCCTTTCTTCGCAGAGTGAGAGGTTGGGGGTGTGACCGGTACTGCTGTCATTGCGGACGAGTCAGGTCCCTGTGCCGTGACAATACTGCCACTGGGAGAGACGCTTGACATAGACACTCCTGAGAAGGATGGGCGACCGCCGTGGGTCATGGTAGACTTGCGACGCTTGGGCGTCTGATGCGCATGCTGGGATGGGAAAGTCATTGCATCGAGTGATGATGGCTCTTCGCCCTCTGCAACTTCGTCGGCCTTGGGAACCTTAGGCCCACGTTTGGGAATGTTGCCTCGAGCGGCTGAAGGGGGGGACCAGACAGTAGCGCTTTCTTCGCGCTCGGTCTGACTCTTGCGACGCTTACGCGAAGGGCCCTGCTGGTAGGAGTCGTCGCCGCTGCCGCCACCACCACCGCCACCACCGCTATAGGGGTCCCAGGAGGTGCCGGGCCGAGCGGTCATGGCAGACATGGGACTGGTCATGCTCATGTTGCCAAATGCGGTCATCGGAGGCCCGGCACCAGCGGAGTTCGGGCGCGTGGGTGCTTCACTTCCAGAACCGCGGATGCCGTACGGGAACGCTGGGCGGAAGTCTTGCATCTGTTGCTGCATGGAAGGGCTGTGGCTGCCGGCAGCGGCCTGGTCGGCCAGGGGGACACCCATCAGATTGCTGGCTTTCTGTTCGGGATGTTGTGACATGTCAGATCTGTATGAGTGTGGACCCTGAACCATGCTGTCTGTACCAAACCTGAGCATTGACGGACGCTGTGCGCCCTGGTTCTGTTGGGGGGTGAACTGCAGCGCTTGCTGTGCAAGCCAAGAAGCATTACCCTGGTTCTGCTGGAACATCTGAAACATGCCTGTGTGGGCGGTGTCAAGCTGCAGTGACGGATGTCGTGTGTGTTGGCCCTGATGTGGCACGTGGTGCTGTGGCTGCGGCTGTGGCTGCTGGTGGACGTTCTGGGGTTGTGACTGGTGACGGCCTTGGCCGTGCTGCTGATCGCGCATCATCTGCTGGAATTGGAGATGCTGGCCGAGCTGTTGCTGGGACAGGGAGCCTGACGTAGGCGTGTAGAGGGATCCACCTGAAGACTGCCGACCAGAAGACGTAAGCGGACTCTGTAGATTCTCGGGTCCAGCCAGAACGTGACCTACACCTGCTGCAAAATTGCCCCACGATGCACCTCCAAAACCTGTACCACCTGAGGCGTCCTGCTGCTGTTGTTGCTGGTTGGAGAGGTTGAACAGCGAGGAGGCGCCAGACAACATGTCTGCATCTGACGCAGCCCCTGTCATCTGCTGCTGGTAGAACCCATCCATATGCTGGGGTTGCTGGCCGTGTTGTTGTGCTTGCGGTTGAAAGGAGCCTTGTGAGCGGTTGGTGAGCGCGGTATTTTGCGCGGCGTTGAAGTCCCACGAGCCAAAGTTCGGGTGTTCAGGAGGCTTTTGGTCTAGAGACCACGCGACGTTGTGAATGTCTTCGGTTGAGTTTGCTCCGTCAGGATTCTGGAAGAAAGACTGGATGAAGGCGTCGTCGGAATCGTTGAGAACAGCTTGTGCTGATTGGTTGTACTGCTGCTGCTGATGATGATGATGGAGGTTCTGCTGACGTGGAGGCTCAGAGGACGAGGATTGTCGAGGTTGCAAGTAGTTTGGATCATCTAGTGCAAGTCAGTAAAGTCCCCAATAAGCCTTACACAAGCGCGAGGCGTCAGTCAGGGAGAGGATGCGGTGGCGGATCTGGATATTCACGTGATTTTGAAGTGAATCTTCGCGACGAGGGGCGGTTCACAACTCACATCCGAATGGGAGCACTGGATTGTTGCCTCCTCCATTGTTGCCTTGCTGTGCCATGACCAGCGCCAGGTCAAGGCCCGGCACCTGGTCGTTTAGGGGTTGGATTGCAAGAATGTATCACCCTATTGAACGGCTACTCTTGCTTTCCGCCTAGAGCGGTATTGGAGGCGTGGTAGATTTATGAGGCAACGAGGAATTTCAAGTGAAGTCGTGGCTATTGAATCGCACATCGTCTCATTGGCTCGTTTCTCGTTGTAGAGATAGTGATGCCGTCCTGTCGCTGACGCCGTCGCTGCTTCACTGCTGCTGCTGCCGATTCCACCGCTACCAGCGGGTTGTGCGCCGCGCGCGTAGGCTTTGGGGACCGGTGCGGATCTGGATACTGGGAGTCTCGAGGTGTCGTATTACAGGCTGACGGATCGTGGATGGCGGTCGCTTTACAATCGAGGGACTGTTCGTTACCAAGTGATGGTTCAGGCCACAGAAGATGCTCTCCTCCACCACTTCTGTTGCTGCTGCTACTGCTTCCACCACCGCTGCTGCTGGTGATACTGCCGCCTCCGCCTGCTGCCCCTCGCAGCAAATGCGAGAAGCTGGACCTGGCAGGTCGGGTGCCTCACGGGGCACACTAAAGCGGCTGGCTTTCCCAGCTAACAATGCAGCCGGGCGAGAAAGCGAGGCAAGGTAATGACCCTTGCACGTGCGTGTGAAGCTTGCAACCTCGGCCGTGCTAAACCAGAGGGGAAAGATCAACTTCCTTGCGCTTCCAATGAATGATGAGTCTGGAAGCCAAGCCAGTCAAGAGTATGGAACTTGCGCGCGCGTGACAGGAACAGAGGGGAGACTCGGCGGACAAGTCAGCAATCGGCGCGCTGACAGGATGGCGTGTGGACGCAGGTGATCCAAGACGGTGATGGGGGGTGGGTGGTCGTAGCAGTGGTGGTGGTAGTAGTACTAGTAGTAGAAGCAGTAGTAGCAGTAGTAGCAGTAGTAGTAGTTGTAGTAGTAGTAGTAGTAGTAGTAGTAGTAGTAGTAGTAGTAGTAGTAGTAGTAGTAGTAGTAGTAGTGGTCGAGGTGGTGTTGGTCTGGCAGATGCTGTTGTCGCTAGTGATTGACGATGCTGATGGGTCGGGGGTGGGGGTTCCAGGAACAAACAAGTATGTGAAAGACAAGGCAAAACGTGGGATTGCCTGGAGAAGCGGTTTGTTGGCGAATTAAACGATGAAATGGTCGAGAGGCAGAACGGGTAGGCAGGTATTGGTACCCGGAGCGTATGGCCTTAATGTGCACTAGAAAGGACAGGGTAGGGCAGGGCAGGGCAGGGCAGGGCAGGGTATGTAGAGTAGAGTAGCGGATGTGCGTAGGTGGGTGGGATGGGACTAGCTGCTGGGTTGTCGCTGCCTCAGCTACTTGCACCTTCCCTGCAGCGATGACAGTTCAGACAGAGGGACGGAGGGGAAGGAGCGGTAGACACTGGAGGAGGGATTCAGACGACTCGGGCAGTGGTGGTGGTGATGACGATGGTACAATGCCGGCAGCAACGAACGGCCAGCAGCAGCAGCAGCAGCAGCAGCAGCAGCAGGAGCAGGAGCAACGATGACAACGGTAGCAACAGAAATAACAGCAATAACGAGTAGCGACAGCGACAGTGACAGTGACAGCGGCGACAGCACACTGCGCAATGCAGTAGCAGCAACGGCAGCAGGTCAGAAAAACAGCAGCAGCAGCGTTGGGAAGGTTCCAATCTCAGCATGTGAAAGCTCGAAGAAAAGGTTTAGCATCCGCTGCGGGTCGCCTTAGGTTTCCACTCGTGGCAGCGGTACCTCAGGCTCCAGGCTTGCTGCCATTGTAGCTGGTAGCGGGCAGAGGGTGGAGGATAGAGGGTAGAGGGAACCGCACCGCACAGCACAGCACAACGCAGCACACAATCGAACAGGTCCCATTAGTCCTCTGGGTAAGGTTCTGCCTAAGGTTCCTTCCACCTCACCTCATCTGTAGTACATGATGGGAATACCTGGGCGATGCCAACAATACAGCACTGCCGCTCTACACGCGCAGATCACAGTCCGGTCCAGTCCAGTCCAGTCCAACACCAGTCCACTTCACTCCGCTTCTCGCTTCTCGCTACCCGCCACCCGCTGCTCGCTTCTCGACACTCGACGCTCGACGCGCTCTCCTGTCACGTCTGCCTGGCCTACTGCTGCCCTGCCGCTTGCTGCCGCACAGTCAAGCTTTTGCGCTTTGGCCCGATCGGCGGTTGAGGCTCGAGTCTATTTGCACCCGTCCCGTGATGCTGTATCATCATCCTCACGTACGGTACCTACGGTATGTATCCACTCCTCGCCGCCGCCTCTCCCACTAGCAAGTCTCACCACCGTCAACGCTACACGCCTCCAGCACGACACATACTCGATCGCTCGCGTCGCGGTAGCCAGGCCGGCTTGATGCCAGGATGCTACACCTTGGAGGTCCCTTACCACACACCATGCTCCGTTGCAGGCCAATGGACCGCACCTCATCTCCGGCAGGGACTGGGGGTTCCCCCGCCAATCACCATCTGAATCCCCATCGGCGCAATCTCCAGCAAACCGCTCCCCTCGCGGCGCCGCGCTGTGCTGTGATGTGCTGTGCTGTGCTGCGACACTCGGGCCTTAGGGTCGACATGCTCCCAGGATTCTGCCGGGAATTCGAGCGCAACTCCACACCCAACGTAATTCTGCCCTTGATCCTCCATTCCTGTTCAGACTCTGCCGCTTCACCTTACTGGCTTGTTCGTCGCCTTACATCCCCCCCATCACCGCGCAGTCCGCCCCTCTTGCATCAATCGATAGTGCCGTTGCACCCCCCGCCCATCACCGGCGCCGCCACTCTCTGCTCTTCCTCGCCGCTGGCGACTGCCGATGCGCTTCTGCCTTGTGCCATTGCTTGTTCCTGCATAACGTGCGCACACCAAGCCTGCCAAGATCTACCGGCTGTAATGTAAATCACTCGCCTCTCCTACAGCTAGGAGGAGGGTGCTCAGCCATCGTTCCCCGGGGAGACAATGGATTGGCTTTCGCTGGCACGGTTCTGACATCAAGTCGCTCCCCCTCTCGCTCTGCTGATTCTGCCTGCCAGCCATCTGATTCAACAAATATTCCACCCTTACCTCCCGCCTCATGCGTGCATGCATGAATAATTGCCTGCCTACATTAGCTCCGCGTACGGAACTCGACCGCGCATGTACAGCTTGTCGTACCTCCAACCTAGGCAGGAGAACGGCCGGGATGTTTCGTGACGTCGATGCGGCTCTGCAGTTTCATCCAACGATGATCGACACAACCCTAAAGGAAAAAAAAATAATCCCAAACTTCCCCCTCCCGCACACCTTCTTCCTCGCTACAGGCGCCACCATCGCATGGCGCCTCCCGTACCTGCAGCCCTTCACTCCACTGCCCTCCCGCACCCTCACCTCTTGTCCAGCTGCAAACCATCCTCACCTTTTCTCCCCCTTTCTCCCTTTCTCCCTTTCCCTGCCCGTCCTTGATACTCCACAGTCTGCATTGCTTCATTCGGACTGTCTACGGTTCCACACGATCCCCATTCACCAGCCAGGGTTTCACACTATTGATCTCCCATCGATTGCGGTGGGTTTTCTGAGATGGTACGATTCCTAGTTGTGCTTGAGCAGTCCGACGCGGGCGGTGGGTATCTCAGCGCAATTCACTGGAAACGCCGAACTCAATTGCTCCATCCATAGCGGTGCAGCCGTGTTGGTGATTCACCGCTACGGCAATGCCCAGTTCATGCCAAATCGCTATCCCCATAGAGCCTGGATTTGAGTGACGATCAGGTACGGACATGGCGCTTCTGCCTCGGGCGCTGCCATATCCTACAGTGAGTGAAGGTATAACGACAACACCGTGAAAGGAAGGGGGGGGGAATGGCCTCTTCCGCAGCACCTCACCGTGCTAGTACTTGAAGTATTGGGTGGACGGCATTGGTATCACACACTCGTCATACCCTACACTGACCGCCTGATCCACAGACAAGCTCCCACTGGTGAGATTGCGAGAACTCCTCTTGCTCTCTTCCTCTCTCTATGTGTGTCTCCGTCTCCCTCCATCTCCCCCTTCATTAAATGCCCCAACCAGAACGCTCCGTGTCCACCGATATCGCAATACCATAGCAGACGCGCATCGACACCAGCACTGACGGTACATACACCTGTACATACACATGTACATATACTTCCATCTTCCCGCGCTGGATCCTCCATCTACGGGGGAAAGACATTGATCCGGCCAATGTGCGAGGTGGTGCCCACGACCACCTGTGCCGGTGTTCGTTGGCTGAGGCCACCGGCGCCTCCCCCCCCCCCCCCCCATATTCTGTCCTATAGTTCGCACGACCATTTTGCGTGGGGACGGCACGAGCGACCGGCATGCATGCACGCACGCTGCAACAGTCCCATCTGAAGCGGCCTCGTCGTGATGATGTTCACGTCGTGCACTCAGCGCCGCTATCGACGTCAGAAGTCATCTCCCGCTGTAGACCCTAAGGCGAACGTGACCGGTGGGCAGTAGTCAGTGCGGCTCAACGCCGTCCAGGGAGCCTCGGGGCCGTTCTGGTGCAGACCGACAGGTCACAGGTGGCCGGTCGTCTCCAGCGGGACTCAGGCATCGAGGCGGCATCTCGTCCGATCTGCACTCTGGCCTGCTGCCTAGTTCGCGTCTTGCCTGCCCAAGACGTACGCACGCGTGGATAGCTTACGGCTTCACAGCTGGCACTTTTGGCATCCTGGAGCAACAATGCCATGGCATCAGGATCCAGTACCCTCGTAAAGATCAGTTTTGACTCCCTGACTGATGATGTAGTCGGCTCCTTTCATATTGAAGGGTTTCCTTCCTGCTTCTCGTGTAGGCACGCATAACATCAAGTGCAAATCAAATGATCAATGTTCAGAGCTCCAGCCAGGAAGGATGTGACCGGGGACTGTCACGAGATCGGGAAGAGTGCGAGGTCATTGCATACATGGAGTTATCTAACCGGGCATACCAGCAGTACAACCTCGTGTGCGAAGCTTTGGAGTTGGAATCTATCAGCTGTTTTCTTGCCCGGGGCAAGCTGTTCTCCGACGCCATACATCATGTCGTGAATCATAAGACTTTCCAAATCGAGCCATCGTTCCACCTCAAGCCTCCATGGCGTCCGTTCCAGCGTCCCCGCCGACCAGCATTGGCGCCTCCTCGTCCACCGCATCCTCCTTGCCAGGCCGCCAGGTAATTGCATTTCTGGGCCAGACCCTCTTGTAGAGACTGATGCCCACTGCATCGAGAGGGTTGATCTTGCCATCGAAGGTAGCCTTGAAGTATCCATGCGTACCGAGGTGTTCCTTGATGTATCCAGATCTGCCCCGCTTGGTCCACAGTTGCATGGCGCGGAAGTAGTTGACATCGTCCTGGTTGAAGAACATGTAGCGCACCGTGACGAGCTTCTTGTGGATCTTGTATGGGTGGCCGGTGAGGATGACTCGCTTGGCGATGACGCGGGAGGTGGATGGGGCAAGGGATGTGCCGGTGGCAATGAGTGAGTATGAAGCTTTGGAGGGCTGCTGTTGCTCCATCGCTGAGGCGAGGTCTTCGATGGCATCGGCAGGAGCATGTTCAGGCGCTGCGGTCTTCTTGAAGTACAGGCATGGGACGTGACCCCAGGTCACAGGCCCAATGAAGCTGGCGACAGCTGTCTGACCTGGGTGGAGGAAGCGGTCAAATTTGTGGACGTCATTGGGAGTGTTGCCCAGCTGGGAGAAGAGGGGGTTGATGAGGAGTCTTCTTGGCCCGCATTGAAGCAAGATCTGCTGCTTGCTCTTCAACGGCTGCTCATACTCTGCCGACAGCGACATGGAGTGGTTGCATGCAGTGCGCTTGTGCTCATGCTTGAGGAGAGAGAACAAGGCTGTAGGAGGGGACAGTGTCTTGACCTCTTCCAATCTCTCTGATGGAATGCGTAGGTAGACTTGCACACGCGTCCCAGATTTGACCCCACCAGTCAGAGTGTCCTTGAGGACTCTGTTCTTCGCGGCTTTATAATCACGAATCTCCAGCAATCGTTGCCACTCCTCAGGCCGGTACGGCGCGTCTTCTTCGGTTTCCCACTGACTTGTCCTAAGACTCTTCAGGCCTCGGTATTTGGCAAGCCTTTCGCGAGCATTCATGTGAGGATGCAGCTCGATCTCATCAGGAAACTCTAGATCGTCCTCAGCGTCATCTCTCCTCTTCTTCCTGTAGGCTGCGATTTCTTCTGCCTCATCCTCGGGTGCATTGTCGTTGAACGCTTCTGACTGAGGATACTCAGATGGTGCGCCGAATTCTGTTGGCTCTCTCATGGTGGCATCATCAAAGTGGCCATCTGCTGGACCAGCTGCAATGGACCCATCCATCTCCATGTCCTCATCATTTGAACCGTCAACAGTCTCGAGATCCGAGCCAGAATCAGACATATCGCCCAAGTACCATGCTGCTTGGTACTTGCTGGTACCGCGAGGCAATCGCTTCGGCTTTGGTAGGGCTTCATCTTCGTCCTCATCAAAGTAGTGGTGATCGTCTAGAAGGACGGCTTTTCGGTCGGACGGCGCAATCGATGTTGCAGCTATCGTCCTTGAATCCTCCACCATGTCTTCAGGCGCCAATTCGGCAAGATCATCCCGACCCTCAGTAGGCTGGTCTACGATCTGCTCGCCCCCATCGCCCATCTCGACTTCTGCGTTCTTGTGAGATTTTGACTTTGTCTCTATTGGAGCTGCAACAATCTTCTCGATCTGGAAGTCACCCCAGTCCCCAACTTGCACTAATCGGTCTGCCTTGAGTGACCGACCACGCACCACTCCAGTGAGTATTACACCCTGGTCTTGTACGTTTGAATCCTCGAGCAGCATCCAACTACGATCCTCTCTCCATCGGATCCCTTTGGGGGTCGTAGTGCACAGGCTTCGCATTGCATTGCTACAGTCTTGTCGGGAGCTCAGATCGTGCACCTTCTCCAGTGCAGCGAAGAAGTGAGCCATGAAGCTTTTCAGACTCTTGAGGACGTCCGGTCTTTTCTTCGCAGGCTCAATGACGTTCAGGTTATGGACACCGGTCAGAACGGTTGAAACACCCTGTGACTCGATGCAGCGTAGCATTTGCTCACCAAGCTCGTCTACCTCCTCTTCAGCAGAGAGTACAAATAGGACGAAATCGGCCATCCTCGCTGCGTCAATGCATTCCCACAAATCCCTCTTTGGCATAAGATACTGGACCTTTTGCTTAAACCTCGGCACTTCAGCCCTCCAGATATTACCGTGTGCCGCCTCCTCGTCCACATCCACACTTTCCAACAAACTCTTCGCAACGGCTTTGCCAGCTACATCCTCGCATAGCGGGATGACAGCAATGATCCTTGGCGCACCATCCCTTCCCTTGAAGACATCCAACCTCTCTTCCCGTGCACTGGCGTGGTTTACCCTGCGCTGCTTGGCCTGGTTCCGCCTGTCAAACTTCGACATGACCTGCTGATGCGGCGTACGCCTTACGCCCTTCTCGAAATCAGGGACCTTCCCTTTGGAGCGTTCCTTGATTGCAGACTTTGTGCTGTGTCGGGATTTGAAAGCCTTGTTCGCAGACTTTGTGGTGCTGCGATGATGATACTGGGGCCCGCCGACAGACATGCTGGGCGAAGCGCGCGATCCGTCGCCACCAGCTTTGAATCGGAATGGAAGAGGCGATGCCAGTTTGGTTGGTGCACGATTGGTGTTATCGGCTTTTGCAAGAATACCTCGTCGCGTACGATGTACGAAGCAACAAAAGTTTCGAATTCCGTATCTTATCGGCGTGAAATCTTGGCGCTATCTGTGTGGTAATCTTAACCCCGCCTAAACGCCCGTAGTAGTTACCACCATCGATAAACAAACCCCGGGACTTTGTTTCTGCTGTTCGAAACAGGCATGTGCGGCCAGGCTATGTTCCGATTGTAGCTCTTGCAACGTGATTAAGCCGAATACCTATCCTATGGTTTCCTGCCGTATCGAAATTCTGGCCGTACCATAGAATGCTCCCTCCAGTCACACCAGCAGTCCTCAAAGCTAACCCTCGATTTGAGGCATTATACCGTGATCTTTGCAACAACAAACTGAACAAAGATGGTACAACGAAGCTAAATGAAAAGGCACAAAAAGATTGTGATATCACCACTCACGATCTTAGAAAATTAAGGATCCAAGCAGCCAGAGCAGACATCATTAAGCATGGATTGAACGGCCTGGCCATCTCAGCTGATGCTCTACCCGACGAGCTGCAGGAGAATGTCGAGGTGTTATCAGCATTTCTCAACGGCGAGGTGTCAAAGGAGGACATTGAGACCGTCGAGATGCAGGTGGAAGTTCTCCGAGGAAATGCTCATAGAATTGCCAAAGCTTTGTCAACCCAGCTTCAACGTGATTCAGACACATTGGCTCGTATCGTAGACCCAAGTAATCCACCGCAGGTGACCCAGCTGGCTCCAGCAGCACGAAGCATTAAAGCCTCGACTCACGATCTTTCTGAGGAGTTGGCGTCGTACCGTCTTTCCTTAACTCATGATGCGGTAGCTGTACATGCCGTACAACGCGAAATCATGGAGACTAGCATTCGGTTGCTCGAGCAGAGTATCTGTGGCCTCGTGGCACGATCATCGAAGGCGAAGGCGGAATATCTAGCCCTCATGGCAGAAGGCATGGCAAAGAAACTGACGCTGAAGCAGGGAGAGCTTCTGTCACAGGTCTATAGCTCTGCCTTTCGGGAAACGTTGAGCAACAAGTACGAAGAACTAGAGCTAGAAGTAAGGGCTATAAAAAGGAAGATAGAGAAAGCTGTGAGAGCAGTGGAGGCTTATGGCAAGGAGGGCACCATGCGTGACATGGCGAAGGAGTATGCAGAATTGAAGGCCGAGACTGACAGGGTAAAAGAGGAAATCGCACGGTTAGAGGATGGGCGTTGATTGAGTTCACGACCGAATACATTAGCGATGTTTACACAATGTCTGGCTCAGCTGATAAGTGATTATGACGCAGCTGCTTCTAGACGAGATGAGAACAATATGGTTTGAGATGGTAAAACTGAACTAGGCTGCGTCACTTGATGGGAGCGACACCTTTTGATTCGATTACAAAGAGCTTTCTCGCTGACCACCAACGCACATTCACCAACTATTTCAAAGATACCCGTGTAAATAGCGTGAGTGACTATTGAACAGTCTGAGTCCTGGCTTGCAAGCTGCGGCCTGCTTCGACCATAGACACTCTACCTCAAATTTGAGAATGACCAGCTCGTGTTGAGGTGCATCAAATGTACTCACTAGCAAATCTCCAACGTGAAGAAGTGTTGATGGTTTGAATGCGGTCATGCACTGAAAGGGAAGGGTACATTCATCTTGAGAGAAGGGAGTGATTTCAAGAATGTGAAATCACTCCCAGAAGAGCACAGTGCAGTGCTGTTTTCGTCGTCTGATGATCAATTTAGAAGCTGCAGGATATCATGATGTCAACGTCTTTAGTAACTCAAGCGTGCTCACAGCGGCCTACACAATGTTCGAGGAGAAGACTGTTACTACTGCCTCAACATCGAATCATGATATGGCAAACCTGTTAAACCGTGTAAAAGCTGGGTAATTCTGGGCAAACATAACATCTGCAAGCACTTGGATCTGTTCCGCTTGAGTTGAGTTTCGTATTGTCCCAAAGTGGGGATCTTGAAGTGTGTTGAGATAGTGAACAGAATTGTGGTTGGCGACAAATTAAACATGAATCATCTCTATTGTTACACATATAAATCCTTAGTCACACGCTAGCTTCAGCCTATCCTATCTGCAGAAGGCGATATAAACATTGCTGCTCCTAGGCTAGCCTTTGCAGGACCAATCTTGGTGGCATGAGTAGCCATCGTATGGAATGACAGATTCCTGCCGCCCGAACACCTGTACTCCTGTACGCTATATGGCCTCTGTGTATACTTTCACCATTTAGGACATTCAACGAGGTCACCTCGGCACGCAAGAGGCCTCTTGCCAATATACCTACTTAGGCAGGTATTAAGCTCAGGCTATAGCGGTAGTAGTGAGGACCCTACACCCTGTCTTTCCTGTTCTAGCCTGTGGCAACTTCGCATACTCCGTCTTGCGCGCTTCAACCTCCACGTCCATTCCCGCGTTCCAGTTGCATGTTGCGATTGCAATCCTCGTACTCATCTTGGTATTTGTCATGAGCTCGCTCGCGTTCGGATCGCCAATGCCTGCTCCCGCTTTGAGCCTGGTCGAGGATAGCCCTGCTTGACCCGCTCTGCGATCGAAAGAGTGGGCAACGCTAGCGCCTTCTCTCGCCGTCCTTCAGTTCTCGCCAGCGAGTGATGAGCGGGCGCATCTCATCTTCGCAGTTGCGCGTGCCGTCACGTTGACAGCCGTGGAAATTCGCAACAAAATCGCCTTCTTGGTAAAGAGCTGTCACAAGCGTTTGTCAGTGATCTTTCCACTTGTATCAGGGTTAATTGTGACATACTGTCAGAGCTTCCACTCTTGTCACTTGAATAGGTGTAGCTATTGAAAACCCTCTGCGGGATCAAAGCCAACCTAGCCAAGATTGTCCCGTGCCATTGCACAATGTGCTCCAATGCATGTCCCTCTGCTTTTTGGAAGTTGTAGCTTCTATACAAAGGATCATACCAAGCATCGAGGAAGAACTTGGCCCAGTCGCCAGCACGGATTAGTAACGCACCACCTGCCAGACCTTCCTTGTCTTGGCTGAGGATGAAATTTACCCGTTCTGGCTTGAGGTGGGAGAAGGTCTTGATTACACTGTCAGGCGGTACGACAGGCTTATCGGTGATCATGAGAGAGGAGAGGGTGGACGGATCTAAGACCTGGTGGTGAAGCGATAGGCGTGGATTCATGATCAAGGCGGTCGAACTGAGGTAGAATAGCCATGGTGTATTCGGATACAGTGTCATAGCGTGGCGCAACGCCGGCACGGTGGACCAGCTCGACGGCGATGAAGTGAGATCGTAGTCCGTAGTGTTAGGAAAGAAGGTGACATAGCCGTGTCTCTCAGCGTAGTCTCGCCGGTTGTCCTTGATGTTTTGTTTGTAGCTTTCGCTCAATTTGGGATCTATCGTGGTCACTATCACCACCTTTGGTGTGCCAGCTGGAAGCGAAAGGCCAGACGAGCTGCCACCGCCAAAGAGTTTGGTGAGTAGCCATATTGTCAAAACTACACCACCAATATATAAAGCTATTCTTTTGAGAGACTGCCGCCGGCGGAAATTCGTGTAGCTGGATGCTCGAGCAGAGACAAAAGGTTGGGGGTCGGACGTTTTTCGTGGATACGGAAATTGTACGGAAGCCATGGTCTTCGTTTGGTGGTTTCGCGACCTAGCGCAGTATATCTAGCGATGTTGCTCGTGGTGTAGGGAGGAAGAGAGGGGTGATCGGCCACTTGGCCCTGTGTCGCCGCGGGGATGATCCCAAGATCGCAGCTCTACTGCGATATGCAGTGTGCGGTGCGAGTGGATCTGAGTTCAGAGTCGCAGTACCATCAGGTAGATATGCAGATGGCGCTTTGTTCTTGAAGAGGGTATATCGAGACGTACGCGACTGAGATCAATATGGAATACGAACTCGAGCCGTCTAATTTTGGAAGGGGCTCTCACTTGGCTCATTGAAGGTTAATGCAGGGCTGGCGGAACGGCCCATGAGGCGGGACGGCTGTAAGGTACGGCAGGGCGGGAGGCATGCGACGGGACGTTGCCGTGCTCAAGCTAGAACTTTAGAGGGTCTGTTCCATGTGATTGATCTAAATCCCTTAAACAATTCCTGTTGAGCCCTGCCTATCGAGAACACTGTTTTCAGGAGCAGTGCGGAAAGTTGTTGCAACCATTGATGCTGTCGCCATTCCGTATCGCGGGACGACGTATCTGCCTCAGGTACCAGAGAGGCCATCTTATACCTGAGCAGAATGGCTTGAAACTCGCAGAGCGCCTTACATGGCATAGACGGGATGGAACGCTCAAGAAGGCGTTCCACGTCTCATCATATCGACCCCAGGAATCTACTCTAGCACCATCGCATACCCGTCCTCACGAAACTTTATCAACACCATCCCATGCAACACAGGGTAGCATACATGAATTGCCAGCACATTGTCCGGGGTGTGGCGCGCCTAGCCAGACCGTTACTTTAGGTTCTGCAGGTTACTACGATCTGGAGAGGCGAGCCGTAACGTCACATCTCAATTCAAAGAGGAGAGAGAGCGAGAATGAGATCTTTCAAGCTGCCATGGCACACCTCAACGGCGAGATGGACCCGGACAGTGAAACCGAGTCCGCGATTGGCAGATTAGAGGCAGAGGTACCAACTTGCGACCGCTGCCACCGACTCCGTCACCATTCCGAAGGAGAAGGTATCGTCCATCCAAGTATGGACAGTATTCGTGAGATTATTGAAGAGAGCCCACACAAGCACAACCACATTTATCATGTCCTGGACGCTGCCGATTTCCCGTTGTCGCTTATTCCAAACCTCACGACTGCGCTCGAACTTCCTCATCTTCGTACACAGAACAGACGCAGCAAGTCCATCCGCTACTCTCGAGGTCGTGTCGCTGAAGTCAGCTTTGTAATTACACGATCAGATCTACTAGCACCAAAGAAAGAGCAAGTTGATCGATTATTGCCGTACCTGCAAGACGTCTTGAGGGATGCCTTAGGAAGGTCAGGCAGGAAGGTCAGATTAGGAAATGTCAGGTGTGTCAGCTCCAAAAGGGGATGGTGGACTCCAAACGTTAAAGAGGACATATGGAATCGAGGCGGTGCAGCTTGGATGGTTGGAAAAGTCAACGTAGGTAAGAGTGCGCTGTTCGAGGTTGTATTCCCTAAAGGAAGAAAAGAACAAGGGAAGCTGGAAATGGAACGGTCGGAAAGAGATGCTGAGACGAGTCAACGGAAAACTGGGCAAAATTTGAAGAAGATTGCTGAGCAAACTTGGAAATCTGAAGTTGAGCAAGACGAGACTGGCCTGGATAAATTGTTGAGTGTTTCTCAGCAAGACTCTAACAAGTCAGGCTTGGGGAAGTCAAAAAGGAAGCTTCGCGCTGATGATGTTGTCACTCAAGAGAAAGGACTTCAAGAGTCCGATTTATTGCTCGATGATGCTCATGCTAAGCAACTGGAGGAGGAAGCGTTGCATTCGACCGAAGATGAAGCAGATTTAATGGACTCTCTATCGCTTCTACCACCTCCACAACCTGAAAGGCAATACCCAACTATGCCGCTCGTCTCCTCTTTGCCTGGCACTACTGCAAGCCCAATCCGCATTCCCTTTGGCAGCGGTAAAGGGGAGCTGATCGATCTGCCCGGCATCTCACGGTCTAATCTCTCAACGCATGTCCTGCTCGAACACCACAACGACCTCATCATGCACGCACGCCCTTTACCTTCACAGCTTTCAATCAAACCTGGTCAAAGTCTGCTGTTGGGCGGCATGATTCGAATAACACCAAAGATACCTCCACAGGACGACGGACCTAGCAACGATAGTCTGGTCTACCTGGTCAACCCGTTCCTACCCACAAACGTCACAGCACACGTCACCAATACAGAGAAGGCAATTGGTATACAGACCGGCCAGCTGCCGGATGGGACAGACTACACCGGCAACGTACCGTCCCTCCTCACGCAATCATCAAAGTCTCTCATTGCTTCCGCAGGAGACTTCCCGTTATCGCACGACGTAACGAAGTCCCGCACAGGAGCCTTAACGGACAAAGCCGCCGGCAAAATGAAGCCCGTCAACCTCCCCTTCATCGTCTACGGCATCGATATTTTGATCGAAGGTGTAGGATGGGTTGAACTGACCTGTCAGATCAGAAGGCCACGAGATATGCAGAGCTGGAGTGCTCTTGACCGGCAGATGAAAGAGAGACTGCCAGAAGTAGAGGTCTGGAGTCCTAAGGGGAAGTATGTAGGCAGCAGACGGCCCATGAATGCCTGGGTCCTGACAGGGCTGAGGAGAGGTGACAAGGGAAAGAGTCGACATGGTTTGAAAGGCCGACCGAGGATGAGCGCCTCCTTTATGGAGAGGACAAGACGAGGGACGGGCTGAGCTCAACTTGTGTTGCTGCCATGCAGACTATGAGTGAAAGAGTGAATTTTGATCTTCAAACACCCGAAACCTCACTCTGCATTGCTTACGAGGTGGCCGGTTGTTGCTACGGCCTTTGCGGAATCACTGGACTGCTTTGATAAGGATGCCAGAGCCCTGTCGAAGCCAGGTTCGTCTCTAGATGCCTCGAATCTTGCTTACGAGCACTGAGGGAAAAGTCCACTCTTGCTTAAGATGCATAACATCGCTTACACTTGCCGTAAGCGCAGTGCTTATTGGTACTTGACGATGTTGGTATAATTCTAGTGTACAGGGCAGAACCACCAGACTGCCTACCAGCATCCGTCCGCTCGCACAGAGCTATTAAGATATCTCCTCTCCCATCTTATCGCTCAGCGCTGATTGCGAAGGTCAATATGTACTATACTTGCTCTGGACATATATTGTATTACCATTCCAGCGAATGAACTTGCCTCATAACCCATATCGTCCCTATATGTTTCAAGAGACCTTCCTGTCTTCCATCTATGGTTCTTTGCCAGGCTTCTAAGGCAGCGATTACACGGACATTCGAGAGATGATGTCGATATAACATGCCTGGCACTATCAAGATACAGTAGAAACTCATGCTCAAGGTGGAGACGCGTGCTATGTTGGTTCATTGCAACCGCCGATTGTCAACAGCCAGTGGTTACGTCTCGGAGAGAACGAGGATTCGCACCCAATGTTATAGACGGGGCGGCCATGTGCTCTGCAAAGCGATGCAGCCTCGAGAAGTACAGACAGCATCTCAATAAGATGAAGGACTAAGACTAAAAGAAGCCAGGAGATCTATAGGCAAGCTGTCGTTGGTACTGTTCGCTATCGGTAGAAAGCAGTAGAAGCAGTAATCTCAACATGCAATCGCGGTCCAACTAGAAACAAGCGCCCCCCCCAATGCTTTTCCCTACCACTCGACATTAAAGTCTGCAGCCTAGCATTTGAAGTTGACCAGGCCTGGTAAGCAGAAACAGCGGAAATTGTTGGATGTTCATCACCAAGTTCGTCTAAATCCCCAATTGGCCGCTTTGGGGACAGTCTAACACCTACCCATAACATCTTGAGGAGGTGCAGTCCTATTGCTGGGCCAAATCCAACGGATATCTCTCTCTCTAGAAATCGCTCGCTCGGTCACATCTTACTCCCTCATTCCCAGCGATAATGGGTAGAATCGGTCAGACTTCCCTCTAGTCCTCGTAGAACTTCCTCAGCAAGCCCTCTGCGACCTCGAATTCCTCCTTAGCCTGAGCAATTAGACGCTTGCAGTTTGCGAGGCATGTTTCTTCCGGCTCTTCCTTGCTTCCATCTTCGTTCTTACCAGCACCGTAGTGTTGGATCTTCTCACAGCTGTCACGGACTTTCGCTAGGCCGAGTGTCGCGCTTGAACCTTTGAGAAAATGACCGAGGGCGCTTAGAGAAGCAAGGTCTCCTTTGGCACTGGTGTGAAGAGGAAGCATCAGTAAGAAGACTCTAGGAACAAATAGCGGGAGGAGGCGGCTTTACAGGCTTTCATCCATGTTGGTAAACGTGTTCTCTGCTTGCGAGAAGAAGTCGTAGACTATGCTCCTGCTGAACTCGCGCTCTTCTTCATCATCGTCCATCTCGAGAATCTATGGACCGACGGTCAGAATGTCATCTTGTCCCTGGCTCTCGAGTTGGGAACATTCGCACTGACCTGCTCGAAAGTTGAGGATTCAATATTGTCTCCAAAGTGGCTGAAGTCAGGTGGACCACCAGCGGACCCGTCTTCAGACTGTAAATCGCGTATACCGTCAGTACCAGTAATTGGACTCGACATAGCGTTAGAGGAAGCAGTGTTCCTACTGCTTCTTTGCGACCGAATTAAGGAAGGCTGCAAAGCAATGGATGCTTGTGGGGTTGGAGGATATGGAGCAGAGGGGTCAAAAGGAGATACCACTGAGCGCACTGATTGTTGGGACACAGCATCTCGCTTCATTAGCGGGCAAGGGGGGACCTAGCTGAGGACTTATCGATTTGAGATAGCAAGGCATTTGTTTGGGCAACTTTGGGGAGGGAAGCGCAGCAAGCGCGTAGGCAAGCAGAGGGCGAGGTAGAGATGTTGAGACCTCCACCCTCTGATTTACACGACGGAGAATGGTGTCGCGAGCTGTGAGATGTACTCGTAATTGTCTGTGTGAGGATGAAGCTGGAGCTGAGGAGTGTCGCCGTGGCGGTGTCTGTGCCGGAGTTGGGTGATGCAGGGGAGGTGGTTGTGTAGTATAGAATGGCCTTGCGCCGTAGGATAGAACGTACTCTGCCATCGGCCTGGGAAGTGGCTGAGGGAGCCATGGTTGATGTGCTCCTTTTGCTTCTGTATGCTTGCTCTTGCTCTCGCACCTGATATGGTCGTTGGTGCAGTTGAAGTTGACGATAGGTAGGGAGGGTTGCGGAATTATAGACTTCTAGATGTTTTGCCGTGACGTCAGATATGTGTTCCTTCAAGTGGTAGTTCTCATTCGGTGTTGTAGGTGATTAGTAAGGGCTGGCGCATGTTGTTGATCATCAACACAAGGATGACAAGGTTTGCCAGAGCAGTGCTAGGTGAGGGGATCCTGTGTGCTGTTGTCGCCGAGTTGTCGACTTTGGAGACTCAGGCAACGGGCACGTGCTAAAGCAGATGACGCGGTGTGGGTTGGAGAGGATTGGTCAAGATGAAAAACAGGAAAGAGAAGTCACCCACCAACTCCGATATGTGAAAGGGAAGGGTATGCGGTTGTAGAGAGACGTAGATCTAATAAAGACACGGTCAAGGCTGTCGAGCAGTATCGAAACGAGGGTAGCAGTGCATAAGACTGGTATAAGTCAGACGGTAAAGGCAAGCAGCTGAGTGGACAAGAAAATCAATTCGACTTCTGCATTAGGCAGGCTTGACGATGGGATAGATCACCTGTCCAAATGATTCGTTGCGTTAGACAACGCTCTTGATCTGGCCTCCGTCGTGCCTCTTCTCTCCCTCTCGCTCTTCCTAGTGCTGCCGCTGCTGTGGTGGGGTTGTCCCTCTGGACCTTCCTTGGCGGGCCTGATATCACCCTCGTCCACTCACGCCATCAGGGAATACAGGTCACGATCGGAGCGGCTCCACAAGCGCACCACCTTGGAGGGAATTACGGGCAGCCGCTGCACCGAGCGTTGGAATTTCCGTCTTCACACGACCGGTATTTGACGGACCATTCGTTCTCTTAGCAGAACGTATTCTATAGATTCCCAAGGAAGATGTGCAGGTCGAGGGGAGCAGGCAAGATGACGCGCCTGATCAGCGTCTGCCTTACCTAGGCACTTAGGCACCTAGGCACACCAGGTGTCTGTGCGTGTGTGTAGCATGAGTGAAGTCATCGGGCAGAGGCCCAAAGGGGTCTAGACTCAAGCCACTCCCGCCTTCGCCGACAGAACGTCGCCCAGATCAGGTAGCGTTGCCTATTGCGCTCGCCGTGAACGGACTTTAACCCTCTACGCTTGCACATCTGGAAACTCCCCGGCCTATCGCCACCTACCTGTGTGCCCGTCATGCTAAGGGAAGATGCGAACACTGCCTAGATGGGTCTCAAGTAGTGATGGTACACAAATCGGCTCTTGAGGAGAGGGGGAGGGAATGCTGAACTCGGGCCCTTCAGGTGGTCGCCGATTGTCTAGGCACTGTCCAGGCACCAGCGTTGATGTTGGTCATCAGGTATCATTTTCTTCTGTAGAACGAATAAATGCCTTCTTCCTAAACCACAAAGGTGTCTTACCTGAGGGTGGGGAGTTTTGGCGTACATAGGTGCCCAAGGGCTTTCCAAGAGCAACACACCATCTCTCTGTTCTCGAGACACCCATCTTACCCCTTGACCTTGTAGATGGACTCGGCCAATCTACCAACATTGTCCGACGTGATGCCTGCAACTGAGATCCTACCATCCTTGGTCGCGTACACAGAATGCTCTTCGGCTAACTTGGACATCTGCTCAGGCGTAAGCCCAGTGTAGGCGAACATACCAATCTGGCTGGTGATGTGGCTCCAGTCGTGCTTGCTGCCCAGCTTCTCCAGGTTCTCCTTCAGCAGCGCCCGCATCGTGATGATCCGGTCTGCCATACCCTTGACCTCGCCCAGCCACTGCTTGTTCAGCTCCGCGTCATTAAGGATCGTGGCAGCAATGCGCGCACCGTGCACAGGTGGGTTGGAGTACAGGGGACGAACGAGGATCTTGATCTGTGAGTCCACGCGTGCCTTTTCCTCAGCTGAAGCGCATACGATGGAGAAGGCACCGGCACGCTCGCCGTAGAGACCCTAGCATACTTGGTTAGTTTTCAAGCCAAAAGCAGCGTCGAACAAGCTGTGACATACCATGTTCTTGGCGAACGATTGTGCAAGGCAAGGCTGGTGGCCTTCCTTGATGAAGTACCTCAGCGCAAATGCATCCTTGTCCGTGTCGCCAGACGCAAATCCCTGATAGGCCATATCGAAGAACGGGAAATGTTCGCCTTCCTTGACAGCATCACTGATCGCCTTCCACTGGTCCTCAGTGGGGTCGACACCGGTCGGATTGTGCGCGCAGGCGTGTAGAAGCACCAAGCTTCCCTTTGGCAAGTTCTTGATATCTTCGATCATTCCCTCGAAATCCAGCCCGATGGTGTCTTTGTTGTAGTACCTGTACTGCTTGACCTCTAGCCCACTGTCGAGGAAGACAGCCTTGTGGTTTGCCCATGATGGCGTGGGGATGTATATCGTCTTTGCGCCAGGGTAGAATCGTTCCAGGAAAGCACCACCTATCCTTAGTGCGCCGGTACCAGAGATGGATTGGGTGATTGCGACACGCCCGTCCTGGATCACAGAGCTGTCGGCGCCATATGCGAGCTTTGCGGCGGCTTTGGTGAAGTCAGGCACACCGGTGATGCCAGCGTACTCCTTGTCCTTATACAGCTCTCCCACTTTCAGCTCTGCTGTCTTAACCGAGGGTAAGACGTATGGCTTGCCCTTGTCGTCACGGTAGGCACCGACGCCTAGGTTGATCTTTTTTGGGTGTGAGTCCTTCTTGAAAGCCTCCGTAATACCTAGAATGGCATCAGGAGGTCCTTGTTGCACGTTTGCCCATGCAGATGCGGTGCGAATGATTTGGTGTGATGCAACGCCTGTGCGGCTTGGAGCTGCCACAGCTGCTGCTGCGCGTTGCAGAGATCGTCTGGGAAGCATTGTGTGGATATTCTATACGCCAGACGAGATTGAAGGTGTGTAGTAATAGTGGAAGGTTTGATATAGAGCGACCTTCAGAAACAATGACTACAATTAATAAAGCTGGAGACCCCAGAAAGCAAAAACCGTTCAATTTAATCGAGGTAAGAGGGAGCTTGGGCCTTCCCTGTATTTATCCTAATTCTTCCGAGGTCTTGTGGGACATGTCATCAGGTTTTGTCTGCCTGTAGGGCTTTGCGCCGCTACTGAAAGGGCCGATTTTTGAGTCCTGTCTTCAATAAGTGAAACACACGCTCTCCTTCTTGTTATGATTATCTGGGGGGGCAGGATACATGTGTACCGAGGGCGTCTTGTGTTAGAGAACTAAGCCAGTGTCAATACGAACGACTTCAACAAATTCCACATGCATGCTCCATAACTATCTGCAGACTACGCTGAAACACTACAATAAAATGCCGCCAGTTTGAAAACCTCATACCACTGAAGTGTTAGCCCTTCTGCTACCTAGAATCGTTCGCCTCAGATTCTCGCCTGCTCCCTAGTCCACTGATTATCATTGTGCCAAATCTGGCTTGGATGTATCCTTGACCCTTCGACGCGCGAAGACATGCTGCTTTCGCTGTTCAACCTCTCGACCTCACCAGCTAATGAGTCATCGTCGTTTCTGCTGTCGGGATCGTCAAGATAGCCAATTGACGGCCGCTTGTGGTGGTGATGCTCCCTTCCTGGCTCATTGCCACCTTCAATCGGCAGACGAACACGGCCCTCTGTCGAAGGCGCTGACCACGGCGACGACGGCCGTGGGAAATAAAAGATAGCCATCTATATGCGTCCGGACTCGTCAGCTTTCAGCCTCATACATTGCGGGTAGATCATTTTCCAATTGGATAGTACCTTCCAGAGGAATATTCCCACAGCAACGAACATCAGTAAGCCGGCCATACTCCTCTCCCTGCTCCTCCAGGGCCCAAGGCAAGACCTGTCTCTCTCCCCTGCATATCTGATCATACAAGCATCCGCTTTGTGAGTTTTGTCTGGGAACGGCCAAGCCATATCCTTCATGCTCTCAAACCCGCAACATCTTAACGCATTTTGGATGGTCTTCAACGCCGCCGTGTCCTTTGCCATGTATAGCGCGCGCCACTTGTCCTGCAATCCACACCTGAGGTTGGTCTGTGGAGAGAGGTGCACACCTGCCAGTGTGGCGATGATAGCTTCATAGACAGTGAAGACGAGTATGATAGTGTGCTGGATCTGTGAGGTAGGTACCCTGGACTTGGTGGAGAGGTGCTCGTCAAACGCATTGAGGGAGGAGACCGCTATGCCAACTAATGGTGGTAAGGCGACGGTCAAAGCTGTGAGGATGTTTGGGATGGGTATAGAGAAGCGATTGATCTGCTGAAGGACATAGGCGGCTACCACGGTCAGACCTAGGAGATACTACGATCAAGCAACCGGATTGTTAGAGATCTTGTTGGCTCATAGTCTTCGCTCAGGACGCGTGCATCATACCAATCCGCTTACTGCTGTGGTAATCTGTCGACGTGTGACCGCCATCTTGCCGTTTCTTAGCCGGCCGTTGATGGCCTTGCTGATGAAAGTCTAGTGGGTTGTTATGAAGATATGGAGGCGATTTTTACTTAGGTAGCACACAAGTCACAGATAGCAACAGTGTCGGTCAAATTGGAATGCTACCTGCACATGACACAATGCACTAGGTTTTAGGTCCTCTAAGAAATATGAGGGTCAAGAGCGATAGATCCACGACAACGAGGATACTGCTGTTAAGAAGATATGAGAGGCGGAGGAAAAGGTCACAAGTCAAATCTGGCTATCTCTTCACATTTCAGAACAACGAACGAGACCTTCTCCATAGCCTCTCAAGCTCAGAGCATACAGTGTAGTCGTAAGGGATCCGTCAACACGCGACAGTCATGGATGTACCAAAGCTCCCTACACGGTACCGCCACCTGACAAGGGGTCAAAAGGTGGGGTCGACTCACGGTACATCTGCACTTATAGTATCTGCACTGGGTATCATCCACCCCATCAAAGACACCTTCTGCGTCTGCTATCCACACCTCATCTCTTCGCATGAGCAGGATGGTTTCATGCGAGTATGAAAATCGATGCATATGCTAGACATGCTGGCAGCTTTACGATACATATATTTCCAAGCGAGGTAGCTGGATACGGGAAATTTCGCCATCGGACCCTAGTCCGGTGATATGTTATTGAATGATTTCAGTCTCTTTTAATTAGCAACTTCACTTGCTACACAACATGACAGATACGATGTCACTGCAATGCAAGGCGAGAGGTTCCTACACAACAAGATCTCTCATCAACTCCAGTACTCCATCATCTTGCTGCATGTGGTCACCTCCGCACCTTAGATCGAAGATCGCAGCGTAAGCTAAGCTAAAGCGATGCAGGGTGGAGAGCAGGCACTCCCTCTCCACCAGCTCCTCCCGCAGATCGACAAACACTTCCTTGTTCAAGCTCCTGTCATCCTTGTTGCTGTTAATGCCTCGTCGTACGAAATACCGCCCCTCTGTTTGCGCGAACCACTCTTGATCCAGAGATTGTTTGACTTGTTGGCGAGTGAACTCCAAAGTGTCTTTGAACCCAACTGGCTGCACCGTGGCTGCTGACGTATCGTCTTCGATAAGCTCATCGCCACTGTTTTGCGACAGACAATCTTGCAGGCAGCCTCCAAGCATGTGAAACCTGCAGATCACCTCAGAGAGGAGGACATTCCAAGTGTTGTTCCATTCTTGCATGGCTCGAAAGAGGTATTCAATCAAGGGCAGGGCTTCTTCAGCTGCCCTGAATATAATCTTGATTATCCTGAGCACATGTGGCAGTCGAAGCAGGCTGATATGGGTTTTGGCGAGATATAATGGTTCGACCGCTGCCTGCAAGATCGCAAGCACAAGATCTACAACCATCCGTACACTTTGCATGCTGTCGATGTTGACGTTAAGTAATGCAGCACGCAGTATGTTGCCACATGCCTGCAGTATTGGCCCAGCGAGAATCCACGCACATTCATTTGATATTGCCAGCTCGATGTATACCGGGAAGATGGACGTGACCAGGACGTAACGGAGACTTGGCGTTTGCGGATACCCGTTTTCGAAACCACCGCCAACCGCAGCTTGAAGCTGGTAGACCAAATATTCTTGCTGCTGGTCAACTGCTGCACGCTCGCTGACGGTTTGTACGAAGACTGCAAGCTGCTTGCGAGCTTTAGGGTCCTGCAATTTTGTTGTGTAACTCCGGAGCCTACCTACAACATATGTAGGATCAGTTGCGGGCAGCGGAAATACAGTCGAATCTGTAAAGAATCGATCTACAGGGCATACATCGGACGTGTACTGCTGTAAGAACGTGACTACGCTCTGGACAAAGTCGACATATGCACCTTGGGTGGTTGTACATGCAATTCGCTCAGCCCCAGATGTCTGCAGACCTTGGTAGTTCGCTTTCATTGTGAGCATTAGCTGACGCAACACATCTGTATAGTATCTTCGAACACAGGCCACATCGACATTCTGTTGTGTAACTGCATCCAGTGAATCTCGCATATTCGAGAATACACTTGATAGTAACGCAAGCCGACGTTGTCTAATCTCTTCGAGTGAAATTTCGTACGCACCGTTTCTGCTCCGGACGAATGGCAAATTGGAGAGCAGGACGCTATCGACACGTTGCTCAAGCAATGATGACGTCAAAACATGCTGGAACTTCAGTTTGCTTTCCCTCTCTACAAGCGAACGAAGCCAGGAAGTTACTAAATAGAGACGCAGCTCGCTCAAGCTCGACTTTGCCCGCTGGGTGACTCGCGCGAGGAAGTATGGATGATATCTGCGAGTTTGAGCTGTGTCGCGAAATTGTGACCATGATGTTGTGCTGTACGTGTTGATATATGAGGTCCAAGTGGACTTTCCCCTTTGTACTTGAATCTCTGCAACTGCAACCCATACGTCAATGGCTCGCAGCAAGATCTCATCTTCAGAATCTTCGTCAGCACCGAACAAGTTGGACATGAATCGCCAGATCGGCTCACTCAATATGTCGACCAAGTCAGCCACAGACGCTTGATGAGGTTGTTCATTCATGACGAGATCTTCTAGCGCACTTGTATCACCGTAATCCTGACTCTCTTCACTACAGTTCTGGCTTTCTCTTTGTTCTGCTGTTTTCTTTTGTAAATTCAGTACTGATTTGGCGATGCTGAGACCCTCCAACGCAATGCTATGGGTTCGACGTTGCGTCGGGTCGAAAATGTCGAAGCTCTGCCAGAATGCTGACTCGCGTAAGAGATAGCTTGCGACAACGCCTCCTTTCGAGGCCACAAGAGTTCGTTTAAGTGCAACCAAAGCGTCCACAATGGTTGCGGCAATTTGTCGCTGATTGCTTGCTACAGTAGACTCAAGCAGAGCATCAGTGACGTTAGTAACGCCCTGTGCTTTAGCGATTACGAATTGGGTTTCTGCTTCATTTCTGGCGACACGATACTGCTGAATAGTGATCCTTAGGATGTCGAGATACCAGTCGATGAACGGCTGAAGGCAATCTCCAATCTCTCGTGTGGAAGCTTGGAACGAACTCAGACGTTGCCATGCCCTAACATTGATGCGGCAAGCCTCCCGGTGTGAGGTATAATGGTCTACCAGATTCCGCAGCAAACTCACTGGTGGTCTCTTTGATTGGGGAGCTGCAAAGTAAAGGCAACACAAAAGATCATGGTGATTACGTAATGCGTCAAGATCGTCTTGACGAACCTCTGCTTCTCGAGGGTACGTACGGCCATGGTTTGGGATAAGTCGCCAGACGATGCTTGCGATTTTGCGATCATCGTATATGCTTCGTTTTTGCATTGCTTGTACGCTGGCAACAAGCGTCTTCAAGAAAAGCGCGAATGACGATTCGCCTTGTTGTATGTCAAATGAAGGCCACTGGTCAAGGTGATCCAAGAAAGTCGGGGAGCCACGACTTTCTTCCTTATGCAGTAGTCCCAGCCCTCTTCGGCCGAAGAAATCGAATGCGGCGTACAAGATAGGCTCGCACTTGTACCAACCCCAGCACATCACGAGGTTATAGCATCTGGCGAGGCAGGAACGAATGTATTCGTTGATGGTGCTTCCACTCATCTTGCTGCTGTCTGTATACGATTCGAACACTCGGTGCATCAATTGACTGATGAACGCCCAATTCCCATCACTGCCATTCAGGCGCATGCCCAATTGGAGGATGCCGTACTTGTTTATCTCAAGAGCGGGCAGTACAGTAAGCACATTGTACCAAATATGGTCGATCAAACGCACATCCGACAAACAGTCCACATTGTTAGGCCAGGTACGGTTCAGGATCGACCAGAATCCTGCCGTTTGCCCTTCAGGACCCTGCACCGTATGGAAGAGGGACACAAGCGCTGAGATACTGGCTTGACAGTCGCGAATTCCCCCCTGGCGATTCGACAGTATACGATTGCCTTCGTAGAAAGTTCGTAGCTGGCCAAGATGACCAAGGAGGAGCCTGTTTGCCAGCAACTCCGCGGTTTCCTGAACTTTGTTCGATGCATGCTCTCGCGTGTCCGAATTGACGAGAGGGTGATTTCCAATAATCGTTGCCTCTTTTGAGAGAACAAGCGTATATACGAAGCAATGTAAGCGTATGCCAGGAAGCTTTGAGAAATACATCTTTTCATCTTGAAGAAACTCGCAAAGGTCACCAACCAATAAAAGGATCCTAGCGACGCACGCTTGCCGATCCGCCACGTCAAGGAAGACTAAGCATCTCGATAAATAGCGTATGACTGACCGAAGCAGGTAGTGTATGTGCTGCTCAGTAAGTCTTGTTATCTCATCTGCTTGAGATCCGACCGATGCCAACGTGAACTCCTCGAACATAGTCTTGATAGCGTGTGATACTTGCTTCATGCCGTCTGACACGTCTTCATTCCAGCTCGACCATACTGCATTATCGTTGCCGATGCGAATGCTCATGTGAGCACCAGTCGGTAAATCAAGATTGCGCTTGGCTAGATGCAGCGCATCTGCGAATTCACCACTTCCGATGAAAGTGCTCTGGTGAAAGTAAGAGCCAATACCAAGAGGCTTGATGTCGAAATCAACAGGATATCTCGTTCCGTAAGGGCTAAGACCACGCAGCTGGTAACAATACTCCTGTTGCTCTTCCACTCTGGGTGGAATGTCGAAGGTGTCCTCTGGCAACTCTTCGCTCGGTTGCCTGTATATGCGTGAATCAACATCAAGCCTCTTAGCCAGCCGCTTTCTCTGTCGCTGAGGTATGACATCTTTAGTCGGCCGTTCTGAATTATGTGTCGATCTTCCAGCACGGCCTGCTAGAAATGTGTGTTCGATAGGGACCCTTGGTAACACTGCACGGGACTTATTCTGCATCGGTTTTAGAAACACTGGCTGGCCATCCTGGTCTTGATTTACTGCTTGCTGGGCATGACGTACACGACGCTGAAGACTAGCAATTCGATGGCCACGATCGAAGTCGCTCTCTAGAGTTTCCAGTTGCGCATTTCGATGCAAGGGTTGAGCCGTAGCTGCTCTCAAGGATAATTGACGGAGGTCTTCCGAAACGTCCTTGGCTTCCTTAGACTGATCGAAGTCTATTACAGCGTCAGGGTGTAGACGTGGTTCGTGTGGTAAAGGAGCTGGCTGCCTAGGGTCTGTGCGATCTGGTTGGGTTGGGGTGAGTTCATTCGATGCCGCACCTTGTGCGATTCTCTCAAGAGAAGGTAACAAATGTTGTTTAGGACCCGGTAGGATAATTCCCAGCGACGAGGCTGACTCTCTAGATCCCACTTTTTCTGCAATGTTTGTTACCTTGAACGCTTCCCTATGAATCTCACGTGGAGCTATCGCTCCTTCTCGCCAGCTATGCAGCGTTGCAAGTGCATCGTTACTATCTGCCTCTGTTGCAAGTCGTAGTATCTTACCTCTAGGTGAACACCGTCCAAGGTCTTCTCGCTGTTTGGCGGTACGCTTGGCAACTCGTAAAAACTGAGGAGTCGAATGAGGTTGATCGCTTGCTGGAGAAGGTGCATCAAGAACACTCAACTGAAAAGCTCTTTGACGCTGATTCGATTTACGCTGGTATTGTTTTGCACCATGTCTGTGGAAGCTATGTCGAGATGGATCTTGGAAAAGATGTCGCTTTACGCGATCCTTGGATTTTGATGTAGCTCGTGCAACGACACCCTTGACCTTCGGCTGCTTTTTCTCAATAGGCATGCTTGTTCGATGTGAATGAGGCAGTAGCATCGGATCAACCCAATCGAGTTCCATATCATCCTCGTCAGCAAGTGTGACAGGAACGGATTTTGGAGATCCAGGCTCGAGTTGCAGACTTCCCTGCTGTGGAGCCATGGCCCCCCGCTTGTGATGTTCTGCAGACGAGTCTCCCTCATCGTTGCTATTGTCAGAGATGACGAGGCTGTCAATCGTGGTCATGTGGCGGCGGCGAGATACCACCTGCGCCACGCCTTTCTGTGGACCAACTAAGGAAGGCGGTGATGGACTTCTTCTATGTCCAGATGCTTGAGGTGGCGGTGCGCGTGTTTTCTGAGCCTGAGCATCAAGCTTCAGCCACGATGCCGGCAATACACCTCTAATACGACGCCGCTCCTTTTGAAGGCGTCTCTCATCAATCTCAGAATCTGCAGAGGAATTCGCATCTAAGGTTTCGGAAGATGATTCAACGACACGGGCCCGAGCCGGACGTCGCAGACTGTTACGGGAGCGAGAGGCCGTGCGAAGAACAGGGAGGCCATCGTGATGGTTATGCAAAGAATCGCGATCTGGCGCACGTACAGCAGAAGAAACTTGTGGCGTAGGGAGAGCTGTAGGTGTGGCCACCATATGTATAGCAGGAAGCCGAAAACCAGAGGGTAAGACGCGAGGCTGTGGAGTGTCGCTGGATGTTAACGGAGGTGATGGTGGAATGGAAAACTCATCCTCTGCCGGTGGGGTTCGAGAAACTCGGTTTGACTGCCCTATCTGTGATTGGATACGAGGTCTCTGAGTACTGTGACTGGTCTTCGTACGTTTAGCTCCCAACTGCAGCCCGTCCCTGATTTTGCGTGTTTGGAGAGCATTCTTGTCTGGAAAGTCGAACACAGAGGTGCTAGAAGCTGTTTTGTTACTGTTCCGCTCAGCTTGTGCATCATAGCTGCATTGCTCTTCGTGCCCAAGTTTTGGCGAGCTTGTTCGCGACTGGAATGATTGCTGACTGCTCCCCGCCTCATCCTCAGAAGGAGGTCTGTGCGCTCTTCCACGTCTTTGACTTGCGTCATCAAGCCGGACTGGTCTTAAGCCAACACGTGTGAACTCAAGATTATGCCTGGCATTCTCGATCATGAAGGGGTGGAGCTGTATCTCCTTCCTCGCCCGAAAGTTTCGCCTTGCCACAGCTTGATGCAGTGCCTGCGCAACCGCATGATCACCCTCTTCATCTGCGTTCAAAGCCACAGATCTGTCGGTGGCGAATGATGGCAATTCCTGGCCAGGTAACGCCAAGTCTGATGAGGGGCCGTCGAATTCACTGTTAGCATCCAGGGAATGGAAGTCAGGTCTTTCATTAGATCCATTTTTCGCGGCAAAAGGCTTTGCTCGTCCTTCAAAGCTGCTGGTGCTCTCTCTGGCGGTAAGTGAAGGCGAGTTGGCATCCACCTGTCCCGTAAACCAGTCCTCTATCCTGGGAAAGAAAAACCGCGGCGCTTCTGGAGTGACACCACACTCGCTAAGTGGCGATGAGGCGGCTTCGGACGGAGTAGATACTTTGCGATTGGCATGGGAGGTATTGTGCGCAGCCTCAAGCACTCGCTCTCTGTCAAGACTGCACAATGTTGAATCAGCTCCGCCAAAAGATTGCAATGTATCCCAGGCGCTGGCATTCTTGACGAGGCGTGATGCTTCAATGGCATCCGTCACAATATGTCCAGGGGCGGGCTGCAATGGATCAACAGTTTCGTCTTGAGCTCCGGTCTGTTCTAGGCTCTTCCTTTCTGGAGTAGATGTGAAGCTGCCTTCTCCCTCTTCGTCTGAGTCCGGCACCTCCCCAATATCCTGCCATCGCTTCATCTGTGCGGCTCAACATCCTTCATACTTCAATTTAGATCAGGCGTGCATCAAATGTCGGTTAGTTGGTGATCCTGCAATATGACCTGTCTTCTAGATGAGAGCGGCCTTCACCCTCTACATGGCTCCAGGCTCCAGAAGTCCGAAACTACCAGATCTGGAAGACGCGTTCTGGAGACGCGTCGCGGATTTTAGTTTGTAGCCGGAATTAGTACCGCTGTTGCGTCAAAGTGGCGGGGTCTGACAAGGCAACCGCATCGCTGCTGGCATCTCTATTCTATGCGCTTGCGCTTGGGAATGCGCCTAGCCTGTTCGGATATACCAAGTTCTGGCGGGTCGAGGTCTCTACTTCTACATCTCAAACCCAACACATACTTCGCATCGGAGTGACTTGCCGAGCACTATCTTTCCAGTAACTATGGCTCAAGATCCAAGAGCACTGCTACAGAAGGTCAGCTAAGTTTGTCTTACAAGTCTGACTGGCCATATCACAGCGCTCACATATCATTCTAAATAGGCAGAAAAGCAACTTGCCTCAGCGAGCTCAGGCTTCTCGCTATTTGGAGGCAAGACAGAGAAGCTCGAAACCGCCGTTGACCTCTACACACAAGCTGCAAATGCTTTCAGACTCCAAAAACTCTCGCGCGAAGCAGGTCAGGCCTTCGAAAAGGCTGCTGAGATACAATCTTCGAAACTGAGTGAGCCCGACGATGCCGCGAACACGCTTGTTGAGGCCTTCAAAGCCTACAAGAAGGACGAGCCCGAGGAAGCGGCAAGGTGTCTGGAGAAGGCCGTTGGCCACTACACACTCAAAGGAAACTTCCGCCGTGCGGCAGGCTATAAGCAAAATCTCGCTGAGCTGTACGAGCAGGATTTGGGGGATGAAGCAAGAGCTATGGAGGCGTATGAGACTGCTGCCGGATGGTACGAGAGCGATAATGCTGAAGCGTAAGTAACGCACGTCTCAGGAAGCTTACTTTTGTTCCTGCAATCGTGCTAACGTTCAAGCACAGGTTGGCCAACAAACTTTATCTAAAGCACGCTGACCTCAGTGCACTTGCGTCCAACTATCCCCCAGCCATCGCATCATATGAGCGTATCGCTCGAAGCTCGATAAACAACAACTTGATGAAATGGAGCGTGAAAGAATACCTACTTAAAGCTGGGCTTTGCCATCTCGCCAGCAACGATATGGTCGCCGCCAATCGTGCGCTTGAGAGCTACAGGGACCTTGACCCGGGTTTCTCTCAGACAAGGGAACACCAGCTGCTGTGTGATCTTAATGCAGCAGTTGATGAAGGCGATCAGGAGAAGTTTGCCGACAAGCTCTTCCAGTATAATCAAATGAGCCAGCTGGACAAGTGGAAGACTACAGTCCTGCTAAGAGTGAAGGAGCAAATAGAGGAGAAAGGTGAAGATTTCTCGTGAGGAAAGAAACGTTGGTATCTGTCTTCATCTACCGCCGGTGCTGGCAACACGGATAGAGCCAAACTTATTGGGGTTGCGTATGATAATTTTTGGTATGCACAATCTTCGATAAAGAGAGCGGCCTCTTCAATTCTTATCAGATTAATGATGTGATGAAATTCTAAATGATACTTTCGTACACGTTCCATATCTGCACTTGTACGCGCCGCGTTGCTTTATTCACATTAAAAGATTGGCATTATGTTCAAAGCCTTGTCTACTTGCTGAGCCCGTAGCTGCCTGTCTGATTTGGGGAGAGGTGGCTGCGGCGAACACTGCGGCAATCCTCTACTAAGTTGGTCCCCATGGACCTAAGATCGCCTTTGAAGGTGTCTCTGAACGCCTCCCCTTCACTTTCCGAGCGTCTGTATATAAGCAGCTTGAAGTAAGCAGCTCCAATTTTAATGATGCTCACAATGAAGCCATTGCAAAGGCCCTACGCTCGCAAGGATGAAGGCTGCATCGTCCGTAATGTGAAGGCAGTCGCTACCAGGTCATATGCTCTCCGTTCTTTGTCGCTCTGCCTCCAGCACTTCCGTAACTACAAGCGTAGCGTATACGTCGTGCTAAAATTGCGGTTATATGTGTTGTAGCGAGCAGTTTGATTCTGTGGTGGGCCGCCGTTGATGTATACGACATCAAGTCCCCCTTCATCCTTCACTTGTTCCCATCAGCCTCTTGATGCCGGCTTGTACTGCTCTGATTGGGTGCAGACGCGTCGGGTTTCCCAGCAAGCATCTGTCTCAGTCCCCAGGCAAAGCCTCCTCTTCTCGTGTCTCTGAATTGCTCTCCAGCTTCTCTAAAGTCACTCGCGATAGCTTTGCTCAACGCCCTCTCACTATCTTCGGTGTTTGAAGCATGTTGGTGGGAGAAATCGCCACGGCGCTCAGCTGCCTGCTTTTCGAACTCGGGCTGGAAGGTCGCATATGCTATGGAGTGCTACATTAGGAAAGGCTGTTTCGATGGCCATATCAAATCTACTAGCCCGATACGTACCAGTCATGACACCACATCCTGCAGCGAGAAGGACGAGAATATTAGAGCTGAGTCTGCTCATGATTAATAGTTGGCTTGATGAAGATAACTGATAACTCTCTTCATTGCACTTTGGAAGATGAGATGTGAAGGGTCAATGCACTCCGCGTTTGACAGTCGCGTAGGACCCATCATTGGGTGAAGCTGTTTCGATGTGGACCCGCTAGGATGGCAGACCGCCCAAAAAGGGAAGACATCTCGACTTCACTTCATCTCCGCACTATAAAGTAACTGGCTCCTAGCGGATTGTCTTGATTCTTTGATGTACCCAAAACGCGGATATACACTAATAAAATGACACCACATAAGTTCAGATGGATGACATCGAGCCTGAACTTGCAGAGAACCCTCAGTCATCGCAGTCAACAGCTGCGAAGTTTCACCACCAGCGGTCCAGGTAGTGAAGCATCAAAGGCTCTAGAGGCTCCTGCCAATGGCAAGGTCGACATTGACACGCTACTGGAAAAGCCATCTTGGTCCGTATCGGCTCTCATGCAGCCGCCAACAGCGCTAGTCAACTTGGCACCAATCACAAGCAAGCAGCTGCATCACCTTCTTCGTCTCAGTGCCCTTCCGCCTCCAATTTCTCTAGGAGAGGAGCATAAGATGTTGTCGACTTTGGAGTCTCAGCTTCACTTTGTCCGTGAGATCCAGAAGGTCGACACGACCGGCGTTCAACCCTTGACAAGTCTGCGAGATGAAACAACTGCAGGCGAGAAGGAAGCAGAGATAGGTCTTGACGCGCTGGCAGAGGCTGTCAGAGCAGAGGAGGTCCGAGGGAAGTTCCATCCAAGGATCCGGAGGAAGAAGGGCACTGTAGCCATTTCCGAAAGTCAAAGTGTAGATCAGTGGGATGTCCTAAGTTGCACGGAGAGGAAAGCAGGGCGTTATTTTGTCGTGGAAGGTGGTAAAAGCTGACTGCACGACTTGGAATGTGTTTGTTACGCGTTTGGCCTGGAGGACATTGTGATGGTGGGTTTGCGCAACAGGAAGCATGACTAGTGTGTGCAAGAAAGGCGCATCGCGAGGGGCAACGTATCACAACAAAAACGTACACATAAGCACCAACATTGGGCATTCTACCGCCCTCATTGGAGTTGCTTCAAAGAAATTCAGTAGCTTCACCGAGGGAAGCAGATTGACTTAGGAAAAAAAGAATCACTACGCGGTCTCGCAGAGTATCAGGGGGCAAAAGATAAATCGAGCTGCAGTAACGTGGCGATTGCGGGTGTCGAACCTTGCTCACAACCACATTTGCTGAAGAGAATAGAACAGCATCGGGCAGCGGCAAGACATAGCGAGGTGAAGGGGAAAAAAGAATGTAGTAACGATCAACAACCTCGCTTTCCTACAAGCACTGAGAGCTTTGAGGCACCAGCTAGCACGTCAGAGAACCGCGATGCTGTCTTGGCTGAAATCTCGAGAGACCAGCAGCATACAAGTGAGAACTCCTTCGCTATAGGCGTGATACCCCATCACCAACAATGCGAGGTTTTGCTCAGCTAAAGATGGTTGCTACGTTAGGTCGGTGCGGGCAAGTCCGCTGTGGTATTATCTGGCCAGCCTTCTACCGATTGAGCCATACTGATCTGAAACCCGGCCTGACAGGTAGAGGAAATCGAACGCAACTCGAATATAAAGCTGTACGTTGCCCGCACGAAGACTTCGCCGGTGGGGTCACGAGGAACGGGAAAAGGGGCTGCTTGTGATTTGCGACTGCACCGGCTCTTTGTAAGGATGGTAACTCCCCAGTGTATGTTGGAAACGCTGCAGGAGGCCTGGCCAAGCTGCAGAAGGAAGTGAAGAACTGAGGACTTCATGAACTTTTATTGTATGACGTATCTAGCTCTCGTGCTCAACATAGGCCGGAAGTGAAGTTGTGTACCGCTTATATCTGAAAGTGAATTGGAACGGAGAGCGCTGACAGAGCATTGCAAGTGTATCATTCATTTGTGATTGCAAGACACGAGGGTGCTTGCGTGTTTGCTTGCATTCTTACAAAGAACACTCAAGACCTTAGGCCTCAAGAATGTTCAGAATTCTTCCAACGTTCAGAGGGATATCGTCTCGTAACTATTGCCACGGTATCTCGCAAATCCCCTTCCCTGGTATACGCATTGTGTTAGCTTCAATAGACAGCCATACGTCTCAGTTTCTGCTGGTATCTTTCTATTCCTTGGCTCTGTAGCGTCATTGTCCACACCATTGAATCATTGGCCGGTTTCAAACACATGTGACAACCTCTCCAATATGCTGCTAGAGTCACTTCAGGAGCTTCGTTTTACGATGAATTAGCAAAAGCGTCTGCCGCGATACAGTCCTGAAAACACTCATTCGTAGCGTACATAGCAGCCATGATACCTCCAACACTTACCAACCTTTGACCAGAATTTGCTAAGACGCCTGTGATTATGTATTGGCAGAGTCAGAACTTTGTTGTTTTCAATTATCTCATCCGTATCAACAAGCACAAGTGCCACCTTCTGTCCATCAGCTAATCCCAAATTTCAATCACAAGAAAACACTCCGACATTCTGTCTCTACCTCTATACGAACGGCGCGTCTGGTGTAAACGTTCTTGGATAGGCTAGAAGCGTACGAGCTGGCCCCAGACTTTGCGATCCGGATGCCGGACGGCGGCGACTACGTGTACAAGAGTGTAGCGTCTGGGCCATCAGACACCAAGAAATCGGCAACTTGTACATTTCACTGACATATATGAAACTTCAACCAAGAAGAGTTGATCAAAGTTATGGGAGCACTCGCGAGAAAGGGGTATCCCTGTAGCGCAACCGCTTGCCGCGCCCAAAAGATTTGAGAGTGGAATACTCTAGGATTACGGAGAAGCTAGATTTTGTAGTGGTTGTGGGATAAGATGCGCTCTTGTGAACGGTCGCATTGACATCGTATCGTGATAGACCGCTGCTGTGATACTGCAAATGATGCAGCAACGCACTTCTGACATCCAAGGTAGTTCCAAATTTTCTCAATGCTATCAACAGAGCACCTCGTAAAATCGAAACCATCAGCGTGTTGCGCGTCAAGGCCATCTGCAAGGTAAACATGCTGTTTCGATAGTACTTAAGCAGCTCTTCTCCGAAAAAATGTCTACTAGAAGCGAGGTGTTGTTCATCTCTGGATCATTTCCATAGCCTCTGGTGTATTGATGATAAGAGGTGCCCTAAAGCTAATGATAGTGTTCAAGCCAAGGGGCTTGCTACAGCGACATGGTCTTCCTCAGAAACTGTTCCGATAAAAGGATGGTTAAGCTTCAGCGTGAAGTGGCTTGATAATGGGTAGGACATCAAGAATTTGATGAATACCGGAATGGTTTATGTACAAGCTGGAGCAGCGTTGCTCAGCCCTTTTAGATGTGGAGCCGCCCACAACTGCGAAAGAGTTTGGCAAGCGGTGGGAGGCACTTTTGAGACTTGGCAAGGGCTCCCTATGAGACCAGATCAAACTTGGCAAGCAAAGGTTCCTAAGAGTTCAGAAGAGCTCAATGATTTCAGTGGCTCGACCCCCAGTGTCGTTCCAAATTGTCCATGGTTACCTCCCGCATTTCGCTATGAAACGGGTCCGGTAGTGATGCCCCAGCAGCGATATAAGTCCCAATGTTCATGTTACGAGTGCTGACAACGAGTTCCGTGACCTATAAAGATCGGTCTGCGACTACTGCGGGTGGCGTTCGGGCTGTGGAAACTCAGTTTCTGTATGATGCCAACCCTCTGGGAGTCCTGCATTGAAAATGCTTTCCGTCCATATTTCCCTGTACATGTTGCCCGATCTAGTCAGGTCAAAGATATGGTGGCTGTAAACATCAGCTGTTCATGCAGATGGGTCTACGTAGATACACTTCGTGTACATGGTCCTGGTGCATAGACATCTAGAAAAGTGGTGCAAGTATGAGCCTGCTTATCTTCGCAGCATGTCCAGGACAGATCCATTGGGCATAGTACGTTTACTTTCCCTCATCTAGGACACGGAACGAGCTGCGAAGCGAGTGGGTTATATGCCTTCACCCCTCACCCATCACTCTCTTGTTGTTCCTCCCCATACATTTCTTCTGCCTTCTCCTCATCCTTTCTCCTCTTTCCCCCAGTCTTGCCTGCTTCTGTCGCTTTGTCCTCCTCCATCTTCTGCGTTAAGAGCTCATTCACCTCAGCCTGCAGTGTCCGTACATTCTGTCGCAGGGTCGACAAGAACTCTGTCTTTTCCTTGACGCCAAGTTGTTGCTTGTCATGCGGCAGATTTGGAAGAGTCGATTGTATGGTTTTGCTACCCGAGGGTGACTCGTAGGCCACAGAGATCTCTTGCGCGCTCATAGTAGTGCTGGCACAATATATGTTATGATGTCCTTGACTAGTGCTAAATGTTCAAACAACATGCATTCTAATTACCTTGGCATCACGCGGGCCTAAAGCTGCTAGCTGCGGACTAAGAGCATCCCAATCAGACTTCCCGAAGCAACACCTCACTTGGCAAATCTACACCCTCTCGCGGTAACGGCCCAGAGTCAAACAAGAACATGCACTATGTTTGACTCTACTCACGACACTTGAACATGTAATGCCCCATTGTCCGAGGATCGGGGCTCAGGCTCAGACGGCACGATTTTACGCCGCTAAAAACCATCTTAGCACCGCTTATATCCGTTATGGTCAACTCGCGCTATACCTCATACGCCAGAAAGGGAAACGTACAAGACCATCACCTACACTCGATCTATACAGTGCTGATACTCATGCTCCGTCTAGTGAGCGACGTAGGAGACTTGTTAACGTATGAAAAAAATACAAAGGTAGGTATAATTGGCAGGTTGAGATGGAGCAATTAGGTATGCTTCGCAGTATGTGCACAATTAGCTCAAAATCCTATATCAAGCAACACGATGTCTTCCCATGAATTGCCATCTAAGATGAGGGCTCTGATGCTCGAATCGACATCTACACCACCACAGATAAGGACAATAGATACACCGCAGCCAACGGCAGGGAGCGCAATCGTACGCGTGGTAGCGGCCAGCGTGATCAGCTACATGCGCGAGGTCTACAACGGTGCACGCCAATACAATCTCCCAATCCCATTCGTGCCAGGTACAGCCTTCATTGGAAGACTTGCTGCAACAGGTCCAGATACGACCAAGCTCAAGATAGGTGACCTGGTCTTTGTGGATAGTTTGATTGGCAGCCGAGACGACCCTGACGATCAGGGCCTGGCAGGTCTGCACTACGGGCACACTGCAGGTTCCAAGAAGCTTATGGAGAGCACTTGGCGCAATTGGAGTTTTGCTGAGTATTGTTCTGTACCGCTGGAGAACATACATCTGCTTGATGAGAGGAGGCTGTGCGGGAGTCCAACTGATGACGGCCTCGGATATAGCATACCAGAACTGAGCTTCATTGCTAATATCTCGGTACCATACGGTGGCCTACGAGATATCGAGCTCAGGCCAGGCCAGACCATCATTGTTGCTCCAGCTACTGGTCCGTTTGGTGGTGCTGCGGTTGTAGCTGCGTTGGCTATGGGCGCGAGGGTCATAGCCATGGGTCGCAACAGGGATGCTCTTCACAGGATCAAGGAGCTTTTTGCCGGCCGAGTCGAGACAGTTCCTATTACGGGTGACATGCAGACCGACCACAACGAGCTGAAGAAATTCGGCCGCATTGATGCATACTACGATATCGGGCCCAGGGAGGCCTCGGAGTCCACCCACCTCAAATCAGCTATACTAGCGCTTCGTCGTGGCGGTCGGGTCAGTCTGATGGGTGGCTACAAGGATGATATGCCATTCCCTCATAACTTTATCATGCACCGCAATATTCGTCTGTACGGCAAGTGGATGTATGAGCGGTCTGATATCGAAGACCTGATCAAGCTGGCTGAGACCGGCACATTGAAGTTGGGCAAGGCTGCTGGTAGCCTCGTGGTCGGAGAGTTCCCTCTTGAAGAATGGAAGCAGGCTTGGGACTGTGCGTGGGACAACAACCGCATGGGGCAATTGACTTTGATCAAGCCGTAGGGCACAATTTCAGTTGTTCTTGCGCCAGTCATACATAGTATAGACTTGAATGTGTGCGAGAAACGTAGTGTATGGAAGTTTGAATTTACTTTTTTACCTACACAGCCTGCAAAGCTTCTTCAATTACTCCGCATCTGTGGAGGTTGTCCTCTCGGCATCATTATAGAATTCTGCAGTGTATCGTTCCGAGACGGAAATTTTAGTGCTGTAATCGGCGAAAACAAATACCTTCAGTGCTCAATTTTTGATATATTGATAGGCTACCGGCGGTACTTCGGTTCGCAGTCCGACCCCAAGTTTGTTGGCCAATCAGATATTACAGCATGGTCGAAGCCGGCAGCCTCACGGGTCAATAGGCTGCCGCTAGAGATTCGCGCAGTCTGCAGCTGCAGCAGTACATGATCACACTTCCCTGCACGAATCATCGTCCCGAGATTTCAGCCCTCTATACAGTTTCTTTTCACATACTCTCCTGAAACCTATGTGTGCCCTCCAACGTGGCTGCTCCACAGCATAGACAAGGAGAATGGAGCAGTAGCAGCATTGACCGATTACTCGACATTGAACTAGAGGAGCTACCGCCGCCAGCTCTTGTTGATCAGCAGCAGTGGCAGCATCAGCATCAGCATCGTCGACTCTCTCCGCCTTCACGAAGCCAGACCGAGCGGGACCTTAGCCGTCGCGAGAAGCTCTGTTCTCTCGCGGAAGCCGAGATGAAGTTCTCACACAGTATCCAGTTCAACGCTGTACCGGATTGGTCCTCCCACTACATCTCATACTCCAATTTGAAGAAGCTCACGTACCAGCTCGAGAAACAAATCCATGCAGCCCGATCCAACACAACGCAGATCAATGATCCGGAGAGCAGTCCTTTGTTGACCAATGGCACCATCGACGATCCTGACAAGATCTTCACGAGGAAGCTCGACGAAGAGCTGGAGAAGATATCCACGTTCTACCAACTTAAAGAGCTGGAGATTTTCGGCGAGGTTGATGCGATACTGAAAGATTGTCAAGAATTTGAAGACGAACATGAGGCCGGTGAAGCAGACGGTCAAGGCGGCCTAAGACGGCAGAGTGCGTGGGCAAGGGCTAGACAGCAGAGTATCTTTCGCAGCTTCCAACTGCCAGGCCCTGCAAGACGACGGAGAAGCTCTACTAAAGGGAGCAGGCAGTCAGCTATACCTGAGGAGGACGAAGAGGACGGGCCACAAGACGCAGGCAGTGGCAGCGACGATGACGCCAATGAGCAGTCTGCTCTAACAAAGAATCAGTCTGGTGGGCGGAGGAGACAAAGCAATTCACGATCAGGCAGAGGCGTCGACTTTGCGACGGGCGAGCGTATCGACGGGACGGATGCGAGCGACAATAGATCAAGCAATGAACTCGCACGTAGGCGACCATCCATTGCCTTCAACGATTTCGGTGACGATGCTCTCCAGGCCTTGTATGACGAAGGTATCACCCTTAAAAAGCGAACCATCGAGCTCTATGTCAAGGTCTGTGAACTTCGCAGTTTCATCCAGCTCAACGAGACAGGCTTTGGCAAGGTTCTCAAAAAGTACGACAAGGTCTTGGACCGCAACCTCAAACGTTCTTACATCAATGCGAACGTTAAGCCGGCATACCCTTTCCTGCAGTCCACTATGGATCGATTGACCGACAACCTTGAGCGTCTTGAGCAAGGCTACGCGGACATTGTCACCAAGGGAGATGTAGACATGGCGCGAAGAGAGCTCAGACTACATCTTCGCGAGCATGTCGTGTGGGAACGGAACACCGTGTGGCGAGAAATGATTGGCATTGAACGCAAGGCTCAAGCCGCAAACCTGGGCATACGGCAGACCATGCTTGGTCAAGAGACGGATCCAAAGAAGGCACGTTTGCAAGGCGATGAAGATCAGGGTGCAACTAAAGAGATACAGACACCTGTCGGCAAATACCGCTGCCCTCATTTCCTTGTGGCGCCAACGTTCTGGATCTTGATTGCCATTATTGCAGTGTTTGTCGTCCTGTTAGTCGTTCCAATCATGGAGAAGCCCGAGCAACAAAATTGCTTGGCACTAGTTATCTTCGTGAGCTTGCTGTGGGCTACAGAGACCATCCCGCTATTTGTCACCTCTCTACTGGTCCCGTTCCTAGTTGTCGTTCTCCGGGTTGTGCGAGAGGATCAAGAACCGCACCATAGGTTGACCTCCAAGCAGGCGACAAGCTATGTCTTCTCGGCCATGTGGACGCCAGTCATAATGCTTCTACTTGGAGGTTTCACCATTGCAGCAGCACTCAGCAAGTACAACATTGCCAAAATGATGGCTACGTACGTCTTGGCGAAGGCTGGTACAAAACCTCGCACTGTCCTGCTCACAAGTATGGGTGTAGCCATGTTCGCATCTATGTGGATTTCGAACGTTGCAGCACCTGTCCTGTGCTTTAGTATTGTTCAGCCTATCCTCCGCAACCTGCCAAGCGACAGCGACATGTCTAAAGCTCTGTTGCTTGGTATTGCCCTTGCTTCGAACATGGGCGGTGCAGCTTCCCCGATTGCGTCGCCGCAAAACCTCATTGCTCTTCAGAATATGGAGCCAGCACCTGGTTGGGGGATATGGTTCTTCATCGCGCTTCCAGTGTGCATTGTGAGCATCATCCTAATCTGGCTCCTCCTTCTGGTAACCTTCCAGCCAGGTCGCAACACCACCATTGTCCCAATTCGACCAATGAAGGATAAGTTCACTGGTATTCAGTATTTCATTTCCGTCGTCACGCTCGGCACAATCGCCATGTGGTGTATTTCCCACCAGATCGAGGGAGTCTTTGGCGATATGGGTGTGATAGCCATCATTCCAATCGTACTCTTCTTTGGCACTGGCATCCTAACCAAAGAAGACTTCAACAACTTCCTCTGGACAATCATCATCCTCGCTGCTGGCGGTTTGGCTCTTGGTAAAAGTGTCAGTAGTTCTGGCCTCCTACGCACCATCGCAGAAAGCATTACAGTCAAGGTTCAAGGTCTGAGCCTGTACGGTGTCCTTGCAGTTTTTGCTGGACTTATTGCTGTTGTGGCCACCTTCATTTCCCACACTGTTGCTGCTCTTATTGTCTTGCCACTAGTCCAGCAAGTCGGCGCGGGAATGAGCGAGCCGCATCCGAACCTGCTTGTCATGGGAAGCGTGCTCATGGCAAGCGCTGCTATGGGCTTGCCGACCAGTGGGTTTCCAAATATGAGTAAGTCGGTTTTCTCAGACTTGAACATTCAAGTGTTGTTCGAGGACATCAAGCTAACACTAGGTAGCTGCCATTATGATGGAAGATTCCCAGACTGGGCAACGATATCTCCAGGTTCGCCATTTCATTACAAGAGGTATACCAAGCAGTATCATGGCATATGCTGTCATCATCTCACTTGGTTACGGCCTAATGCTGGCTGCTGGATTCTGATGCAGTGGAATTCTAGCTCGTCACTACGATCTTGTGTCTTTGTAAATGAAACTTCCATACCAACAAGCACTGTGAACTACATAGTGAATCCTACTTACCCCAGATTCTGAGTTTCGATCTTATCACGTCGTGCTCCTTGATATATGAACATTATAGAGTAACATACGGGCAGGCCTTGATTGAGTTGGCAAGCGATGTCGACCCGATTTCAATCTACGTGCCTTGTCCTCGCCTGCGCGCTTTCACTTGAAAAGTCACGAAAACTGCGCGTCAAGGCCGCGTTCCTTCCCTTGCGATGTTCCAACTCCATCTGCAGGCACCAACTCCATACTACAAGTATGCGAAGCAAAATAAGTAAAAACTACAAAAACATAGGCATCCAAGATTTATCAGACATCCTCGATTCTATGACCACACTCCAAGCAGTGAATCAAAAAGACAACGTTCGCGTTAGACTTCGACCTCTAGCACTACTATCGCAACCACAATGGAGATCGCAACTCGCCTAGCTTGGTAGGTACACTCACCTTTGCCTGTCTAAGTACCTAGGTTGTCCCAAAATCTATCTGCTGACCCTCCTAGGTCAATGCCAGTCAGGCCAGACTTACTAGGCGAAAGTCTCCAAGCCTTCGATGAATCGCTGCCTACTCTTCTCATGCTTCGTCTCTGTCACAGCTACGGTAGAGGTCCACAAGCGTTCGTCACACGACTGCCATCGGAAGTTGTGGCCTTGATCGAGCATGAAATATTTATAGCTCGTCGAACGAAGATAAGAGAGGAGGTCGACGAAGACCTGATGCCCGAAAATCCGTGGATTGAGTTATTCAGCTGCTTCGAAAGCCGGTGTCAGCCCGTAGATCATATGGACGATGTCATGAGCGGATACCTTGATGCGGCTCTGGATAATATATCACCATGTAGCATTTGTCTTCGACATGACGATTGGTGCTACAGTGACTATTGCGTTGAAGGGTGTCGGCAGCTGTACGACGACGCCGTGAACGATATCTTGCTAGACTCAGATTATATCAGTTACAGACACTGGGACAATTGTGGAATGTGGAAGACTCGCATCGATCCAGAAGAGGGATCAGCAAGATATGTGCAGGTAAGAGGATAAACGACACCTTAGTAAGACACTTTTAACCTTCACTAGGTGCTCCGGAAGTTTTTTGGCCTTGATATGTGGGTTGCGCATACGCGACTTGATGAGGAGCATGCGCACAAAGATGCAAAACGAGCACACAGTATCTGGTGGACTGCCGATACTTTGAGAACGACGATCTGCTACATCTTTCTCCCGAACGACTTGCCGAAACCCCATGTACTTTGCAGGGAACAAAACATCGAACATGGTGACGAGATGGAGACGGTTTCTACTCAGGTGGTACCTTTGGCGGACCTAAAGTCAATAATTGAGGAAGCTAGACTCGGCCGCTTCAGAAAGGTACTCAAGGTCCTCGATTTAGAGCCACATGTACAACGTTACCAGAAGGAAGCTTCTGACGGTTCGGCGAAGCGAAGTCCAAGTGTTGAGTCAGGTACTGATATGAACGAAGGTAAGTTGTCCTGTACAATGTCGACCGGGCCAACGCAAACTGCTGACGACGACTTTATAACAGAACAAGTTTGGCCGCAACTTCTAATGCTAACTTCAGGGGTGGTGCACGGGGACACGTGAACTAATGAATCTGATTTATCATGGTCCCATCATCATGCTAGCCAACAGTATCGGATGATGTTTCAATACCTGGAGAGTGTCTGAGCGCAAGTTTGTACTTTACAAACTACACTTTAGGCGCTCATGATCGCTCGATAGTGGATGGGATAGCAAGTCTTACTCTTGTCTCTTGTTGTCTCTTCATATGTTTCTCTACCGCAAAATCGTAATGATTCCTTATTTTAAAAAAAAAAATAAAAGTCAATTGAGACTTGGCTTTAAAGCCTGGAGCCAACACGATGTGAAAACTGTTAAAGAGGTAAGGCGAAAGAAACTCCCCTATGTCCATCCACGCAATAGGTCGTAATCATCATGACTTCCCCCAAGGCGACACCTTTAACCAATAACAAGGTATCACTAGTTAAATCTTCCAAAGACTAGCCTCCAGGTGTTGATCGGGCTTAGCAGCAACCTTTGGCTATCGTGAGACCTTGTTCGGTGTGAGAAATCGAACCACAATGTCTACAAAATTGAGACCATTGACACTCAAGCATACTGAGCCGCACATGCACCAGATTGCAATGGCCAGGCATATATGGAGGATGGTCTGTCAGAATCAGTGTCCAATATGATCAGGAGTCATGCGTAACGCTACAAAGGTCATTTTCTCAATTTGCTCTGAAGGTTCAGCTGTTGCTCCGTATCATTGGATAAACTACTTTTTCTGAAAGAGCGTGTCTGTGCAGTTTATATAGCTGTGATATCAAAACTCTCTTATGGCAAGGAGAGCAGCCTAACAAGTAGGATTCAAATTGATGACAAACCCTTCTGAGAACTATACTTGCTTCAGTGCTCTCATAATCCCTAACGAAGCGTCTCTGAATGCCTATTAATAACCCAGTACCTCTAATATATTATCTTCACACTTGATATCTACGTAGCTGTGCTACTATCTTAGGTTTGAACTAGTGAAGGCTTATCACCTTGACAGTAAGCATTCTATGCCACCGATAAAGAACTTTGAAACTAATAAATGTAGTAGCTGAGAACTGAAATTCAGATTGCTATCAAATTGGTCGCTCTAATAAGTGAGTGAATGATATCACATTCAAAGTTACAGCATCTAGATCAAGACAAGGTTGAAAGAGAGTCGATACAGCTTCATGTGACTGTACGAAGTTTCTATAAACCACGATACTCGATTACGCCATCTATCTCAGCTGCTTATGACGAAGAGCATTTCCACTACCAAGTGCAGATCATCACTTTGGCCTGCACCGCACTCTGACCAAATGCCCTAACTCCACGCTAACTCGGCTACATCACTTCGTAATGGATACGCTACAGCAATCTATAGATCCTGGCTTCCTTCCAGACCACTTTTCTTCATCATCTCGGAGAGCGGGCCGCTCTTGACCATTAGAGTCATGACTTCATACAAAGTGTCTGCAGCTGCCATGGTAGTAAGCTCTGCGTTTGTGTCGTAGGCTGGCGCTACCTCAACGATGTCAGCAGCCACCAGATTGATGCCCTCCAGACCTCGGACGATAGTCCTCAGCTCGCGAGTCGACCAGCCACCAGTCTCTGGCGTGCCAGTGGCAGGCGCAAATGCTGGATCAAGGGTATCGATATCAATAGATAAGTATACTGGCCTATCGTGACCCACACGTTCATGGATCTTCTTAATGATGCCTTCGGTGCCAATTGTGTCGATCTCTCTAGCCTCGACAATAGTGAAACCCACATAGCCGTCGTTGTCGTAGTCTGACAAACCACTCAAAGTGGTGCGTATGCCCGCATGGATGTTGGTGTCATTCAGCAGAAGACCTTCCTGTGCCGCGTGGTAGAAATATGTGCCGTGATTGATGCTGGCAATCTTTGATGGGGCCCCACCGAACACCTTTGGACGCCAGGTATCCAAGTGAGAGTCAAAATGGATAACAGTGATGGGTCCGTAGGCCTTGTTCATGCTTCGTAGCAGAGGAAGCGTGATGGTATGGTCGCCACCCATGGTAATGACACGAGGCAATGTCTTGCCTTTCTTAGAAGGGCCAGGTTCGTCTGCATTGGTTGCCGGGTCTCGCATGAGGATACTGTTATGGCCCTCTTCTATCTGGTGAATCGCCCATTCGTTGTCATAACTTATTCATATCAGCTCATGAATCTCTGGCTACGATCCACCGTCGAAACTTACGAAGTCACGGGTATATCGCCGCAATCAAGCACGGTTGCCCAGTCGTTGAAAGGGTTTGCGGCAAGTGGAACATTGTAACCACCACTGAACCCAATTGTACGTGAGCATTTGATCCTCGTCAACAGATTCAGCGTTGTTCACGTACTAGAGATTGAGCCGGCGGCTACCTTGCCTAATGCCAGAGGGACCGAAGCGAGCACCGGGCCTGTATGAAGTGCCAGTGTCGAAAGGAGCACCGATGAATGCGATGTCGTACTTCTTGTCATCAGTGGCAAGACATGGCGAGTATTCTATGCGACCAAAAGTGGAAATGCCAGAGAAAACCGAGTCGGCCTAATGTGAGATCGGTAAGTAGGCAAGCTGTAAGCTTTCTCAACGTGGTACTTACCTGAGTACCGCCATCGCCAGGCAGAGAGTTGTACCAAAGACCTTTATGAGGTCCAGCAATTGGTTCTTGGTTACCATGATCACCATGGGCAGCCACAAGGGCTACGAAGGCTGCAACAGAAGATAGCTGCCACATATTGAAATAGCTCGGCAATTCGCAGTCGGAATGATCGGCACAATGGAAGAACCAAAACCTGCAGACACAGTCAAGTTGTTCGTCGAGCCCAAGTGTTATAGTAAAATGTCAGACACCATTGACATTTGAAATTGTTTACCTGGCAGCCACTCTGCTCTATATAGCTTCCGAAACAGCTGAGCAGAGTGGCAGAGCGGCAGAGCTCTTAGACACTGTCGAGAATGGCCACTGCAGTAGCTATTGCATAGACTCAAGTCGGCACTTCTTGCAGCTACGACTCCGGGTATGTGTTTGCTGATAGATACTAGTCAAATGCTGGCCCATTCCGGGGGCTCACAATGGCCGTCGGCGTGAGGCTTTGGCATTACGTTTCGATCATCAGTAGTCTACTTGGCCGCCAGTAGCTCGTAACATCTGATGTCAAGAGTGTTAGTAACACTCACAGTAATTCTGTGAATAATTTATGCGATGCCCGGGTCGCCGTCAAGATGATAAGGCGACAAGGCATGGGGTTGCCATGCCTTTTGCATAGACAAGTTGATCAAGACGTGGGGTGCAGATCGATCTGAGCTGACGAAAGAGGAAGGCCTACGGGGGTTTGGAATGTACCTATGAACTATGACTTCATTTGAGGTTATGTCGCAGGCCATGTATGGTACCAGGCATTTGATTGATCGATACAAGAATGTCAAATTGTACACAGTATCAACTTGTATGTTAGAGACTACCACATCGTCGGCCTAATATCTAGTAACTGCAATGACTGGAGGTCATCAAGTATGTTTATCCATCTAACCTATGCCGAGCGTCGAACCTTTTTTATTGTAGATCACCATCTTCACTGTGGCCGAGCTCGGCTCTCTCACCTGGGTCCATTCTTTTGAAGGCGTTCTCAACCTGCTTATTCCAGTTACTGAAGGCAACGATAGCCCACTCTGCGAATCCCACGATGTACAGCGCGATGCATTGACCCACCCTGTTGGCTTGTCAGCTTGGGTGTCGGCATCACAGAAGAGATAGGAATACTCACCAGAGCCCGGCCAAACCCCAGCCATGGAATGCAAGCCAGATACCGAGAGGTAGTGCGCCGCAATAATAGCTGATGATATTGACGGCTGCCCCCACGTGCTGACGGCCCATACCTCTGAGTGATCCACCACAAGAGCCATTGAGTCCATCCGCAATTTGAAAGAGAGCCACGTAGGGGAGGATTTCCGAAGTAAGGCGCACCACCCTGTCATCGTCATTGAAGAGGCGGGCGAAACTGTCCCTCGAAACCATCAAAACGGCCAGTACAACTGTGCCAAACATCATGGATAACCATGCTGCTGTGTTTGCTGATAACGCAGCGGCTCTTGCGTTCCTTGCACCAAGAAAATTGCCCACACGAGATGACGTGGCAACGCCAACGCCAAACGGGATGGTATTCATAACTTGATCTGCGGTCATGATCACCGACTGAGCAGCCAAAGGTATGGTTCCTAGGCGCCCTGCTGCCAGTGCAACGATCTCAAATGCCCACCACTCGGTGCCGACGTGTATCACACCGAGAGTAGCGATGCGGGCGAAAGTGCCGATGTTGTGAAAGCACTTGCGTGAGAAGCCGCCCCAGCACTCACTTCCAGCCACGAATTTGATATAAAGCAGAAGCAGGAGAAGGCTCAGCCAGTAGCTAATACCAGTAGCAATGGGAGCTCCAAGCAGACCGATTTTGAACGTGTAGATAAGGAGGAAATTGAGACCAGCATTTATTGGTGAAGTAATGCATAAAACATAGGTACTAGGTCTCATGATTTCTAGCGACGGTGTCAGTTAATTCTCAATACAGCTGTGAGGTTCATCTACCTTGAGCCTGCAGATATTTCTTGATGCATTCAAAGTAAATGTAGCCAAGACCTCCTGGTATCAAAACACCTAGAAATCTTGACGCATCTCTCGCAATGAACTCTTCCTGCCCAAGCGCTCGGAATACAGGCTCGGAGAACAACCACAAAAGGGCGACAGGGACGTAGAAAAGCCCCAATATGAACAGAGCTCGTTGGAGAATAACACCGAGGTCGTGCTTGTCTTTGCTCCCAGTGAAGGATGCGCTCGCAAGTGTATCGATCGCAGTGGTACCGCCCATGCCAATGAGCCACGCAGTTGCCATCGCGAACATGTAGCTGAAAGCTGCTACAGCTAATGCCTCAGGACTCAACCTTCCCACGATGAGGACTGAGACCGTTTGCAGAGAATTTTGCAACGCATAAGCCAGTATTACTGGTATCGAAGATTTCAATAGTATCCAGAACTCAGTGGCGATTCGTCGGCTCCGGCTCTTGTGTTCGTCCAAGACATGGCTCTCTCCCTCAATTGACCCAACTCCATCTTCTTGGTCAGGAAGCAAAGCTGTCCTTTCATTTGGTGGTGTCGTTGCATTTTGTATTTCACACTTCTTGTTGTTTTTACGCAAGAAGTTAGGTAGCTTATTGAAGATGCTGCTGTCTTGGATGTCACTCATTCTGAAGTATGGATTTGTAAAGTCAGTGTCAAGGAGGTGAGGTTACGAAAGACAAACATCAAAACTTCTTGCCCAGTAATGTACGTCTTACGAAGCGGCTCAACGAGTATGCAATTCGCCATCAGCCCCATCAGTAGTGCTGAAGACTTTACGTGATGATATGCAGGCCAGGATAGCTAGGTGAAGAGCCACGGCCTCACCACCACGAGGGTCCCATATTACCAAATGGCTCCAACTAAAGGAAAGTTGTCGGTACGCGCTCGTGATGTTTCGCATTCCCACTCTCCCATCAAGCCTTACTTCATCGCATGGGGGTTTTGTATATGGCAGTCAAGCTCTGTGTCGATCTTATCATCATGTGTGACTAAAGCCATTCGTAATTTGAATGACAATAAAATTAGGCTCTGCCCGAGGCACGAATCCGATAAGCCTACACGTGGGGAGTTGTACCTCCCACGTTCATCACACTAAGCATAGGAGCAAACTGGGGTAAGACGACCGCTGGATGCCCCTCTTTGACCAAGGCTTGCTACCGAAGTAATGCTTTTGTGGGCGCAAAGAATAAGTAAACGATCGCGTGTGTGAGCAACGATGCGTGCTGAGTTGCGTATGGCCAGAGGAGTGGTGCATTCTGGTTTCTACGCGTAGTGCGATGGATCTGTGTATTACTCAGCATAATGTAGAACCCGTCCATTACCCCAGGAGGCCCTCGCTATGGAGAAGTTCCCTCAGAGGGTCGGCTCCGGTCGATGTCTGTCCCAATATCATAAGGTCCGAGATAGTCAGTGGCAACTGCTATCGGCACTTGACATCCTGACCCCTTTCCAGAGGATCCATGCAGGCGTTATCTGGCTATGTTGCAGCGTTTATTCGCCCATTGGCTATCGCCTAGGCGAAAGCGATAGGGCCAGCCATATTGTGTGAATAGAGCCACCCACGAGCCACGAAATGGTGTCAAGTGTCTAGACCTCGAGGCAGTAGAAGGCGTCATTGGCAGCCTTTGGAGATAGACACTGCATATAGGAGGTGGGCTTTAAAGTCAGATGCAGAGCTCGTTCTTGGAAGTCGTGCCTTGCACTTGAAGCGCATTTTCACTCGAGACTTGTGTAGGTTGTACGTGATCGGAACTGAACCTATCTCGGTAGAATCTGCAAGTATGGCGCATCCAGTGGATGAGAAGGCTCCAATCGGTGATCATGGTCATGCGATGCTACCGCAGCATGGCTCTGTCGAAGACATCTCAGCAGCGCGGCAAACCTCTATTGCCAATCACGATGGTATCCCGTTAAATGCCTCAGGTCATAGAGACCAGCTTCAACGTCAATATGGCTTGTTGTCAATCTGCGGTCTTGCACTCAACATTGACAATGCTTGGATCGCCTTCGGTGGCTCTCTTGCCGTGTCAATATTGAACGGCGGTCCTCCGGGCATATTATATGAGTTCATTACTGCATGCGCATACTATGCGTTCATTGGCAGTTCGATCGCAGGTAAGACGGGTTGCGCAAGAGCTTTGAGACCACCACTAACGCCTTGCCTTGCAGAGCTTGCGTCTGCGATTCCCTCTTCCGGTGGCGTCTATCATTGGGCCTCCGTAACTCCAGGTGCACGTTGGGGCCGTATGATCGGTTTTTTCACGGGATCACTAAATTTTTTTGGCTGGATCTTCGACCTGTCATCAATCATATCGATTCCAGCCAACGTTGTAGTGCAGATGTATGCAATATTCCATCCAGAGTTTGCTATCCAACCCTGGCACAGCTACGTAGCCTTCGTCTGCATTACCTGGCTATGTACTGCCGTTGTAATCTTCGGCAATAGCTGGATTCCCAAGCTGCAGAATGTGGGGCTATTTCTTGTCATCATAGGCGGCTTGGTGACCATCATCGTCGTTGCAGCCATGCCTCAGCGCCACGCAACAACATCTTTCGTATGGACCGAGTGGCAGAATCTCACTGGCTGGGGCGGCGGTGTTGCTTTTCTCACTGGCGTCTTGAATGGAGCCTTCACAATTGGTACCCCTGATGCTGTGACCCATCTTGCAGAGGAAATGCCGAATCCGAAGGTGGACTTGCCAAAGGCCATCTTTGCCCAAGTTGGCCTGGGATTTGTTACAGCATTCTGCTTTGCTATCACCATCCTGTACGCCATCAACGACCTTGGTGCGGTGACGAATAGCAATGGGTCTTTTCCGTTGGCGGAAGTGTATCACCAAGCAACCGGCAACGCAGGGGGGACTTTCGGCTTGTTGCTCATCATCCTGTTCAGCATCTTGATTTGCTCAATTGGTACAGTGCTGATGGTCGGCCGACTTTGGTGGGTTCTTGCGCGCGACAACGCCACACCGTTCTCACGATTCTTCTCCAACGTGAACGAGGACTTGTCTTGCCCTATCGAGGCCACCGTTTTCTGCGCCATCCTCACTACTGGGCTGGGAGCCATCCAACTCGGAAGCCAGACCGCTTTCCTTGACCTTGTCGGATCCTTCATCATCCTTACGACGATGTCGTACTTCTTAGCGATCTTCCCGCATCTTCTCACTAAACGTAGGAATGTTCCAAGAGGTGCCTTCTGGATGGGCAGATTCGGGTTTGCAGTGAATGGCATAACGTGCGCTCTGATTGTTTTCTTCAACATCATGTTCTGCTTCGTAAGTCATGCGACCGACCCAGCTATCAAGACAGGTGACTCACATTCTACCAGCCATACGCATATCCTGTCCAACCCATTAGTGTCATGAATTGTAGGTAGGAACGCCATCGAGAGTCTGGAGACCATACAAGCTGACAGCATCAGGGAACTCGGTGATTTTGGTTGGCGTGGTCGTTATCACCGCTGCGTGGTGGCTTATCCACGGATCACGTTCGTATGAGAGACCAAAACTTGCCAAGCTTTATATAGATGACCAAGCATCTCGACACGACGCGAGTAGCTAAGACGTCACGCCGTACCTATGAGTCTGCATATATGTATATGTCAACAAATAGGATTATGGCTCGCGCACTCAAGGTTGTCGCCTATCTAGCGGAGATTAACGGTCAACCCTGTTCTGACTTCAGCAGCATAAAGATGCGGCATACTCCCACGGCCAAGAACTCCGTAGCGGAGTTCCGATAGCAAGAATTTGGCTGCCTAGCAACTCCGTAGGATCGTTCCCACTATTGATAAACATCCAATGCCTCCGTGATGAGGAGGTTGAATGAGTTGAATTCTACATTCTATCTGATATATAGTAGGACGCATTTATACACTTTTTGTGATTTTACAGGGAACCACAGACCAAGCGAGATCAGCGCTCAGGTCTCACCATGCCCGCGAAACAAGCCACAGTATGCAGCCTCGGACTCGGGTCTCAGGAGGACCATTCAGATTCGACACATGCATATGCTTCCGAAACATCACCTTTGCTTTCACACGGCAACGTGGTCCACGAGGATGATGGAAATGGAAAGCAAGAGTCTTCTCGACTCTCACACCGGCTCATTGTTATCGCCATGATGTTGACGCTTTTGGTCATGAGCTGCGGCGACAAGCTTGTTGAGAGTCCCCAACAACGCATCATGGAGTCGATCGTTTGCTATAAGTACTACGAGAAGGTGGACCCCAGCAAACTTTTAGCCTCGCGGGAAACCGTCGGTGCAGGTGCAATTGGAGGGGTGCCAGAGATGCTGTGCAAGGTTGACCCAGTCCAGGATACACTGGCCAAACTGAACGGCTATCAACAATTATTCGACGGGCTTCCTTCCCTGTTACTAGCCTTGCCTTTTGGATGGGCCGCGGACCACTTTGGCAGGCGTCCGATTGTTCTGATGGGGTTGGTAGCATTTGGGGTACGACAGGTTGTAATAGATGTCGTGCTGTGGTACTGGCAGGTCTTTGACATCAAGTTCGTCTGGCTATCTGCCGCCACTGGCATTATGGGCGGTGGTGAGATAGCCGTCGCGGGTATATTGGTTGTTGTCATGTCGGACGTGACTCACGTAGATGAACGAGCGACGCTCTTTCTGCAGATGGTAGCCGCAAACCTGGGCGCTGGCCTTGTCATGCCTATAGCCGCTGCTTGGCTCATGCGCATCAATCCTTGGATTCCAACCTTGTGCGGCACAATACTCATGATAGCTGCCACCACCATCTATCTTCCAGTGCCCGAGACTTTGAACTATGCCAATTGTGCATCCCTGGATCTAATGACAATGCCTGAGATTAATGACGCCGCGTACGGTACAGGCGAGATCTCTTCAAACGCAGGGCTGCCTATTGGAAAACTCTGGCTAGGGCGCTTCAAGTCTGCAAGGGCCGTGTTCACGCGCGACTGGAGAGTGCCTGCGCTGATCCTGACATATACTGCCCATTATCTATGCGCTGCAGTGACGCCGCTGTTGATGCAATACATCAGCAGGCGCTATTCCGTGAGCTTCTCAGAAGCAACGCTGATTGTGACCGTTCGTGCTGCTGTCAACGTGGTTCTGCTGCTGGTCATCCTGCCTGGTCTGTCGCATGTCATCACTGTACGCTGGCGCCTGACACCTCAACGGAAAGATTTGATATTATCTCGTGTATCGGCGGTTTTCTGGTGTCTGGGGTATTTTCTGATCGGGTTTGCACCTAACATAGCAGGAATCGTGGTCGCTTTGGCCATTGGCTCACTCGGTGTTGGAGTTTCAATGTTGATCAGGGCATTCCTGACTTCCTTAGTTCCCTCGAACCAGGTCGCACGCGTGTATGCCTGTATCAGCATTGTTGACACTGTCGGTGTCATGATCTATTCGCCGCTGTTGGCTTGGCTTTTCGAAGTCGGGTTGGGCATTGGAGATAAGTGGGTGGGGCTGCCATTCCATGCTCTAGGTCTGATCACGACTGGCATTGTAGCGGTGACATTCATGGTCGGACTAGAAAAGGGAGAAGACGAGGAAGTCACTACGTAGTCTCTATGTAAGCATAAGTCGTCAGCTTGTCTTTAGACACGAATTGCGTATCTTGTTGCACTTAGACATTCTACTTGTTGTCGTAAGAGCAAAGGCAATCAAAGCCACCTATTCAACGACAATCAGAGTGCGTAGCTACTCCTCAGGCTCGGTTGATGGGCCTAGTTGTCCATTTGTCCCAATGCCAAGTCTTTCACGTGAGATGCTGCTCATAGAATGCTGCGTGGATGCAAAGGTCGCGTCTCGATTCACGGCAACTGATGAACAAAATCTGGTCCTCAATCTCCCATCAAAGCCATGCCAATACATCTCTTTACGAACGTCGATGTCTCCGGACGGTACGTATTTTCATTTGCTCCGGCACAAAGGCAAGGATTAAATCAAACAACCGTGATTACTGGTTCCCGCCTTTTGTGTGGGAGGTTTGAGTCGAGCCGGGTAGGCCTAAGATGTGGAATCCTTCCTTGCGTCGATGGAGGAAGCTCATCGAAGCCTCGATGTTCTGGGTTCAAAGGGAATAGCACGACAGCGGTCGGGCAAGCAGGAACAGAAATACATAGGACACATCGTCGCTCAAGCCCTTTGAATCGATTGGCATACATTCTGGTTGATTGACACTCTGCGAAAACAGTACGGAGGAAAGGAAGTGCTAGGGGGGGGGGGGGGGGGGGGGTTGTGGCACAGGAGGCACGGATGAGGCAAAGTGAATATAGCAACAATGGCGCGTTGAAAGAAAGGTAGTCCATGCTCCTTTTCAGAGCCTGGCTCAATTCGGTTGGTTGGTGTGATGGTAAACCAAAATTGGTAACGTAAGAATCCTTCCTAAACGCCCTGATTTGGGGCCAGAGACAAATGACGGCTAGCTTGTCTTGCAATCTGCACCCACACTTGATCGTAGTGTCGAAAGCGTGAGAATCTTGTTTGCACAAGACTCGCTGCAACGCTACTACTACTCCAACTGTTACCCCTGTCTGCCATGTGGGAAGAGGGGCTGGACATGGGGATTGGTATCTAGCTGATGTGAGAGTCTAGCCTCGGAGGGCAGCGGCCATATGTACCGTCGTTTTAGTTTCTGTTAGGTCGTGATGTGATGTGACCGGAAGGAATGATGAGGATGTAGTCACTCGCGGGTTAAGATCAAGCGAACATGATGGTCTTCGAGCATTAACGATACCTTCCTGTAGCCGGTTGATCAAGGAAGAGGGGGGAGGGCCTTGTGGCATGTGAGACTGCTTCTTGTTTGCAGCAACGAGTCCTGTAGCAACGGGATGATCTGCATCGCTCTGGAACACTCATGCTTTAGCGTGGGCGGGCACCTCGAGAGCAGGATCCTGGTGACCTGGCCTAAATAGGAAGCTGCGCAGCCACTGTGATCAATGGGCTGATTAAGTGATGATCCAAGGTTTTGCTAGTTTCTTCTATGGTGATGTGGGAATTGCTGCGTTTCTCATGCATGCTGTGATATCGTCCGACAGCCAGGGTGGCGGCAGTCCACGAGCACGGCCTTCTAATTTCATTGGCGCGATCTATGGCAGTGCGACTCATGTATGACCTCATCACATTCTAGAGTGAGTTGCCGTGCCCTGGAGACCGTACTATACGCAAAGCAAGGTGAGTCTTATCCTTGCGGGTGATCGTTCAAGGTTCTTTTCAGAGTTTACGGATGACTATTTGACAGCGGAGAAATTGGGTCCAAGAATTCCGTCCGAATCATGTCTCAAACATCATTTTAAACGCACTCTCCTAATATACTGAATATGCGGCTCAACGCTCTCGCTAAGGTACGGTGCGGATCACCGTCTCCGCTCAATTCGAGTTCCGTCAATGCTAGTACAGTGTGGCGCCAAGAGGGAAATGTTGATGTGTCGCTTGCAGCATCGCCCAACAACATCACCTCCCAGGGTGCCAGCCGTGTGCCTAAACTTGATTAGACATCGTTAGGCCGGTCTCAAGATGGGGCGATTGCTTACGATGCAGTCGGCGCAGGCAGATCCGTTTTGCCAGACCATGTTGCCACAAGGTCTTGTCAGACGATGGATGCAGGCGAAGCGTTGATATCCACCACTCGAAGGATTTGTTGGTTTTGGTTGTGACATGGTGCCACGGTGGCCTTCCAACTGATGTGGTTTAAATCTGCCGGATCTGCTCGCGACGACTGAGACCGCCTCTGGATACCAAGAAATGATAAAAGGCAGGCAATTGTCAAGAGCGAGGTTTGAGAATCAGCGGACATAGGAAACAGCACAAAAGCTGTTTTACAGTCGCAAGATGTACTTTACCACTGTTGTATATATACACGACGGATCGCTTGGCAGGAGGTGTCGAGCCCTTCATGCTGTGCTGCCGAGCATCTCTCTGCATGCTGGCCAGTGGATGTAATGCACGACAGTACATCTCGCAATAGTCGACGAGGAGCAGCCTCGTGAGTGGCCACCCCCTACGGAGAGAGCTCCGAAGGTTGTTACGCCCTTCGGCCAGCTCGTGACGGTCACTGCTCCGACTCCTCATCCCGTAGTTTTGCATAGTTTCGCTTTGACAGAGGTGATGTCCTTATCCAAAGACTGGAGCAGGCGAACTTGAAGGGCTCAAGGGATCATCGCTTAGTGCGAGCTTCAGTTTCAGTGCTTGTTCGACAATCCGTCTTCCACATACTGAGCTAGAGCAATAGGATCACTCAATGTGGGCGTGATTCAACCTTTCTGGAACATTGCACTTGCTTGTCCTTCTTGCGAAGGTCACTTCCCACGCAAATACAAGGAGCGGCTAAACGATGGCGTTGCTGCGAAAAAATATTCCATACGAAAGACTCTGCCGCATGCTCGCTTACGTATATGAGACTGCTCGCACGGATACCACATGTATTGGAGAGTGTTACAAGGCACGCTTCCCTTAGTAGCTATCGCAGGGTCATTAGGCCCGTTTGGCAGCGGGTGCTACCTGGAAGGCCCACTCTGTCGCCAGCTCGGATTTGTAGTGTCAAGGACTGTGGCGCATCATCTTATTGTCTACAGTGGGTCTTCCCAGGTTGGACTGTGCACGGGCGAGTCGGCGCTGCTTGACGGCGAAGCCATGCATGACACTTGTAAGCGTCTGGTTGTTAAGTACATGTACCGTGTCCACCAGCGCTGCCTGATACTTCGGCATGGTCAGTGGAAGGGAGGGATGATAAATGCCTCTGTAGCAGATCCGACCCAAGGGGCGCAGCACTACAGCAGATGCCATATGTACATAAAGTCCACAGCATGCGCTAGCTCCAAAGCGCCAAATGATATCTAGCAAACCAGCTAATGTAAATGTCTCAGAGGCCGTTGGGGACAAGTCCCGAGGATTTTCATCTCCCTTCCCTTTTACACTCACCTGATTGTCTTTAGCCGGCAATTCTATGGAGGTATTATAGTTGCGGCTCGGTGATAAGGAACGGGAGGCTGTCCATGAAATCTTCCAGAACTACACCAAGCGTTCACCGGTGTCTGCAGGGCCCTGTTCGATCGAAGCTGCAAGCAATCGTGAAAAGCCACTTGCTGGGTAGATATTCAACGGGCTGTAGACGCACACTCTGCTACGCTGAGACGTTTGTGTGCGCAGCAACTCCTGCCAGCGCTCGCACGCATAGGTAGGCATGCGTGCAACTGTGTCATTGCAACGCAAGAGCAGAAACGGGTCGCTGATGGCGTTTGCTGAGAGACGTACGGGAAGGACCCGTCAAGAAGGGACCATCTGCAGTCCGTCCTTTCGTCTAGACCTCGACCCGGCCAATGGTCATCGCTGACGAACAGAGCCTTGGTAGTAATGGTACTGTATGTAGCCACAGGGCGGTAAGTCTGCGAGTTGTGAGCAGACTACCCTTTCCTTCCACATACCGGCCCAGGTTGGTTCTGACTTGAGTGGTATCAAGGAATGCTCGGAGATCTGTCCCGCACGTGGGAGCCGTTGAATCCAGTCGAGCAAGCCTACCGCATACACCGGATTGGGTGTCAAGTTGAGTCACTGCCATGATGATTTTTGAAAGCCATCCACCACCACCACCACCACCACCACCACGGCAATCCTCCACCATCCACCTACAAGCTTTAGGCAAAGTAAAAGAACGATTGAGCGGCGAGCGGATGCTTGACGTCTGGTCGCGTGACGTTATGCCCAGTCTGGACACGCCTACACACGCCTACACAACCCTACACATATCTGCACACGCCTACACACACATATACACCCCTACGCACCTACACCCCTACATCCCTACTGCACACCCCGGACACTTCGCCTATCGCCTTGCCTGCCCGGCCTGGTGCCTAAGGCGGCGATATTTCAGAACGCAATATCTGCCTGAGGCATCAAGCCGACGCGGCTGTCCACGTGATCGTGAAGTCCTCGCCCTCTCGTTATCCATGTTTTTGACCTCGGCCTAAAGCGGACAGGGCGGGTAGATCTTTCGCAATCCAGTCTAAGGGCGGATCATTGCCCATGAGAGGGGTAGGCCCCGTTCCAGCGGCAACTATATGCTATGGTTCACTGCAATCCCCCGTATGTTACAGGCGGCCCTCGCCACCAGCACCCCTCTTGATCATGGCGTGTCTGCTGCTGCATGCGCTAGAGCCTTCGAGATGGGTTAGGAACGCCGCTTATCAGTGATCCTCACTATGCTAAGGTTGCCTTGGGGCTTATCCAGTCTGCCACCTTGCCGCCGAATCAAATGGATCCGGCCAAGACCCCATGAACCATGGACTGCGCTTCCGCCGTCACGATGGCAATCTTTTAAGGGACCACTGTGAATATCGCCGCTGCATCCAGCATCCGCTCCGCCTTGACCAGCGCTCAGTTCTCCATCTATAGGAGGGATCAACTTACTTGCCCTCCCAGTGCCTAGACGTGCCATCCCACAAACGAGACAGCAGGGCCAATCTCTGGACCAGAGAGATGACGACCGCCGCTTTCCAAACCATGGGCTCATCGCCCGCCGAGGTTTCGCAGCAGGACCCAGCCACCGCAGCGCCACGTAAGAGAAGAAGGCGGACAGGAGGAAGTGGGGCTGGCGATGATTGCTTCGCTTGTCGAAAGCGTGCTGCCAAATGCGATAGGAAGCGGCCATACTGCTCGCAATGCATCGAGATCGGCAAGGAGTGCTCGGGGTACAAGACCACTCTCACCTGGGGAGTTGGTGTAGCAAGTAGGGGCAAGCTTCGAGGCCTTTCCTTGCCTGTAGCTTCCCAGGAGCCTGCAAGCAACAGTGGCACTGGGCAGGCAGATCTGAGGCGAAGGAAGAGCTCAGTGTCGGTGAAGAGAGACGGCGGTGCTGTGCCCAAGCCCGTCATGCCTCAATTGCCCCTGCCATCTGTGCCAGCTTCATACGACCAGTCTCGTTCTCTGCATCAGCAGCCGCATACGCTACCCATACCAGTACCCCGCTCAAGGTTTGGTTGGCAGATGCAAACTCCCACGCATGAACGGCCACTACATCTCCAACTCGATACAGATGCTCTTGCTTCACCAGACAGCGTCGCGTTCTCCAGAAGTTCCAATGCCTCTTTGCCATCTCCTTTCGACACAGGGGGCCTGTCCTCGTTGGCGACGGCCGCAAGATCATATGCAGGAACTGAGTATGCCACGCCGCTGGAGTGGCCGCACCAGTCCCCTCCGCCAAGCCATGCATTCGACCTGCATGAACAGTATCGAGAGCCTTACCAAGCTGCATATAGTAGCCCAGTGGAACTCACCGGCTCTTCCGATTCTACTAACGTTCATCTTGATCGGTTTCCGGGCCAAGGCAGGGGCGCATTGTTGATCCGAACTGGGTCTTACCCATCAGATCAGCCAATTGTGGAAACACCATGCGAATTTGACACTGGAAGCCTGATACCTGGCTCTTTCAATGATCTACAATTCAATTACGACACCATGTGCGATGACGAACCCATTAATGACCACAGGAGTCCAGTCCTTGCAAATGCACGATTCGCCAATCCCTTCTGCCACCTTTCGTCTCGCATGCAAGCACTTATGGACTACTATGATCGCAATGTGTGTCCCTTCCTGGTTGCCTTCGACGGCCCCCAGAATCCATACCGCAAGCATGTGCTTAATCTAGCACTGCGAAACGAAGGATTGCAAAATGCTCTCGCTGCATTAGCCACGAACAATATGCGCATGAGAGCCAAGACTCCTAAGCAAATCGGGTTTGTAGAAGAGATGGCCGATGTTTCAGGCATCCTGGAGATGCCTCCAGACGCCGGCCCTACCTCTGAGGAAACGATGTATAAACAGATGTCAATCGAACAACTTAACATGCAACTGACAGACCCAAGAGCGGCGCATGATGATTCGGTGCTGGCGACTTTACTGATACTCTGTCTGTTCCACGTGTGCGATTCTGGATTTAGCAAATTCAAGACCCAGCTGGCTGGAGTTCAAAAGTTGCTTTCAATGAGGAACGCGTCCAACCGTTCCGGATTTGAAGGCTGGGTTGAGATGTTTTTCACTTGGTTTGATGTAATGACTAGCACAGTCAACGATCGAGAGATGCAGATGAGAGGGGAATCGCTAGACATGCTCGACCTTTCTGCCAACCTTGGTGCCCTTGAGGAATTCTCAGGCTGCGATGGCATACTGTTCAAGTTAATCGCCCGACTTGGTCGTTTAAACCTCCTAGCTCAAGGCCGCCCTGTAAAGAGAAGACGTTCTGATGGAGCGAAGGTGAATTCGTGGCAGGGTCAGCAGTCGTCCTCCAGGCCTTTCAACGACCGCAGAACCAAGTCCATGGTGAGGTCAAGAGCTAGTGGGCCACTGACGGCCAGAGACTTTGAGAATATTGACGGCAATGGGTGGGGGACACCGATCATTTCGTCCGACGAAGATGCTGAAGGTTCAGCTGATGACGAAACCCACAAGTCCAACATGGATGCTCGACAGGAGTTCTGGCGTGAGTGGCGCGACATACGGAGCAGACTAGAAGCATGGGAGATGAACTTGGCTTCACTCCCTCCTGGACCAAATGGTGCCTCGTTGGACTCAGCCTACATTGGACCGGAACACCGGGATCTCATGCACATCAACGAGGCGTTCAGGTACTCGGCCTTGCTATACACGGAACGACTTGGCCAACCAATGCTGCCAAGCTCGAGTCAGAACTTCCAGGATCTGGTCGCCAATGCACTTGATCACATCACAGCTTTGCCCATCACAAGCTGCGTCAACAAGTTTCTCCTGTGGCCCCTCTTCATTGCGGGTACCGAGTGTGTGGATGAGGGCCACCGAAACGTTATCAGGGCACGGTGCATTGAGGTCCAACGGGAGAGTGGATTCTACAACAACCTTTCTGGGCTAGAGGTACTCGAGCGGGTGTGGAAGGAGGTCGGTTGCAATGTGACTGGTGGAGAGGCAGAAGAGATCAAAAGCAGGCGCAGGGAATCTCAAGCGAGGCAGGATGGCCGCTACGGGCAAGCCTTCAGATGGAGAAACGCTATGGACCGTGTTGACGGGGAGTACATCTTGATATGAGCTAATTCCTGCGGGTGCCTCAAAATGCCACGTGGTTCATGCCATGGCGCATCAGACGCTGCAAGAGCACGCGTCCATGGCGGACGAGACTCCAAACCCTCCCTACACACATATTGGCACTACACCTTTGTGCGCGTGCATGATCCGAACCACAATGCATATTCATGTTCCATTTTAGCAAATACCTACCCATGGTCCCTCCCTGTCGTCTTTTAGCGTCTTGATCGACAATATCATGACCTCTTGCGAGTGACGTTGGCGGGGTCTATTTGGAATCGATCCAATGTCTGCAATGCCGGCAATACCGTTTCATAACTTGATCGATTGGCGCATGTGACGGGTCAGACAGCGGCTTGCATCTAGCGATATCGTCCCCGGTCTTCGTTCCTTCGGCCTATCCCTGTACAACATCGTGCCACTTTCTCCCTTCCCAACATGCAGTCCCAGCCCAGCCATGCGGGCTCCGTGCATCAAATGTAACGCGGCTCGCCCCCCGCAGCGTGATCGTCGCGACCCGCTTCTAGAACGCGCACATGAACGACACCCAGTAACCATCTGACGTTCGGTTGGTAAGCTCTACGTCTCCCGACCTCAATCATTCTTGGGCTGCACGCCAACTTGCAATCCTCGAGCTTTCTGCCCTCCTACCCAATATCGCGCCATACCCGTTCCTGCAAAAGACGCTATGCCGGGATCTTCACGTCTCGCCTTATCGCTCCCGCAGCTACGACAGCAGTATGGTGTGTTCGATGCACCGAACCGCGCCCTGCTCTTCCACCGTGCATTTGACCTGTTGCGCAACCTGCTATTGGCTTTGTTTCTCCTACGCCTGACGCACCGCACATGGACTCAACTTCGTGGCTACGGCCTTGTGGAAACCGTACGGCAAGCATACCGTGCTGTCTACAGAAGATGCTATGCCACATTCCTAAGTCTGCCCGTGGTGAGAGATAAGGTCAGAGCGGATGTTGAGAAAGCGATCAAGGACCTACAGTCCAAGCTTGTGGAGAGCGGGCCTGGGTCCGAGAAGTTCACCAGACTCCCGCAGCAAGGATGGGATCAGGAGAAGGTGCGGGAAGAGCTGGAGAAGCTTGCTGGCATGAAGCATACCCGTTGGGAAGACGGGCGAGTCAGCGGTGCCGTGTACCATGGCGGTTCAGAATTGAGTGAGCTGCAGGCTGTAGCTTTCCAGAAGTTCGGCGTGAGCAATCCGATACATCCGGACGTCTTCCCTGGAGTGCGTAAGATGGAAGCAGAGGTAGTCGCGATGACGCTTAGACTATTCAACGCACCAGAGGACGGTGCTGGCGTGACGACGTCTGGCGGGACCGAGTCTATCATCATGGCTGTGCTAGCAGCTCGTCAGAAAGCGTACAGCGAGCGTGGTGTGCGCCACCCTGAGATGATCCTGCCGGAAACTGCACACACAGCATTCAGGAAAGCAGGCGAATACTTCAACATTTGCGTCCATCTTGTGCCTTGCCCGGCCCCCTCATACAAAGTCAGCTTGCCGCATGTCCAGCGCCTTATCAATGGCAACACAATCCTTCTGGTTGGCAGTGCGCCAAACTTCCCACACGGTATTGTGGACCCCATTCCTGACTTATCAAAGTTGGCTCTCAAGTATAGGTTACCTCTGCATGTTGACTGCTGTCTCGGTTCATTTGTGATACCTATGTTGCGCAAGGCCGGGTTCGAGGAGCCATATGAGGGCAATTGGGATTTCCGTGCAGATGGCGTCACGAGCATCAGCGTAGACACCCACAAGTACGGCTTCGCTCCAAAGGGCAACAGCGTGGTCCTCTACAGATCCGCCGAGCTGCGCAAGTGGCAGTACTACATATGCCCAGACTGGTCGGGTGGTGTCTATGCATCCCCTTCTATGGCGGGCAGCCGCCCAGGCGCTCTCATCGCAGGGTGCTGGGCGTCGCTCATGAAGCTAGGTGAGGAAGGATACATAGACACCTGTCTAAAGATCATCACAGCCCGGGAGAAGATCGAGGCAGCAATTCGAGAGAGGGAGTCCCTCAATAGCTCACTGGAGATCATTGGCAAGCCTATGGTCTCTGTTGTGGCATTCAAAGCACTGCCTGAGGAGAGCACACCACCTGAGTCCCAGCTAGATATCTACGATGTGGCTGATGCTTTGAGCAAGAAGGGCTGGCACCTGAATGCCCTTCAAGACCCTGCTGCCATACATGTCGCGGTCACAATACCCATTGTCAATGCAGTCAATGAGCTTATCACAGATCTTGAAGACGTTGTTGGAGCGTTTAAAGGTAAAAGCGGAGGCAAGAAAGGTGACACTGCTGCTCTCTACGGAGTTGCCGGAGCCATGCCTGAGAAGAGTGTGGTTAAAGAGCTCGCAAGAGGCTTCCTCGATACCCTATATAAAACCTGAACCTGAAGGCGGGCTCTGTGAAAGAGCTTTGTTATCCAACATATCTTCTCATCATTTCCAGCGGGTTGCAGCAAGTAATCCAAGCGATAATTGTGGGATACTATAGTTGGATATCAGGTAGAGAAAGATGCCAAGAAATTATATCACGTGAGAACGTGTTCAATCTGGCGCGCTTGACGCGTCCCCAGCGTCCGTCCATAAATCTATCTGCTGTAGTTAATCACAGCAGCACGCACCTATCGAATCTCATACTCCTCCAGACAGACCTCAATATAGTTTGTGCCACATTTACCATGGCTCTTCTCGTAGATAAACACCGACCTCGCTCACTTGAGGCCCTCACATACCACCCAGAGCTCTCAGAGCGTTTGAGATCTCTCGTCAGTGCTTAGAATATATCCTCTTTATGCAACAAGCTAACACAGAATACAGGCAGCAAGCGGCGATTTTCCTCACCTCTTAGTCTATGGACCGTCTGGCGCAGGCAAGAAGACGAGAATAACTGCTACCTTAAGAGCACTTTATGGGCCAGGTGCGGAAAAAATCAAGATCGATAGCAGAGTGTTCCAAACAACAACGTACACGACCACTACTTTCCACAGGAAACTAGACGCTGAGCGCTAATTGAGGTCCTTTACAGCAACCGCAAGCTCGAGTTCAACATCGTCTCATCCAACTACCACCTTGAGATCACACCTTCGGATGTCGGGAACTACGATCGAGTAGTCATCCAGGATCTACTGAAAGAGGTAGCGCAGACACAGCAGGTCGATCTTTCTGCAAAGCAACGGTTTAAGGTGGTCGTCATCAACGAGGCGGATCATCTCACTCGTGATGCGCAGGCAGCCTTGAGAAGAACGATGGAGAAATACAGTCCCAACTTGCGGCTGATCTTGCTCGCGAACAGCACAAGCAACATCATCGCCCCTATCAGGAGTAGATGCTTGCTTGTGCGAGTATCAGCGCCTACAGAAGATGAGATTGTGGACGTGTTAGGTAAGGTAGGCAAGAAAGAGGGATATACCCTCTGCGAGCCACTAGAGAGGCGCATTGCAAGGGACAGTGGTCGCAATTTGAGAAGAGCGCTACTGATGTTCGAGGCGATTCACGCCCAAAAGTAGGTTCTCACATGGGAATTTCTGCTTACGACCTGCTAATTATCAACAGCGACAATATCAGCGAGAAAACACCCATACCGCCTCCAGATTGGGAAGCGTTGATCGAGATTATTGCAAAGGAGATCATAGAAGAGCGAAGCCCTGCCAGAATACTGCAGGTGCGAGCGAAGTTGTATGATTTGTTAACGCACTGCATACCAGCCACCACCATTCTCAAGGTATCAAACACCGTCCTGACTTCGAGTATGGCATAGAAGTCTTACAGCTAACTCCTGCAGACTCTCACATTCAAATTGATGCCAAAGATCGACGACAACATGAAGGCAGATGTCGTAAAGTGGAGCGCCTTCTATGAGCACAGGATACGTCTGGGCAGTGTACGTCAGATTGAGTTTGATTCTACGATCCTTGGTTGAATGGAGCTCGCATGCTGACAGCATCCTGCAGAAAGTTATCTTCCATCTGGAGGCATTTGTCGCCAAATTTATGAGGTTATATGAAGGGTATTCTAGTCTTTCCTGTGAACGTTGGGGGACAAGATGCTGACCACCTCTGACAGAAATCTCCTGGGAATGGACATTGATATGGACGACTTCTAGAACAGAGGGCTGTACCCTTGAGCAGTTCAACAGGATGATGCCATCACATGTGTTCGACTTGGGTTTGTGATCTTCGATTAGCGTGGCGTTCAATGGGAACTATCCGCAGGGATCAAATGGTGGGCGATGTGGGATGAGATGTTTTGCCCCGCGACTGCGTCATAGCGCGCTCATTGCTTTAGGCAAGCAACAAGACATCATGTGTAGCTGCCTGTGTTATAGCAGAAGACTTATCAATTAATGATTTCCCTACTCAAGAGAGTCCGCTCCTATTGATCTTTTGTAAATAACACTAATCACCAACAAATATTCAGTGTAGTTCCGGATCACTCGAGAATCCAAACCTCGCATTTCACACCTACCAATTACAGTCTCTTAAACCCCAACCCAATCCACAACTAGCCATGTCTTCCAGCCTAATGGACACAGAGAAGGGCGGCGAGCAGACCCAGTAAGCCCGCCCACCCGGACGACCGCTTGTCCAACACCCCTATCATCCCCTTTCCCCCTTTTCCTCACTAGAGCAAACGGGAACCACCCACTAACCACAGCCCGCCTTTCTTTTCTATCTCTGCTACAGGTACGAATCCGAGCACACCCACGTACAGCCCCCAAAGAAGTCCAGCGGCCAGCTCGGCGCGGCCTCGTCAGGCCCAGACCCAGAGGCAGAGCTGCAGGCGCAGAAGCTCGCCGAGCGCGGCGAGCGCACGGCCGAGAACGTCAGGTACGGGCAGGGCATATCGGAGAACCAGGCGACGGTGGGCGAGGGCGAGGCCGGCGATGGCGGCTATGGCAGGGTCAAGGCTGGGGACACCAACGAGGGTGACGGCGTCCAGGAGCGGGTTGCGCAGGGGTTCGGCGGCGACAAGGATATGGACAAGGAGATTGGGGCTTGAAGTCTGAAACACTCCTGTTGCCCTCCCTCCAAGGAGAAGGTTCCGAAAGGGGTGGTTGTGTGTATGCATACTTATGTGACGGAAACTACGATTTTAGCCATTGCGGCGACAAGTTGATGTGTGACACGTTTGATGTTGCACCATGGTGGGTGTGAAGTTAGAGGTGTTGCAATGCTCTAGCTAGCGACAGTGTAGCAGTTGGGGGTATATAGCTGACCTGGAAGACACGACGCGGATACGACAATCGAAAAAGAAAAACTCGTGAAATTGTATGCCTTCCGTCCTTTCATGCTCGTTGTTTCTGGGAAAAGCCAAGTGGCTGGATGCGTATGCTCGTCCATGACTTTCATGCTATTCGTGGTGAGCTCGAGATACTCCCTCGCGCCGGGTCAGCGAGCCAAGTGTGGCACACACACTCTCTCTCACACATGATCCCTAATATATCGGGTCGGGAAGCGTCTGATGTCAGTGCCGAGTGTTCGATCCATAGTTCTGTGGCGGTGGAGGGTACTGCGCGCTCGAGGCTCCCCCAGCGAAGGATCCGTATCCATCAGTGCCTCCTGCACCGACACCTGTGCTTCCAGGGTCGATGCCAGCAGCATACATGCTGCGTCTGCGCTCGGCGAAGCTGCCGGCAGCAGGCGGAGGGGGATAGCTGCCTACAGCCGGACCTGTAGCACCGGCTGGGCTATACGCTGGGTCGAAGGTGTTGACCGGTTGAGAGTTGCGAGGAGGGATGGGTCTACCGCTCCTGCCGTCCTCTTCAGGTGGAATGCCGTTTGTGCTTGCCCTGGCACGGGTGTACCTTCTATCACCGTCAACCTCGGCGTTTGCAGTACTGCTGCGCGGGTCGTAGCTGGAGCCATACTCGAATGAGCCGCTGATATTTGAGGGATCAGAACTCCTGTAAGTGTTGGTTGGAGGAGGGCTCTTCATCCTGCTCCCGCTGCTTTTGGAGTAGCTGCTGCCTTGTGGGGGAGGTGGCGCTTGTGAGGGTCTGTGGCTGCTTCGGCTGGTACGACGTGGATGACGCGGCTCAGTCGGTGTGCCTACGTTGCTGGTGCTGCCGTTGTAAGCGCCGTGAGCTTGAGGAGGCAGACCCGAGTGTTGTCTCGTGGTCCTCTCACTTCTGCTTCCCTCAGGTCGATGGGCTGTTGGAGGAGGGCGTTCCTGACGTTGGGGCTCCTCTTCATGCTCGTTGTAAAACTTGCCAGTACCCTCGCGTGCGCTGTACGGCTTACGCTCACGCTCAATGGGTTTCGATGGCGGCAGCTCCAGATCGTCATCACCGCCTTCAGCTACGTTGGCTGACGCTCGATGGCTGTAGGGTTGCCGGGCGCGCTCGCCAAAGTATTGGCCCTCAGGTGGTGCAGAAGCAGGTGGTGGGGGTGGTGGCATTGCACCCAGGTTCTTCAGGTGTATGCCTAGGTGGCTGAGCGGTTCGCCAAGGGCAGAGACCAGGCGTTGTTCCGCCTGTACGTTTGGTTGAGTAGGTAGTAGCCGTCTAGAAAGCTCTTTGGGAAAGCGTTCAGTCTTGCTATCGGCGTTCGAGATAGGCATGTTCATGACAGCTTTGGAAAGACGTTCAAACTCGACGTCAGGGTGTGCCTGAATGAGGCAGGTTATGAACTGCTCAAAACCATGCGGTGTCAACGCAGGGATCCCCGGCAGTTCGTGGTTATGAGTTTGCACCATGTGGTGCTGACAGAGCAGCTTGCGGTAGATGATGGATATGGACGCACATGTCATCTTGCCGCCGAAGATGACTTGCCAAGGGTATTCGTGACCGCTCCCTGGCATGGTGTCTTCGAAAAATTGCAGGACCTTGTGAGGAGTCACGACAAGGCTGGCTTTGGGCTCATAGTCATCGATAAGGTGGACCGCAATGCCTCGCACGAATTGGCCCAGTCGTGGGGTTGGGCCACCATCTGGCGTGAAGAGAGGCTGCCAAATCTTCTCCAATGTCGTCTCCTCCGCCTGCTCCTGCTCTTCGGCTACAGATGGCTGCGGCGGGTGCGATGAGGCTCGTCCATACTCATCCTTGCTGCCTCTCCTTGATCGATCCGAGGGGAAATGCTCGTTGGCACTGTCTGCGCGCTTCGGTAGCCTCTCGTCGGGTTCACCCGCCCTGGTTTCCCGACCCGGGCTTGCGGATGTACGCTCAGTTCGCGGACGAGGTGTCCGCTGAGCGCTGGGCTGGGTTGTTCTACTCCCAAGGCTCTCATCACTGCAACGACTGAAACCGCTACCGTGCTCAGACGGGACGCGATCAGGAGAGATTGAGCCACTTCCTGTGGGGTAATAGTCTCTGTCCGGTGATGGTGGGGTGTACCTGGAAGGTATGGACGCGGTGCTTGACTGTGTCGGTGACCGCGGCGGATGCTGGTGGGTAGCCGCGTGTGATGGTGGCGGTGGAGGGGGAAAGTGCGTCTGCTGCGCCTGTGTAGGAGTCGCTCCGCTCAGGCTTGCGCCCTGCAAGTTTTTGATCACTTGCTCCGTGATCAGGGCTACCATTGCTGGGTCAAGTTGGCCTGTAGATGGAGCCTGGTCGAAGGCGGTGTTGACGGCATCCTTGATAGGGCTTGGGTGATGCAACGGTGGCTGCGCTGTGGAATGCGCAGACAGTCGTCGCGCCCTGATCGGCTCGTCGACCAAGCCAGGCGACTGCGGTGTCTGCATCGATCGCATTGCCGGCGGAACATGAGGTTGGTCGTGTGTTTGAAATTGCTCTGGAACCACGCCGGGCTGTGGCGGCGGTTGCAAGTTATGCTCCTCCATGACGCGCATCAAGATGGAAGCGTTGCTGTTGATGGCGACCAGCGCTCAATCGGAACGTCGCAGCCTGCGCGGCGTGAGGGAGTGAGATGACACTGGCGACCAGCAGTCAAGGTCGTGCAGAGTCTCGGTGAAGGTATGTACTTTGCGCTGTCGAACTGAGGACGGTACAATGCACGTCAGTATGCACTCTCCCGCAGACTAGGAGCTGGCTTGCATTAGACAGCGAAGCGATGGCAGACTGGAAGAGTGGAAGATCGCCTAGCAGCTGTGGAAAGAGCAAATAAAGTCCCGAGGCTAAGCTGTGATATCCTCTCGCACTCTCGCTTTCGAGTGGTGAGGCAACAGGCGGACCGGTTTATCGTTGCAGCTGTACAATGGCAGATCTTGGAAGTCGTCAGTCAAGTTGTAGTGCAAGTGGATTTGATTGCAACGTCGACAGTGTCCCGTCAACAGCGTGGGGCACGGTGTTCTTCGTGACGGAGCGACGCTACCTGCTGTGTCGCGTTCCCACCCCTTCTGCCGCAGAGCAGAGCAAAGCAAAGAAGAGTTGTCATTACACACCTATGGCACCAACCGACCGAGTGTACGGCGGCGCAGTGCAGCACAAAGTCGCGAGGCGGAGGCAGGAAAGGTGGCTTGCAATGTGATGTAATCCGTCGCCCGTAGGCCCGAACAGGCAAGGGATTGGCGTTTCCACCTGCTGCCGAAACGTTTCGTCGCTCCACTTCGCTTTTCGCCTTGCCCTGATACCCTGCGCTGACCCTTCCTGATCGCGAGGGTAGGCGATTATTGTGTAATGAAGGGCAAGGATCAATGCCGATGACGATGCTGATGGCGATGATGATGATTATCGCTGTTATGATGATGACGATGATGATGGGAGAGATGGGAGTGAGATGAGAGGAAGCAACCTGGCCTGTTGGCTATCTCGGCTAGATCTGATATGGGTGTATCTGTAGCGGGAGAGGGCAGGGAGCTGGCAACCTATATGCTACCAGGCTGGCTCCCTCTTGCGGCTCGACGGCAACGACAAGGCATGGCGCTGTAGGAACAGGTGTGCTTGAATAGCATGGCCACCTGGACTTTCCGATGGTATCTTACCAGGCATAGCACACGCCAGACGAAGCTTGTCATGTACGACAAGCCCGAAGCCTGGCAAGATTGGAGCTCTTCACACCACTCGGTTTGCTTTTGAGGAGTAGATGTGAAATCGGGGCAGTGTTCCTCGCAGAGCATCCATCCTACTTATCAACCCTCTGACCGGTAGATTACGCCCCGTCAATGGAAGGCGGCGCTGTACCCGGGATCGTTGATCAGCGCCTAAGAGAGGGGGAAGGGCAGGCATGGACATCAGACTTCAGGAATCAGTCAGAATGCGGCTCTGCGAGCTTCCAGAGCTTGGAAGACTCGTCAGACCACATGCTATGCGTAGGTGCCTGGTCGGGCGACAGCTCACGTATATATCGTGGCTGCACACCCGAGCCATCTCCATACGCAATTCCTCACATACAGTACGTCAAGGGTGGTCTTGCTCGCAGCCTTATCCATGCAACCCGATTCCTGTCACCTCGGGCGCTCTACGGCCGACTGCAGGCAGGGAATTTGGGGCCCATCATGACCGGTATCCGCAGTTGGCCACCGGGGCGCGCGCGCGCGCACTGCGCAAGTACGTAGTGGTGGCGAGACAGGCGCGTCGTGCAGGAGGCGACAGAGTCCAACGACCGTGACGGCAGGAGAAGGGCGGCTGTCTTGAGGTGTCTTGGGCAGCGCTGTCTGTCCAGGGAACTAGAGGACAGCAGAGACATGGAACAGGTCGGGGTTTATATTGGTCTGGGAAATTCCATTGGACCTGGCAGGGAAAGGCTTGAGGCTTTGAAACCCGAGGGTGAGACAACGTGCCCAACCACAGCCACAGGTCTACATCCACATCCAACTGCACCTGCTGCAGGCCAATAGCGCAGCATGCGTGCAGCTTCCCGTAGAAGTGCCACGTATAGGGTCAGTGTTGTGTGTCGTTGCCGTCATGTGCTATCGTGTTCTGTGCTGCAGTGTGCTGTGCCCTTGTGCTTGCGAGTCGTAGGGCAACGCGTGCCAAGGCAAGGGAGTGTCGCATTCGGCCGACGCGGCACTGCGGAGGGCATGGCACAATGCTTGGTGGACCCTTGTCCGTCCCTGACGAGCATTCAGAGGGTAGCCCACCGTGATACCTGTAAGGACGTGCAGGTATATGTGTAGTGTAGACGTCGACGGTCGGGTCCCCGGCACGCAGGTGCGCTGCACTCGTGGCATGATATGCTATTGAATAATGATGATGCACAGTGGGAACGACAGGGCGGATTGCAGTGGACGATTGTTGCAGTATGCAGCAAGAGATAGACATCAAGCGGGCTACTTACGACACGCTGAAACGCGCTAGCCGACTCGCTGAAACCTCGCGTATCCGGATTCGCATTCGAAGTCGGGCGTGGCATCCTCAGGCACCTTCTGCCCTCTGCCCTCTGCCCTCTGCCCTCTGCCCTCTGCCCTCACACGGCCACGCTCGCCGACCTCTAGGCCCCCTCCTCATCCTCCTCATGTGCAATACCCTGCCGCACACGCGCTCTTTGGAACATCTGCACATTTCCATGTCGCCCTCTCCCTCCATCAGCGGTCCTCTTAATGCCACATCCTGATCTGTCGCTCGTACCTGAGGCGTCCCGCGCTTGCATTGCGATTCGCTGCGTGTCTCCAAAGATATCCGTTGTTCTTCCAACGGCTAGGAGCCAGCGCGCGCCAATCATCGCTCTCCCGCGACAAGTCAGCGTTTCAGCTTTGCAGCCAATCACTTCCCTTCGCATCTGCTGCTGCACTCACAATACAGCAGCACGCCTCTCTCCTACGCTCCTACGCACCTGCACACACACGCTCCCACACGCTTCCTACAGGCCCACTGGCTGACCTCGTGTACACGCTTCACACTACCTTCTCTCCCTCCCGCTCACTCGTCTCACTGCAAGCGCTCCCTACCCTCTCCATTCCCTCTCCCTTCCGCCCTCCATCATCGCCGCTTTGTTGCAGCACCATCTGGGACCCCATTCTACGCGCCCGCCTTCCTCCACCATCCACCCTGGTGTTAGGCGTCAGCCCTCTGCAAAGGGAGGAAGAGGTCTTGTTCGGTCGCCGTGTGCGGGCTGAGACTTCTCTCTCCTTCAACCCGTGTCTCGTTTAGAGATCTCCCAGGGTTGAGAAGCTGTGCAGGAGACCTGGATCTTTTTCCTTCGTTCTCTGCTCGCAAGGCCATGGATCTGTGATCACCAACGACCAGGAGCAGCACTAATCGACAGCGTTTGCCCTTTCTTGTTTGTATCATTCTTTCGGCAGTGAAGTTACCGCGGCCCAAGCGGTGTCTCTGTCCTGCTCTCCCTCCGCCATGGCTGCTGTTGCCTCACGCTCGCAGTTCAGCAACATGCCCTCAAATCACTACCGGCTGCAGGCTGCTGGCCACGGGCATATGTTCACCTCTCCCACCGAGAGCGAGTTTTCGGAATCCTATAGGGACGGTCCAGCTGCTAGCATGGATTCAGTACGGGACTGGGATGAGAACCGTGTGGCTGACTGGCTGAGGAGCATCAACTGCGCACAGTACGTCGAGCTCTTCAGGAAGAACAACATCAACGGCGAGAACTTGATGGACATTGACCAGGCAACCCTGAAAGAGATGGGTGTGAAGAAGATCGGCGACAGGGTACGGATAGGCTCGCAGGCAAAGGTCTTCAGGAGCAGCGTGTACAAGCGGACAAGCAAGAGGTCCAGCAACAGGCACTCCCTTGCGATGCTCGACAGCAACACGCAATACACACCCCCTTCCTCTGGATCACCGAGACCGCTACACTCGGCACGGAATGGCAATGCCTCCAGGACCGAGCGACGCACCTCACGGCAGCTCAGCGGGAACGACGTGGTCGGCATCGCCCACATCGCCAAGATCTCCTCACGCCCCAACTCGCCAATGGTCGACCAGGAGAACCGAGCGCGCGTCCGACATGTGGCTAGCCCTATGGAATCCAGCCGCAAGGAGCAGAGCACAAGCTACTTCACCCAACCTCCACAGTCGGCGAGGTTTGCGAGACCGGAAAGACCCACCCCTGCCCCGACCCCTCAGACTGCACGTTTTCCCCCTGGCCATGTCAAGTCGACGCCGAGTCTCGACAATCTCAACACCAACATTGTAGGCGCCTTACCGACCGACAAGCCATTGATCCGCGTCATCTTCGAGAACGGTAGAGGTTCGGTTGTCAACATCGAAGGCTTCAGGAACATGGAGGATGTCGTCCGTACGACCCTGCGTAAGGGATCCCTGCCAGAGCATCACCATCGCTCGTATTGCTTCTGGCTGCTGGATGGCTCCAACCCAGATCCGGTCTTTTGCCGCAAGGTTCCGGAGAGTGAGCTGATGAGACTCTGCCTCGAAGGCGGTAGGAGTGAAAGGGGTCGACTCATCCTGCGTAAGATCCATGCTGGCGAACCCGAGGGTGAGCAATTGCGCGCAGCTGCACGCATAGCCGAGACTCAGATACCCTCGCCACCTGCAATCGAGATCCAGCCAACCAAGACAAGAAGCCAGTTGAAGATCGAGCAGCTCACTGGCGAGCCTTTGGCAGCTGTCAGCTACCCAATGTCACCTGCCAGTCAAGTCGAACGACAGAACTACTTCGAGTCACAGTCCACTCAGATATCCAGAAACCCCAGCACCAGCACAAGTGCATCTGCCAGGGCCCGCAAGCTCAAGGACTTCTACGGCGCCAGACCGCCAACAGAGCTGATCACACAGGATCTTCAATCGTACTTTCCCGAGGTCGCCAAGGATGACATGGACCGTACTGTGCGCATGTCGATCCGCAGGAGCAGACGTGTCAGCAAGGCATGGAACAGGATGAGCACAGTGAGCAATTTCAGCATTGCCTCGAGCCTCAGAGATGCGCCACCTCTCCCTACCATCGCAGACTCGTGGCTGAAGGACAGCAACAATAACAATGGCGGTGTCACGAGGCCGGGACTTCGCCCTCTCAGCGTGATCCGCCTTGCCAGGCCAAACTCCGCCTACAGAGACTCCGTCGCCAGCAGCATGCTAGAGCCTCTTGACGAAGAGTCACCGTTGGAGCCGAGCCGTAAGAGCTACGTCTCATTCAGCGGTGATAGTGGGTCAGAGCACGGGAACAGCAGCATCTCGGTCACTGATGCTGAGGGTAACACCATAATGCAGTCCTACTACGATGAGGATGGAGCCAGTCCGACTGGCACCGAGATCGGTAGCGGTGACGGCGGAAGCCTCAACTCTCGCCTCTCTCAATTCATCGCAGAGGATGGAGAAGAGGACGACGAGGAACTTATGCAACACCTCGGCAACGACAGCTGGGAGAATCTCAAATACATGAAGGGTGCCATGATTGGCCAAGGATCTTTCGGCACCGTCTTCCTGGCCTTGCATGCCGTCACCGCCGAGCTGATGGCCGTCAAGCAGGTCGAGATGCCTTCGAACAACAGCTCAGCGATGGACTCGAAGAAGAACCTCATGATCAACGCCCTCAAGCACGAGATCTCGCTCCTGCGCGAACTCAAACACACCAACATCGTCCAGTACCTCGGTTCCAACAGCGACGAGGATCACCTGAACATTTTCCTGGAATACGTCGCCGGCGGCTCTGTGGCCACCATGCTTGTCAACTACGGCTCTCTGCCGGAAGGGCTGATCCAGAACTTCGTCCGCCAGATCCTTGACGGCCTCTCGTACCTCCACTCCATGGACATCATCCACCGTGACATCAAGGGCGCCAACATCCTTGTCGACAACAAAGGCACCGTCAAGATCTCCGATTTCGGCATCAGCAAGCGTGTCGAAGCCAGCACCCTGCTTAGCGCCGTGCCGGCTGGCGGCCGCAAGGGCGGCCCCCGCGTGTCACTCCAAGGCTCCGTCTTCTGGATGGCACCCGAAGTTGTCCGCCAAACTGCTTACACAAAGAAGGCAGACATCTGGTCCCTGGGCTGCCTCGTCGTCGAGATGTTCACTGGAAGCCACCCGCACCCCAACTGCACCCAGCTGCAGGCCATTTTCAAGATTGGCGGTGACAGCAGCGCAAACGGCGACGGCGCACGCCCGGACCTGCCTGACCAAGCCAGCGAGGAGGCGAAAGACTTCCTCCGCAAGACTTTCGAGATTGAGCACGAGAGGCGCCCATCTGCTGAGGAGCTGAAGATGATGAATTTCTGCCAGGGTGTTAAGACTTGAGATCTGTTGTCTTGGCCGCCTGTCCCCTGTTTGGTGCCGTTGGACTACGGAACCGTTCACCAATGGAAGCAGACCACTGTGGATTTACTGTACTGCTATTTGATCACGATGAAAGGCTCTCACTGCCCCAACTATTATATGAGTTTGACGATGATGACGATGAGCTGGAATTGCGCCATGTGTACGCTGCGGCGTACTGCGTGACGATACAATCAGGGAAGAGGAAGGGGAAGAGGAAGACCACTACGGGAAAGCATTCTTAGCGATTTAGCGTGCATATTTGTCCAGATCATACCAATCCTCTAGCACAAGCGATATTAACCTTCTCTGTCTTGCTGTTCTTGCCCTTCCCGACTCGTGACGCAGAGAATCATGCTTCCCTACTGATTCCAAACTTGTGGTCATGACGAAGTTTATATATAGAACCGATTCACTCTCCACAAGTTGCGACTGTATCCATTTCCCAGACTCCCAAAATCTCTGACAATGCAGATCGCAGGGACGTTTTCCGAGGTCGCCGCGACTCCAGGCGACCAGCTTTGATAATTGCAAAATCCGAACGATGGCAAGTCGACGGCAAACCCACAATCACCCAATGTGCGGCAACAACGAGGTCCAGGTCGTCTTGTACGCCCCAGGCGGCAGGTAGAAGAGGCACCTCACGACCTCGACCAGGATGATGGCCCTGGCAACGACATAGACCAGCAGGACCGGGATGAAGACCTGCCACCGGACGCGCTCAGTGACCCTCTGCAGCCCCTGCGAGACGCGAGTGTTCCGCTTCGACAGCTCGGCCAAGGCCAGCAAGAACAGGACGCCTGCGGGCAGGACGCAGGTGGAAGCCAGGGCAGCGCCGTTCCACAACCAGCGGTCGACAGGCGTGGGAAAGTCGAAGTCCCAGGCGGCGAGGTGGATGGCGCCGAGCGGCACGCTGATGGCGGCGCACAGGTAGCTGAATGCGACGCCGTTGCGGCCGTGCCACTCCGGATCGTCGACCACGCCCTCGCGGCCAGGCCGGGGCGGCTCGGGCGCGGAGTCGCCGACGACGAGGTCGCGCATACGCTCGGTCTCGAGCAGGTCGCCGGTCGCGAGCACCGAGGGCGTCGCCACGCCCTTGGGCTTCTGGAAGCTGAGCAAGAAGGTGATGATGGAGCAGAAGGCGAAGCCGCACACGGCGATCTCCAGCTGCGTGACGACCAGCCTTGCCGCGGCCCTGGCGACGATGTCGACGACGAAGTACGTCACCTGGCACAACGTCACGGTCTTGCCGAACGCGTTGCTCTTCGACTTGTCCATTATCTCTTCCTTGTCCAGTGGCGGCGTGCTGTCGATCCACCCGGCCTGTATCGCCTCCCGGATCTTGGCGGCGCGCACAGTTATGGTCGTTATAGGCGCTGAGCCCTCGACCTGGGCGATATGGCCGCTCTCTCCTTGCTTGAACCGGTATGTCTTGGCGAGGTCTGGCTGCACCTGGTACACGAAGCCACCCATGTTGGCATAGAGAATGTGTGTCAGCGTCCACGGCTTCTCGTTGTCAGAGAAAGCTGCACGGAACCTTCGGCGTTCTTGACATGCGTCCCAGAGGTCCAGCATGGCGATCACCATCACCACCTCAGGCGCAAGTATGGTGATGGCGGCACACTTCAGGTCGTCCCAGAGGTTCGTCCAGAACCCTTTCGTCTCGGGAAGTTCAAGGTAAAGAACCGTGTATGTACAGGCAATTATGGTGGCCATACATGTCCACAGGATCTGAAGTAGGCCTCTGGCATTGGGCCCACCGACGTAATTGACAGAGTGTTCCGGAAGGGTGCACTGTGGAGAGAAAGTCGAATATCCACTAACAGGAGTAAGCATGCACAGGAAACTTAGTATAAGTAGCTGTTGGTATCGCATTGTGTGTCATCTGCTCATTGAGCACTTTCAATGGTATTGCACTGAGCAAGCAATCATGAACAATTCGAGACAGTACGGGGAGTTCACGAGGGCAGTGTAGATGTCTGACCGAAGGTGTTGGACCATGTGACTGCAAGGCCTCATGGAGGTAGGCTGAGAAAGCAACTCGACTCTTCTCAAGATGGGCGGTTTGGCCTTGACAGCAACAAAGCTGCTGCGAACCGTCGAGTCATTGCGTTTGGAGGAGCTAAAGTGGTCAGGTAAAGCTACTCGTTGCCTTAAGATAAAAAGGCGACGGATCGTACCACCTTTGAACTATTGACGGGCGTCCGCCATGTTGTAGGCTTGCTGCGCCACCTAGCTCTACACAGTCAGCTGAGCTTCCAAGACTCCATTGGGGCGTATGAATGTGTGTGGTGTGAGTATACCAAAACAAGGCTGAGCAACGCGAATGGACTCGGCTGGCTGAAGCTGGAAACGCCACCACCTGCAATGCGGCGAGCGATTTGGGTTGTAGGGTTTTCTTGGTTTTGGCAGAGCTAGACTGAAACCAACAACATTGCTAACGCTGCAGATTCAACCTGCACTTGAAGCCGAAGATTCAAAGTTTATCAACATGTGGCAGCGTCGCCGTCCATGTGGCCTTATAAGCTGCCGGCGGTAGATAGAAAAGACATCGCACCATCTCTACTAGTATGACTAGTCTTGCAACAACATAGGCGCATAGGCCCAAGAAAGTCACCACGGCACCGGTGACAGCCTTACCTTTCCCGTACACAGTCAGTTGTGTCGATTGTGCCTTGAGTCGTTTGACATCCCACGTGAAGCTCATAGCCAAAAGCAAAGGAAGTATGAATGTTGAAGTCAGAGCAGCGCTGTTCCATAGCCATCGGTCGACACTGGTTGGGAAGTGGAAGTCCCAAGCGGCTAAGTGGATGGCACCAAAGGGCATGCTCACCAGCGCCATGAGTGCGAAGGCGATCAATCTATCTCTTGACATTGATGTTTGTCTTAACACTGGATTGTTCGAGATGCGACGCGCCGGCGTCGAGATTGGCAATGTTTCTAGAGACTCATCGCAAAATAATTGCTCTTCTGCTACCTGAGCCTTTTTAGAGGCCGAGCTGTCATGATTTGATTTCGCGTAAATATCGTCGATGTTGTTTGTGTGGAGGTCACGTCTGCGTGAAACTGAAAGAGGGATTGAGCACCCATTGGCAATGCTACAGATACACTCAAACTCAGTAGTTTCCCCTCTCCCAATTGCCGTCCTCGTAGTAACAGCCCTCGGCTTGCTTAGATTGAGCAGATAGGTAGTCACTGAGCATGCCACGAACCCGCAAATTGCCAATTCCATTTGCGATACTGGTAGGCTTTCGCAAATTCGCACAACGATGTCGATTGCGAAGTAGGTGATCTGGCCAGCTATCAGGAGTTTGCCAAGTGCACTGCTCTTCGATAGGTCTTGGATAGCTTTTGCTGTAATTGGCGGCAACTTTTCCAGCAAGTCACATTGTATTGCAAGACTAATACTCTCGGCATCGAGGATACAGCCATGTCCCAACATGCTACTGCAGCCTTTAGAAGTCTGTTCAGATGGCTGTAGCATACGTTCGAATCCTCCCATGTTAGCATACAGAATGTGGCTAAGTGTCCATGATTCGTGAAGACCCTCTTTGCGAAATCGTTGCAGTTGCCTGCGAGCTTGCCACAAGTCGAGCGCTGCAGTGACAAGGACCACCTCGGGTGACAGTACGGTCATACATGACCATTTGAGGTCACGGACTACGTCTGCCCAGAAGGAACTATGTTTTGGTATGTTCAGATGAAGGATGGTATAGGTACAAGCTACCAGAGTTGCGAAGCAAGCCCATGCTGTGTCAGAGAGGCCTCTCGTATGTGGCCCGCCAACGATGTTGACCTCATGGTCTGGAAGTGAGCATGAAGGAGAAACTTTTGAATATGCAGACACGTATGACACGTTCAATGATAGTATGATGCAGCCAACTCTGAAGCGGTCAAGTGGGGCCGACATTTGTCGAACTGTTAGAAGTATGCTGAGGCGAGCTCCAGGTGCATTGGCTCACGATAGAATGCTCTTCTAGGAGTAGAATCGTCATGAAAGTTTGATATTCCAGCGTGCGTCGAGACAACATCAAGAAACGTGAGGTCGGTGGTATGCCTTAATATCACAAACAAGTCTGGGTATCGGCTTGAAAGTGGAAGATGAGATTGTTCCCGATTGAATAGCTTGCACCCACGATAGGAAGCGGGTTGCCTTTGCATGCGTTCGTTAATTCAGTATCCTCATATATACTCTATGTGCCGGGAATTTTGTTGACACTGACGGTAACGTTAAGTGGGGGCAGTGCATGCGATAAGTTGTAGAACGCCAATACAGCGCAGAGTGAGTGTCTTCGCTTTTCGCCCGGCCAACACTTAGCTAGTACTTGGCTAAACTTGTAAGTACTCATCTTTGAATAGGCAAAGACATAAGTATAGAGGTTCGACGGTCTGCCAACCAAATCCCACGCAAGCATGTAGACTAATTAGGATTTTAGAAAGATTCAGGAGTCGAGACCTGCCTTGATATGAGCAAGCGCCTTCATTCCATCGTCGATCTGAGTCTACCCTCCAACACACTGTAGGCCCATTGTAGACATCTAGTCATGTCCCCTTGCGCGTCCGCAGGCATTGTCTCAATCTCAAGTTGTGATGTGACGCCCTGATCAAGCTCGCCTTCAACGTTGCCGTCCTTGAACAGAAACTTGTGGTCTTTCACGTAGTTAGGCCAGACTACTTTGTCGACATAGCCTGGTGGGTCTTCCCAAAAGCCCTCAAGCGTGACATAGCCAGTGCGAGCTTCTCGTCTAGATCTTGCAGTTTTATAGTCGGTGCGCAGGAAGATCTTGACATCGAACAGGTCACGAATGGCCTTCATTTCTTCCGAGTAGAGCAGAAAACCGTCGATGATGGCAACAGGCAGGCTCTGCTCGTTTCTAACTAACCGTGCTTGATCTCTCAGATGCGATACGACACTCGAGCTTACCTTGACTTCGCCGAGAGAATTGTTGTCTTCTTTCGAGTGGAAGTCTGGGGGCGAGGTCCCGTGTGACTTGATATATGAGAGCGCATCCTCAAACGCTTTCAAGTTGATCGCCTCTAGACAGTCCCAATCTGCTACACCATCTTTGACTGGGATGTCTTTGTCGACCTTGTAGAAATCGTCTTCGTGAAGGATGAAGGTTCCCGGAAATATATCCCTTAGCAGTCGGGCAAGTGTGGTTTTACCGGAGGATGACACACCGCTGATGCCCACAATAATAGCTTTGTGCTCACTCATGATTTCATCTATGTATAAGTACTTCCGGAAAGACTTCTCGAAATCGGTGCCTGGACATTCACAATGTTGTCAGCGGCGGGTTTACCACCTAAGATGCTGAAGCTTACTGTTTGCCTTGGCGCGTGATGTGTGGATCCATAAACAGTACTGCAAGTGACGTCGCTTAACGCATGTGCCTCACTAGTTATTTTTGAGTTTTGGAGCAGTAGTACGAAAGCGTTGTTTCGACATTGCTAGACTGAGAAAGATTGTTCATCATAGTCAAAAGCATCTGTTGATTAATGCCTAAATCACTTTAGTTCTCCAGAGGATCAATGTAGGGGTGTGCAAGCCAAAAATCCATCTTAGTGCCTTCCTTTCACCGGATATGCGGAATAGTCACATTATGTTGTGAATCAAGTCTACGTCATGCCCTATAAAGAGCTGGATTATCAAAAGGACAGGTGTGCTTTCAATCTTTTATTACGCTTCGGCACAGGCATCGTTGCATGTAGAAAGGGACAGCTAGCTAATACATGATGATGAACTTCATACGATATCAATGACAACATTCCAGATCCTCCTCAGGGTGGTGTAATTGATGCCAAACGATCAACTCAACCCTGTCTTCTTGATTCTAACTCGTTAAGATTTCTACTGCTGGGGTCTCGCACCTCCAGCAGGGGGTCCTGCAGGTCTCCTACCCCTGCTACCAGTTAGCTTGATTCATTCGCTTGAGGCGTAGGCCAAGGTAACTTACATAAAGGTACGGCTGAAGAAGGAGATGCCGATCATGAACATCCAGCTGGGAACCTTATTCAATCCCCAAACAACGTATGCTACAGGAACAGCGATTCCATACTTGGCCAACTGACCATCGAACGGCTGAAACATGCCGTCATAAGCATCGGACTCTAGGTAGGTCTTCTTCAAGTGAATGTTGGCAAGTTCGGTTGCAGTCACGGAAGTCCTGTTGATATTGATAGAATGCATGGTGGTTCCAGGTTGACTCTGGTCTGGAAGCGGCTGAGGGATGAGGAAGTGTTGTACAGAAGGCGCTCCGACAGCCCATGAGTGGCAGAGGATAGGCTCTGTCTCGCAATCGATCAATGCAAGATTGGGTGGGTTTGGTGCGACTGCCATGAGTGCCACAGACTCGTTCCAAGCCTTTTCACTGTGTGTACAACTTCCGAGGCAGGTCTTGTTTCCTCCTGTGACGTACACCAACCACTCTTCGACACCAGGGCTTGCGCTGCCTGCGCCTGGCTGCAAAACCTCCTTCCAGTTGTTCAAGGTCAGCTGGTGTACTTTGAGGTCCGCGACTTTCGCAGCACCAGAGGCGATAGGATCTGGGATACTGCCCGCCGATGGCACTGATACAGATGGGATGGCCGAGGATATCGAGGAGGATGCCTTTGCGAACCAGCCCTTGACCTGGTCCATAAGCGGTACTTGATCAGCAGCAGAGGCTAGCGCTGGGAGCGCGAACAGAGCAGTGGAAGCACGCATGTTCAGAGTTTTGTAAGATGTTTTACGGCTCTTTATCTGGCTCTTCCAGTTCAAATAGCTTCTGCGCTCTTTCAATTGTTTCCAGTTTGTGGGTATAAGTGGTGGGTGCTTGTTGGATAAGGGGTAAAAGGAGCTGTTATGCACTATTAGCTGAGGAACGTAGCGACGCCTTCACGAAGTCCATACACGCTGACATACCGTAAGAATGGTGAATGGAAGTAAGACTATTTCGAAAAATTGATGTAGCTGCAGGTAGAACGTGGATCAGTGATGGGACAAGATAGGGTGGAGCTAATATGACATACATCGCGTCAGCTCTCCCTGCAGCAGCGCAGGCGGCCGCTAACGCCAAGGCCAAGGAATATCATCACCACAGCAACAGCCTAGAGATACATGAATAACATTTTACCTCGTTCTGCATTCCAAAGTGGGATGATAGTGATCATGATAAGGGGAAATGACATCCGGTTCTGGTCCAACGAGCAATGACAATGAGGGTTGCTTTTATACTCTCCAACGAAACATTGTCATGCTAAGCCGTGGGAACTCGAAACTTAACACACCCTGAACGCTTTTTTCTTGAATATCGACCGCTTGATCAAGCTCAGTGTTGACCACATCCCATGAGCGACCGGTGACTGTGTACACCCTAACAGGACCCTCGACGGGTTTGATGCCACTTAGGTCAACCTGAAAGTTTTGTGATTGATGAGTGTTTACCACAACCAACGCAATCCAGCCGTCGTCAGTGCAAGTTGCTGAGACGTCGAGCCAGGGAGTGTCCATGATTGCACCCTTCACCCAAGCTGGCTTCGTATCACCGTCATAGGTTGAAGAAGCAACATGAACACCGATGTTCCACCCACGCATGTACTTGCTAAAAAGAAGAAGTGGCCACCATGTCGTCTGCTTCACCAGTCCCTTCTTCGTTGTCATCAGAGGTGATATCACGTTGACAGATTGAGCAATGTTCGCCATCCCCAGGTGTTTTGACTGGCGCACAAAAACGTTTAGCCATACAGCAACAGCAAGCGCGTCTGAAAGGGTATAAAGTTCTTCTGCACCCTTATCACCAGGTGCTCGTTCTGGGTCCCAGACATTCCACTCGTCAAAACATATTGTGGGCCGTGGAACAGTTGGTGGGACGCCATTGTCTATGCGTGCAAGATCAATGAGGGCAGAGCATATTTCGATCGCTCGCTCTGCAGACCTCGGAGCTGAAGCGTTCTGAGCATGATCGCTGGATGCTGTATAGTGATGAATGCTATGCATATTTATCAGTGCACTGGTAGTTGGTGCAGAATACAGTCCCTTGTTGTCCATCTTGAGACACTCTTTGAGGACATGGTAGTCCCAAGCTGAATGCCCGGTCTCACCACACAAGATCAGAACAACGGAAGGATCAAGCAGTTTCATTGCTTTCGCCCATTGAAACGCCTTCTTAGCGTAGTCCTCCTTCGTCGTCTGTTCAACCTGCCATGGTCCCCAGCACTCGTTTCCAATAGCCCAGTACTTGACATTATATGGCTGCTCTCGTCCGTTCTGTCGCCGCAAGTTCGCGTAGAAAGTATCTTTGGAGCTATTGCAGTATTCAAGCCAAGCCAGAGCTGATCAAGTAAGTTTTTGAACAATATTCGTCAGGTGAGATGGTTTACCTTCATCAAGTGTACCTGCAGAAGCGTCAATTTGATGTCTCATAATCCTGGAATCGAGCTGCACATACCAGTTCCCATGTTCAAAGCAAGATACGGCTCGCATCCTGCAAGCTCACACCACTTCATGAACTCATCTGTGCCAAAGTGATTACTTTCGACTCCCAACCACGCCAATTCTGGTCGCTTTGGCCTCGATTCACGCGGGCCAACTCCATCAAGCCAGTGATAGGTCGCACAAAAATTCCCGCCAGGATATCTCATGACGGGACAACCCAGATCTTTGGTGGCCTGAATAACATCTTTGCGGAAGCCGTTTTCATCGATCAAGGACTCATCTTCGTTATCGGGATCATACAGGCCGCCATAGATACACCGGCCCATGTGTTCAGTGAACCCTCCATAAATGTTATCATTGATCTTATTTAGCTTGTGGTTAGGGTAGACTGAAATGCTTGCCTGCTCGCCTAAGGCGATATCCGTGAGAGTTGTCATACCGACCTGATGTGTAGACGACCGAATCAATTCATCATCGAAGAACCGTGGTATATGTACCTTTCAAGGAGATGCCTCTCTTCCCTTGAATTCGTATTAGTACAGCACTCTAAACCAACATGCCATATATGTGGGTCCTGAATAAAGAACAACATACCGATAGTAGGTTTATGAGACGATAGATACACTGATTGGTGGAAAATCGAATTTCTACGAGGCGTCGTTTCTTCCACCTTGCCGAGGTGCGTTACCCACCTCGGCAACCATGTCTCTGTACCAGGCTTTCGCTCCATGACTGCACCAGGAAATTCCAACACGTTGACTAGCTCAGCGATGATCTCTCGCTCGACCCATTTAGCCGGCCTTGGGTAGCGTTGGATAAATTATGATGCGTGCGGCTTGCAGCTAGTGGGAACGCCTCCATACCCGTTACCCTACTTTGGACAACTTCTCCAACATTCTTCATGGGGTTCTCCACATGGAAGGAGTGCCACGCGACGCTATGCTACCTGGGATGGAACGTGACGATCTGCCGTTGACAAAGGATAGAGGGTAGCATGCCGAGTGTATACTCCGTTCACGACTCATAAAGAATGTATGTAGAAGTATGGCTCGCCACACGTTTTCCTTCATTTCTCCCAACGTTGGATAGCTAAGTACGAGACCGATCATCATCTCGAAGTGCAAATATGCGAATTCCACCAAAGTGGTATCAGGTAACTGTGTCCTTCAGTAACTTTTCTGACGAAGACTGATATCGCTTAGTTCCTTGTATCTGTGTTTGCATCGTTGGGTTCGGTCCTTTACGGTTACGATCTCGGTGTCATCGCCGGCGCAGTTGCCTCGAACAATTTCAATAACACCTTTGCACCGACCAACAATGAGAAAGGAGCTGTGGTTTCAGTCTTCACTGGTGGCGCGTTCTTTGGTGCATTCTTTGCCGGACCAGCGGGCGACTACCTTGGTCGCAAGAAGACTATCCTACTTGGAGCAGTGATCTTTCTCATCGGTGGCGCGCTGCAAACTGGTGCGCAATCTCTAGCATATCTCTATGCGGGACGATGTATCGCTGGCATCGGTGTTGGCTTCTTGACCATGATCGTCCCACTATACCAGGCGGAATTAGCACATCCATCAATCAGAGGTCGCGTTACTGCTCTACAACAGTTTATGTTGGGGGTTGGTGCTTTGATCGCAAGCTGGACGTCCTGGGCGTGCTATACTGGATTCTCTGACGCGGACAGCAAACAATGGAGGCTGCCCTTGGGCATCCAATTGATTCCTGCTGGCATTCTCGCTATGCTCATCTTACTATTCCCAGAGTCCCCGAGGTAGGCAGTGGTTCTTCTAGAACACGAATGTATTGATACTGATTGTAGCAAAGATGGCTTATAGACAACGGCCGTGCCAATGAAGGCCTTCGGACCCTTGCACATCTCCACGCTCACGATGATGTGACTGACCCATGGGTACAAGGCGAGTTCGATCAGATCCAAGACATGATTACTTTTGAGCACGAGCACGAAGCAAAATCGTATGCTGAGCTCTTCACGAACCGGAGCTCGTTCCGTCGACTCTTTCTCGCCACAGCAATCCAGGCTTCCGTGCAAATGACCGGTGTCTCTGCAATCCAGTATTACTCGCCCGAAATCTTTGAGCAAATCGGCATTCCAGGTGACAAGACGCTGCTATACCAGGGCATATCATCGTTCATCGCTCTCGCTGCACAGTTCTGTTGTATCCTCTTCATTGATTACACAGGTAGACGATGGGCTATGATTGGTGGCAATCTTGGCAACTGTGTCTGCTTCATCATATCCACAATCTTGCTTGCTAAATTCCCACCTGGCTCAGCTAGCAACGATGCTGCTGGTTGGGCATTTATCGTGGTTGGATGCTGGGTGTATAATTTCTCCTTTAGTGCCACAAATGGTCCACTGTCTTGTGAGTGTATCAGTGGCACAAGTCCTCCACTGGGCGACATAAGCTGACACAATCAGGGATCGTACCTGCCGAGATCTTTGACACGCGTACCCGCTCGAAGGGTGTAAGTATTGCCACGATGACGAGCTACGCATTTAACACCATGATCGGTCAAGTCACGCCGATTGCGATCAACAGCATCGGCTATAGATATTACTATCTCTTCGTAAGGCTCATTCCTGAGTAATTGGACAATCCTGGTTTCTGACCCGATTATAGATCGTCTGTAATTTCACGAATGCCCTCTTCTTCTGGGCATTCCAACCTGAGACTGCAGGCCGCCCTCTTGAAGTGCGCTTCATCGCATGTTTTTCTAGAAGTCATTGCACTAAAAGCTGACTTGTCATAGGAAATGAACTACCTCTTCACGAATGCACCGATCTTCATTCCTACTGCCAACTTGAAGAGTCTTGATACGCATGATCTCGAGAATAGGGTTGCTGTGGTCGAAAGGAAAGGAAATGTGTCGAGCCACGTCGAAGAGCGCCAATGAAACCGAGAAGAAGTCGGGTGTCTGATATCAATAGACATTCTCCAGAGGGCAGTATCAACTGTGTCGACTTGAGGCGCTCTCTACTAAGCCCTGACTTCACATTGGTTGTGATTGCCGTCACGCTCAAGAGGGTAAAAGCACAATCGAATTGCATCACACATAGTTATCAGTGATGCAGCCTGACTTATAAAAGTCTTCAGATTTCCTCAGTACTGGTATTAGCTAGGCATTTTTGTCTTTCAATTAATGGTGCCGTTTCATGGGCTTCCGAAACATGTAGTGCAATCCTGGCTCTGGCTCTGGCTCGAATGCCATCTGCCCAAGCTGACCTCGTGTTCCAGCAGACAGTCTGAGTTCTGACCGCTTTGACGACCACGTGAATCTATGTCTTGGAATGCACGGAATTCTTGCAGAGGTCTCCGTCATTGCGGGAGTTTGCTGAAGTATTTTCTGGCTGAAATGTACCGTATCTGCCCCTGCTTCTTGACGTTCAACCACACAGAACAATTTGCTTGTGCATATTGTATCGGGAAGCGAGTGCCAATCAATATGCGGACACAATGGCGATGATGCGAGTTGTGTTCGCCCTAGATCGTTTCAAGTCCGCTTGCCATACCTGCCAGCTGTCAGCTGTCAACTCCAATAGTGTTGAAGTGATGTTGTAGTATCGCGTTGCGTACCTTCGCATACAACGTATTCTCGATTCTGTATGGCTGATATCAGACTGTATGATCTCAGTCTTGTGCTAGGACCCTTTGAACATGCTGATATACTCTTCATGAGTAATCCAAAGTTTTGAGGGGGTTGTCAACCGCATGTGAGCATCCAAGCACTAGAGAAATGAGTGCCATTGATGTTGGTGTGAAATTGAATCTTTGAATCGACTCAATCGGATGAAGATCGTCATTGACCACTTTCAAATCTTCATCGCAACACCTGGGACGTTCGGGATCCATTAATTTCCCTCTCATCACAGGCTGTACCATACGCAGTGTCCTTCTCAATGTCTATGTCCTCGAAGGGCACTTGCTTTTCTGGTTTGAGATTCTTCAGGCATTGTGCGTTGAACAGCTCTCCTCTCCAGGCTCCTCGGGCGGTTCCTGCAGCAACAACGATCCACAAGATGATCACACATACTGCCAAGATCGTTCCGAGAACTCTGAAGAACAAAGACGGAAGCACCTCTCCGATCAGCACCGTGCTACACGCATAGACGCCTGTGGGGAATGTAAACCCCCACCAGCCCATATTGAACGGAAAGGGCCTCGACTTGTGAATTGCGGCGAGTGCTAGAGCAAGCCACATTAGGCCCCATCCCCACATGATGAGACCAACAAACAAGCCGAGCACATACGCGATCTTGCCAGCCATTGGGTCAATCGTCCCGGTAAGAGGGAACACTCTATCCGCTTCGCGGCCCAGATAGAGGATGGTGTATCCACCGAAGCCGAGAGGTCCAAGAGGGAGGAAAGCGCTAACGATGACTTCACGCGGTGGCATCTTGTGGAGGGCGAGGCGCTGGTAGTACATAACGAGTACACTCATGGCCATGGGTGTCGCAAGACCCCACATGACGTACGCGGCGATGATCGTCCCAAGGGCATGCTGTGGATTGGGTAGAATTGCGGAAACTTCAGCGCCAGTACCGGCTGCAACAACGGTGGCAGCAATGGGGAGCAATTGTGTTGCAAGAATTGAATCGAGACTCCGTTGGTGGCTTGCAGACATTCTGTATGAGCAAGACACTGATTAGTTCACGGCACTTCCGACAATATCATGATATCCATGACAGGTGATGGCACCAGATACACATCCGGCACTTACAAAAGTACACCCAGACTGACGGTGACCGTCACCGCGACAACAGCATCCACAATCCACATTGCCCATGCAACATAGGCAGCCCATTCCCCCCAAGCTGGCACACACACAAAAACCCACATCTCGACAATCGTCGCAAAGCCCATAGGCATCGTTCCCAAGAATAGTGAATTCGTCGGATCTTCGATCATGACCGTCCAGATCTCGGGGTAGAGCGAGTATCTTAAGATGCTGATCGCAAGCGCAGACACAAAGAGGATGACATTGAGGATGAAGAAGATAACGCCAAAGTACCACAGCCAGGTTGCATGCCAGGGAATGACGATGAACAGAGTGCTGACAATGCCCGTCCCCATGGTCACCGAAAACCAGGACGGCGAGAAGTTGCGCACGATACGGCGCCATCCTCTCTCATACTTGGAAAGCTGTAGATTTGGCGTCTGCCTGCCTGGTGGTAACGCCAGTTGTTCCTGGCCTGAAGGGTCGGTAATGGTGCGCTGGAGGTTTAGGCCTAATCCTGTACGGGCAGAGGCGGGCACGGTGTTGGCCGGATTGTTATCCATCTTGGCCTAGGGCGCAGCGGCGGCCTCTGATGGCAGGAGAGCGATGAGAATAATTGCTCGGCGGTATGGCCGCGGCTAGCAGCTATCATCCTTCTTATAAGAAGCAAGACTTCCAGACCCGGGACAAGGGTTAATATCGGGTGGACGAGAAAATCAGTGACCCCGAGCGATTGCATTACGCCGATCCAGAAATCAAGCTCCCTTCGGCTCCTTCCCAGTTAACTCCCCGCAATACCCGAATCACCACCTCATCCAGAATTATACAAACACCACGAAGATGACACTAAGGCGTTGCCAGCCAATTTGGGCACCGTTATCAATCCAAAGCAGAGCGCTTGGTAACAGGGCATCCTGCAGGGCAAGCTTTGCATCCAGATTGACGACATCATGGCGCCGTTTGCAGCGGTCGTTCCATGTCAGCCCGCAGCAGCACATTGCTGTGGCGGAAATGAAAGACGGCGACTTCGCTGGAGTCAAAGTCAATCAGAGCCGGCTGATGGAAGACATCCACAGCACCTGCGAATGGGGCAAAGGTGAATCATGGGGGAGGTAGGTCTTCAGTTTAGATTATCTGACAGCTACTGCACCGTTTCCACATCGATATCTTGACTTGTGAAACTCAAGTCGAAGCCATCGGTATCTCAGACCTACACCATGCTTCCACGATCCCTGCAGTTGTATACAGCAGACGCCACCACAATTCATGACTAACACGCACGCAACAGCCACCCGACCGAAACAGGCATGTCCCGTCTGGCCTTGAGCGACAGCGACAAAGCGGCCCGTGACTGGTTTGCCTCCACCTGCGAATCGCTAGGATGTACTGTGACAACCGATAGTATGGGGAACCAGTTCGCCGTTCGCCCAGGCTTGAACAACGATGCCCCTCCAACATTTGCTGGTAGCCACCTCGACACCCAGCCAACCGGCGGTCGTTACGATGGTATCCTGGGCGTCACAGCTGCGATTGAGATGCTGCGCACCCTGAATGACAATTGGGTCGAGACGACGTACCCTGTCGGCGTTGTGAACTGGACGAATGAGGAAGGCGCAAGGTTCCCAATCAGCATGGTCAGCTCTGGCGTCTGGGCAGGTGAAATTCCACTGGAGAAGGCGCAAGGTCTGAAAAGCGTGATTCCAGCCAGCGATACTGCGACAATGAAATCCGAACTCGAGCGCATAGGGTATTTGGGAGATGTGCCATGTAACTATGAAGCTGTCCCCATGGCGGCACACTTCGAGCTGCATATTGAGCAAGGTCCAATTCTAGAGGCTACGGAGAAGAAGGTGGGTATCGTGCGCGGTGTGCAAGCGTACAAGTGGTTCACCATCACTGTCAAAGGTCGAGACTGCCACACGGGCACGACATCATTCGCGCACCGCGCCGACGCCTTGCTAACTGCGAGTAAGATGATTCTTTACTCGCATCGCGCGGCTAGCAAAGCGGGGGCATTGGCAAGTACGGGAATCCTGACTCTGAGACCTGGGAGTACCAACACAGTGCCTGGCCATGTAAAGTTCTCACTTGACATCCGCGCGCCTGCCGACAAGACGGTAGATGAGGTGGAAGCGCAGTGCAAACGGGCCTTTACTGCAATAGCTGCAGGAGAGAATGTCAATGGAATCAACGATGACTGCACACCCAGCGACCGTCAGTGCAGTATAGATTGGGTAACCGACAGCGTCAGCCCTGCTGTGAACTTTCATGATGACTGTATCAGATGCGTGACAGATGCTTCTGTAGATCTCTTTGGCAAAGACAAACTAGAGACACTGACGGAGAAAATGACAAGTGGTGCAGGACACGACTCTGTCTACGCCAGTAAGCGAGTACCTACGAGCATGATCTTCATCCCATGCAGGGACGGGGTTAGCCACAATCCTGCAGAGTATTCAACACCAGAAGATTGTGGGATTGGAGCACAGGTGTTGACAGGGGCTGTGTTGCGTTACGACAGGTTGAGGGCAGATCGTGGTCAATGAAGTATCTTGACACAGCGATGCGATCGCAACAGGGAGTAATGAGACAGTAAAGGAAGGTTACGACCTGTAAATATGACGATCCAAACAGAAGAGAATGGATGTCAGGCCTGGATTGTCTTGCTTATGCTAGCTTTGAGCCAGTCTGACTTTTGTGGTCTTGCTCTTTTCGCCATCTCCATCTCAGATCTCCGCAGCTCATGTTCACATAAGATGTGCGACTGGCGTACATTCACCAATCGCCAATCTTTTCAGTAGACACGGCGACTCCACCATCATTCTACGAAGGTGGGGCAGCACCGCGTCCACGGCCAAAGCCACCACGGAACTCAGGGTTGAAGCCACCTGGGGCACCCTCGCCCTTTGGAGCGGCGTCACCCATATCGCGGCGGCGGTAGCCACCCTCACGGTCGCCACGTGGGCCACCACGTCCACCACCACGAGGACGGTCGTCACCGCCAAGGCCGCGGGGAGGAGCGTGGCTGCGCTGCTGCTTGACGTGGGTCTGAGGAACAATCTCAGCTGGCAGGTGCAGCCATTCACGCAGGTAGTCCAGACCCTCTGGGGTGAGGGTGTAGTAGTACCATTGCCAGGAGAACTGGGTCTTGAGATAGCCACGAGAGGTGAGGGACTGGCAAGCCTTGACAACCTGTACCAATTAAATTAGCATTGGTGCAAGCAAGTGCGCAAACGCGTGCAAACGTGTAGTGATGCGTACGTAGAGATTCTTGGTGTCGATTTCACCGTGCTTGCTCTCGAAGTCCTTCTTTGCGACCAGCACGCCCTCACGGAAGAGGTACTCGTGGATCTTCTTGCGGTCGGCTTTGGGGATCAACCTGAAGCAGTGTTAGGGTATTCTTTTGGTACAATCGCTGATATTGTTGCAAGTTGTGTGTAGGTTGAATCCTTACATCTTGACGGTGTTGTTGTGGGTAGTGGTGGAGGGGATGTGGTGTTGCGGTTGGAATCTAAATTATCCAATTATGAAAATCAAAGTGTAGTCGGCAATTCGCGCGTTGGTGCGCGCGGGCGAAGTCTTGGCGGCTATAATGCCTGAGGCTTCATACATCCCACTTGCTCTAGCTGATCCGTGCGAGTCGTTCTCTCCTACGGTGTTTACCACTAGAGCGTGGACCCAAGAACCGGCTGCAATTCACAAGTCTGCGCACTTTAAGAAGCTGTCAAATCCATTGTTCATTAAAGAGAAGACTCGACTGAATGTCTTTAGGCGTGATCACCATCAACGTCTATTGCCGATGTATCAGTCAGCTTCCACACCGTTTACTTTATATACCCCTGACGAACTCCAAATCTCTGGTCCAACCTTACAAACATCATGAAACCTGCAGCAACCCCCCGAGTCAGACTGTTTCCACTATATTAAAGACAATTGGCCAGTGATTTGACCTAACCTGCTTTGATGCCTACATATTTTAGTAGCAATCAATAGTCTGCCAACAGTGATATGTGGTCACACTAGGTGATTAACTTAATCCACCATGCCGTGCACGTACATCAATTTATGCTGTCTTGTTTCACAACAACGATTTGAACTGTGAAGTATATGAATCTGGACGGGGTTTAAATCATTCAAGGGGGAACGTCTCTTCTAGCTTACATATGCCACATGAATGCAAAGTAAGCAAGTTGCATGTTAAGAAACGCAAGGAACCGTGCACGTATTATGAATGTTTCTTATTAGAATGCATAGATCCATTAACGTGCGTCGAATTATCCAGCCAGCTAGATATACATATTAATTTATTGCCGCAGTAGCTCAACTCCAATCTTGTTCTGGTGACTTTGTGATTGAATACGATGCACCATTAGAAGCCTTCAACCAGATTCATACTGCAACACTTGAAGCTCAATTCTGAAAGCTTTGAAGCTCTCTTTCTTCTTGCCAGGAAACAAGTTCAAATCAGGTATACAGCTTGTCCCTTCTGACCATGGCCCTCATGCAGCTTTGAACGACGTTGCTCGCAATCTTGCCCTGGGTGCCTCCAGCCAGACACCTAGGACTCGCATAAGGCGCGAAATCGACTGTGTCCGCCTTTACGCGTTTCAGGTTTTCGATGAAGCGCTGGTCGTTGATCAGTAAAATCTTCCTGCCGGCGAAGTACATCCTTAGGCTCTGCAGAGCGCCATAATCGCCAAGATGTCTCAATATTGACATAAGCGCCTCATCATGAACGAATCTCCTCTCTTCGTTGCATGCCAGACTTGGATTGAGTGAGGGCACTGCATCCTCGAAAGCAATATTGATGTTGCGAATGAGGGCTGTGTTGGTTGGACCGATGGACTTCAAGAATTTGCGGATGCTGCGGTAGCCGATCTCATTCCAGTCATTCTGCCAGTATGACCCATATCGCTGGGCGCGGCGGTTGAAGAAGAAACTATTCTCGCTGTAGAGGATGCTGCGCGCCTCTTCGTGGACTTGGCGACAGGTGCGCAGAAAAGCTGCACCACGGGTGAAGTTTGTTGGTTGAGCAAAGTCAAACTCTTTATTTGAGACGAAAACTTGACGATATATATCGTTGCGCAACTCAGCAGGAAGGTCGAGAAAACCTGCACATGTCTTCGTCGAAGGTCCGCTCCTGGCGGAGGTATCCAGCGCTGGCCTCAGAGACGTTCTAGGTCGGGGAGAAGCAGTGCGGTCAGTGCGGTCAGTACGGAGGATGATGGATTCAGACATGTTCTCAAGTAAGTTCTGCAGGTCGACGTTCACAACAAAGGGCCCGTGATGGCCTTTCGGTACGTTAAAGGTGAGTTGAAGTGGAGGCACCACGGGTTTCTCAACCAGCATTGCATCGTGAGAGGGCGTGCTGATCCTGCGTCTGCCGCTGGAAACATCAATTGCTGAATCTGAACCGATCGTTGACTGGACATCCTGGTCTACATGATCGTTGTCCAAGAAAACAGGGGAAGCCGACCTCTTTCTCTTTCGAGAGAAGCGCTTCGCCACTATTGTGTCCTCCATGGCGGGAGTGCCACGGTTCCCACTCAGACAATCATCATCGTCATCCTCAGGATCGCTGACAGCCATGACAGAATCAACAAAGGGTGAGGCAGCAGCGGCAGCACTACCAGACCTCTTCTGCAGCTTTCTCACGGGGCGTCCAGTCCTGGAATTGAAGGTGAGGCCAAAAGGCGCTTCGCCAAGCTCTGAAGAGAGCATCGATTGCTGGTGGCCAGCGATATCTCTTCTCCGTGGTGGCATTGTGGCAGCTGTGCAGTTTCTCCCTCAGCCCTACAGATTTAAAAGCAAACTTCCCTTCGGCAGATAGAGAGAAAATTACTAGCAGAGAGTAGAGTGGAAGACAATCCCAGCGCCGGGCCGGGTATAGAGGCAAATAAAAGTTTCAGCGCAGTGCCATCTTGGCAGGAAGGCATGTCATCCAGCGACTGCTTGGAAGGGTAGCAGCGAGCAAGCAAGCAAAGTCGCGCGCACACACACAAGCACAGCAGGCACAGCACTGCAGCAGCGACGGCGTGCGTCGTCGTCTCCCCCTAGCCTTCCATCAAATCACATTGCATCGTTAGTGACCTCTGGACTCACCTAAACTTCACCTGCACCTTGTGCAGGGCTGCATCTCGGTGACAAGGCGGGCTAAGCGGAATGACGGCAGCATCGGTCCTGTTGGCTGGTGACGTGCGTGGAAGTGTGCGTGCGCGAGGACGAAAGGGAACCAGAAAGCTTGGGAGGATGCCCAGAAAAGCGATAATCAAGTGTCTTGAAAGGATTCGCTGGCGCCCGATTCGATTAGGCATATTGCATGCGAAAGCGAGCCAGAGGGTCCATCATTGGAGCCTCTGGGGGGATCCAATGCCGGCCTCCCCCCCATGCCGATGCCAATGCCAATGCTACATGCACGCAATCAGGACATAGCCAGAGTGTAATTCTAGACTTTTACGGAATTGCACAGCTACAAGGTACAATAGGTGCACAAGTTGGGCCTGAATCCACAGAAGGCAATCGCATCATCCTCTCGTTCCTACTTCCATTGTAATCTATAGTCCCTTTCCCAGTCTCTGACATGTCATTGTGATCGACCACCCTCAGCGTCCAATGCAGTGAAACACACCGAGTGAGGCACGGCAAATCCTCAACACGGCAGAGTCCTCGCGCTGTAGGTCCTTCAACGAAACTCAATCGGCCATATTACCACAACCTGCTTTTTGAATAACACAAGCAATTCTAATCGGTCCACATACCGCAAAGGCGCAACGACAAGACTACCTGCAGCCGAAATAGTTGTTTTGCATACATGTAACTGTGGTCTCGATCTGTTTTCTGCACAGCTCCCAACCTCTTATACAGACGAGCAAGGGGCCAAAATACCTAAGTAGCTATTCGTCCTGTCTAGACTGCGCCAGGATATGTGAGATCCTAGCCCATAGTTGGTCCCTATTGATCATTATGATATTCTGCATATTGATCGGATGTTCAAAGCTGTCTCAGGAGTATTTCAGGAATCATCTTACTTCACGAACACATTGACATTATCGCTATCTGAGCAAAGCAGAACTAACATCTAGCTAGACACGTGGGCAACTCAGGTCGTTCTGCTGAAATGATCGATTGCGATTAGTGTGCCCACTCGTAACGAGGTAAGGCTGGACTGTGGCCAAGAGCAGTCGCAGGCCTGATTCAGTCCAGCTGGTATTGGTAGGAAGCATGACGGGCCACGTCTAGAGAGATACAACACGAAGATGATATAGATCCACCTACGAACACAGTACGGTTTACAGATAACAGGAAGTCATCACAAGTTCATCATGTGACATCGGTTTTGTCACGCATTTCTCATCTCGCGCACAGCCAGCTACAACACACATTTACACCCCCACCAAGGTTTCTCTTGCAGCGGAGGCAGGCATGGCCTCTATTCTGATTGCTCTTCCTCTTCATGTGATGCGTTGCATGGCACTCATCCTTTCGACCACGTGATATCGTTCTCTCCCAAAGGCTGTTGCTAATCTCACACGTCTCTTAACTCAGCGCATGACATCGCCGGTCGGTGTGGTTGGCGCTCTTGTCAGATCCGCAATAAGTGGCGGTTCTTAGAGACGTCCAACTCCTTCCGCCTGGCGCGTGACCTAGGCGGTGCATTGCATATGGATCATCTTCCAGTAGTTGTTTGGCAGTTCATCCACCCTTTCTAACTCCTGAAGCGATGCCCTTCTTCTCTCGCTCCTCCTTCTCCTTTAGCTTCCTCCTTTCGCCCTCTAATACTCGGCGAACATGGTTGAGTGCCTGCTGCTTGTCCTTGCTAGCTTTACAGTCTTCCGATTTGTACGGTGGACTGATGATGACGGAATCATCGACGACCATCTCTTGGTTGTGCCAGCGGATCGGCATGTTCCTATATTTGCACCCATATTGTAAGCATCAGAAAACTCTCATCCTGAATGCAGTCGCGAGGTGTTGCACATACACTCTCCTGAAGGAATCAAAGATCCCCTGCGCTTCCCTCGTGACACCCACTCCTCTATCCCTCTCCTTCTCCTTAAGCTGCCTAACGCGCTCTTCCACCCGCGTTTCCAATTTCTTCACGTCCACATGGCCAATGCGAGGCAGCGCAGCCTCGAACGTGCCAGATCCATTCGCCGCAGCAGGCGCAAGGGAGAGGATGTGTATCGACTGTACTTGCGAAACAGGTATAACATGATAATCGCCAGACTGGGCATCTGCATTCGCCGTGACAATGGTTGATCTAGTGTTGATCGCAACGAGCTTTGCGTTCGGGTCTGCTGTGAACAGAGTACCTTCGAGTGTCTGCGCCGGCGTAGCTGCAGTTACAATACGTACTCTTCCATTCCATAACGTTAGCACTGTAGCCCTATCTCACGTTTCTGATTCAATATGTTTTTGTTAGGGTCTGAGACATACTGCGCTCCTATCGCCTTGCTCAGTCCCTCCATCACATCGATGCCGGCCGGTATCACTGTGGCCACTGTGGGTGAAGCGGTGTTAGGAGTAGAGCTGGGGTTCGCTTTAGGTGTAGCGACTTTGCCAGCAATGCTGTTGCGCTTCGTTTCTGCCATGGTATATTGTAAACCAGCTCTATCCTTCTCGGAGGAAGTTCCCTATTGCACTACAACGAGCTCTCTCGCTTTCCTTGGGGAGCTATCGTTGCATGTAAGTCGTCTCGTTTGCTAGGAGCAAGCAGGTAACAGCAGTAGCAACCCTCTCCTGCCTGCAAGGGAATCAAAGCAACAGGATCGAAAAGAGCGACATGCAAACAGAAATCTTGATAGTAGTGGAGTGTCTATATGAGCGGCTGGCTTCTGGCAATACCAAAGCCGCAATGGAAAGTAAAGTGTAGGCTGGATTGGTACACTTTTATGTAGCAAGCAGGGACGCGGCAGACCTAGATGTGGGCTGGCTGGCTGGCAAATCGCACTTTTGCACGGACCAAGCGTTCCTCATACAACCCATTTCCTATCGATTGGAGTGTCTCTTTTTGAGTGCAGCCACTTCACCTGATTGAACAATTTACGAAAAGATGCAATCGCCGAGGGGAAGATCAGGTAACTTCGATTTCGCACATTGAACAAGGAGTCTCAGGCGGCCGAAGAATTGCTGCATATAATCTTCCTCGTAAGATTGCAGACTTAGGATGAAACTTAAACCACCTTCTGGATTACTTGCTTCTGTCTCAACTCCCCAAAGTATCTTCGGAGGATGGATTCGCAATTGGCCTCACTTACCCTTAGAGAGGTGACGAACAACAATCCACCAGAAGCATCTTTGTTGGGCCTACCCACTGAACTACGCCTCCAGATTTATAGTCGCCTCCTAGACTCTACTCACCTCAAGCTGCGCCATCGCCTCCTATTCCAGAGTCACGGGGTTCAGAACCCATGGGCCTACCTCCAAATATGCCAGATCGTACGTTCTGAGATCAGGGAGCTGTTCTTCACAACAGTGGTCTGGGAGTTCCATGATGGATTCACAAGAGCGAATTTGCAGATGTGGACGGATGCTGTAGGGAAAGATAGCGTGGCATGGTTAAGGCACTTGAGATTCTTTTGTAAGGGTCGTTGTTCGATGTATGGATTATCGCTTGAGTGAGTGGAGTCTAAATCCGCGTCTCTGCTTGGTCTTTGCTAATTGGAGGACTGCAGTAAGGACTACTGTCATCGAGAAGTCAAAATCGACGTCACGCCCAACTGGGGTACGCTCGGCAATTACAGTGTGGATGGTAAAGCATGCTCCAACCACGCCACTTCGTGCGAGAAGATGAGTAGTTTCGCCTTGATCAATGCTTGCCGACGGCTTGTGACTGGCATTGATCGGGATGCTTTGCTTGATATCTGGTGGGCGCTGAACAAAGACAACAGCCCTTGTTATGAGTATGATGATTGATGTGTCGTTCTTTCGACGATTATGTAATTGTGCCTATAAGTTTTTGATGACGACAACAAAGCAAAGTGTTCTGTAGTAAACATTTGGAGTGAATATGTGAATGGCGCAACTCTCGCGCCTGTCCAATCGATGAACACATATCTGAGAAGGGTCGAACCACCGTCAGATCTCACTCAATATCCCCCTTGCCCTTTTCCTTTCCTCCTTATCCAGCTTCCATCCAATCCCGCTCTCACGCTCCAATTGCGTCCCATCTAACTTGCTGATCTCCTCCCATTCTTCCTCCTCCATGTTCATGACCAGCGTCATCTGTACGCACCTCGCAAACATGTCCCTGAGCTCGTACCTGCCGCCTTTGACAGCCACAGCCACAATACCAGCGATGTCACGCTCAAGCCTGACAGCGCCAATCCCATTTACACGGTCGTAGTACGACCAGATCCTCTTCTCCAGCGTGCGCGCGAGATGTGCGACCGTGGTTGTAATGAGCTTCTCATAGTTGGCGGTGGTGAGGATGCGTTTGACTGGAAGGGTGAACGCTTGCCAGCCGCGCTCAAAGCGTTGGGCTATGTAGTTCTCGTTGGGGTCGTTATTGTCACCATTACCCTCGTCTGGATTGACATCGTACTCTACGTCGCGGAAGGTGTCGATGAGTACTGGTCTGAGGCGAGGACGCATCACTTGCTTGAGCATGACTTCTGTCGCTTCAGAAATGAGCTCCGAGGTCTTTGCTACGTAGCTAGACTGCATGCTGCGAAGGGCACGTTCGACGAAGGCTGCGTCCGAACCAAAAGGGAAGGCATCGATAATGGGAGAGTCATGTTCGCCGTTTGCTTGGTTTGCATCGCCGAGACAAGTATGTATGATCCGCTTGACGTAATCAGTAGAAATATCAAGGTTGTTGATTAGTACTAGGAAGGCTATGATGGTGTTTTCTGGAGGTAGAGCGCCTTGAATAGCGGCTTTGGGATAACTCTCGTCGCGCATCTTTCGTTGGATCATGCCGAAGAAGTCGCTACCAAGTACACGGCCGATCGCCGGGACAACGCTTGCAATAACTGATCGTTGCGAAGTGACAAGGGTACGCTGTAAGACTTGGTTGACAATGTACATAACATCATCCACGGCGGAAGTGATGAAGGGCGGGTTAGCAGCGAGTTGCTTGTTAGTGCTCAATGTCAAACCAGAAGGAGATTCATCCATCTGGAAACCCTTCTCCACTGAGCGCCTGAAGAAGAAGGTGGCCATTGGGTTGAAAACTTCAATCAACAAGGTCGAGACTTTCTTCTGCAAATTGCTGTGTTGGATAAAATCTGGCAGGACCAACTTCGCTTCCTCTGTTTCTTCGCCTAGAGGCACCGTTTTGCTAGCAAGAAATCGCGTGTACAGCGACCAGCGGCTGAGCATGGTAGCACCCTCGTTGAGCAGCTCATCAACCTCCTTCATATCAACGCCTTCATCCTCGCTGACACGACCCGAAGCCGGTGCCGGCGACCCTGTCCTGCTAGTGGGTAAAGTAGGCTTGCTAGAGGGCAAGAACGACTGTACTAAGAAATTGAATGGGTAACTCTTGACATCCGTCAACTTCCTGTTTACCTTTCTCTCGTCAGACCAAGTATCAAGGATGATGCCACCCTGAACATCAGCCTCGACTTGGATGCGTTCGATCACCTTTACCATACTACCAGCCCCGTAGTGGCGCTCAACAACCGGCTCGTGTCCATCGACAATCTGGGCAATATGCTCGAACAGCTTCGTGAGCGCATTAGCGTAGAACGCTCCCTCCCTTCGCTGGGCGGTGTTCATGTTCGTACGCGCCCTAGCCGCAATGCCGGAGCATACGTAACGACCGTAGGCATCAAGTCCTACATCCGCTCTGCCAATCAGTGGAAACAGCTTGAAAAATCGTGTCACTTTTGCGCCATCGCCCTCCTTTGCAGCCTTTTCGAACTCACGTAGGAACAACCCACAGAGGCTTTCCGCCGCATTTTCAAGCGTGACACGAGGCGGATCCGGCACCTCAGCTGTCGGTACGATTTCCTCGGCAAATTCACCGTCAATAACACCATTGGGAACCAGGCTCGCGCGATGGAGGTAAGAAGCAGCGGTCTCCCAGTCCTGAGGCGCGCCCATAGAGCCATAAACACCGAGCACACAAGCCTTGAGCTCAGCAACTTGCTCAACAACTTCCAGCGTGGCTTTGACAGCAGACTGTTCCTGGTCCAGTTTACGGACAGAGCTGCTGATTCTGTTTGCGGCCGTGGCAGCGGAGGAGAGCATGCCATTGCTAATGTCGCGTGTGGCCACTACATGCGTCCCCAACTGAGCTCTGGCAAGATCTAGACGGGAGAGCTGGCGGGATAGGTCCTTTTGGGAGGCGAGCAAATTATCGAGACGCGCTGTTACATTGGCTTCTCGTCGTCCTAGCTCGGCTAGAGTGGCTCTGACTGTATCTATAGTAGTAGCGTCTTTGATGCTTCTTGCAGTGGCTTCTGTGGCAGCTGCATCATCAGAAGCCTGCTCATTTACGTCCCTAGACATGGCTGTTGTCGACATGCAAGATTGCAATTTAGATGATATAGATGCGCAGGGTTCATTGCTATATTCTGTCGGGCAGCGTGCACCCAGATCCGACAACTATCGTTACCAGAATTTTCGGCCTTAGGCACTAGCAGCGTCACATGTCAAAGCTGCGCTTTGCCACAATTGCTCGCTTGTGAATCGTCTGTTTCTGCACGCAATGCCATGTTCTTTCCTACCAAAGTGACATGCTCTATCAAGGCAATGCTCGATTGATGTCTTGTAACTTCGAGCACTGAACTGTTGAATGAAAAGCGATGCTAGTAAACGCGGTTGTAGTCTTGCACAAACAGCAAGACATCAATATCCTCAGATAGCTTCCCTCTCTAGAAGCTGTAGACAATTCCGTTTCCCCTTCGCCTCCCCCTTCCATTTCTTCTGAAAGACTTACCTTCGTGAGCGATGCAACTAAGTTGTGTTTCTATCAGCGTGATAGGCTAGTCGCTTGCCCACCTCGTCTACAACGTAGGCACAGTCCTTCAGATATACCGCGTACTGCTAGAGTAGCGTCGCTTCAACTTGTTGTCTCACTGAACAGGCAAGCTTTATTACCTTTGCAAAGCTCCAGGAAATGAGACAAACGGTCTCACTAGCCGGCCACTTGCTCAGATTAAAGCACAAACTTCATCGGATCCAAGCTATCTCGCCCGCTCTGCCAAAGTCGTAGGCCAGACTAATTCGTCCTCGCCCCTATCACAAGTCGATCTGACATTCGAGAATATTTCCGACCCAGTTCCAATTTCCACGCTACAGCTCCGTAATTCTCCAAATGGTAGCGTTAGCGACTTTTGGGTGGACATGGAGTTTCGAGGATACATTTGCTGGCGGACCGCAATGTAAATACTTTGAATGCGAGTGACCAGTTCTTCATTTCCGAAAGAGATGGGTGGGAAGGTAAGGTGCAATTGAAGACCCATCTACTCCCAATAGTAGTGGAAGGCACAATCTTGAGACCCTTATTCGTGTGGAAAGGGCTGTTATATTGATAACATTCCATACCTAATGCGAATTCCTAGATGATCAACGGAGTTATAAGCTCTACCAAATATTCCTCTGTTCTGATCTTAATACCTAGTAGCTCGTTATCATTCGTGGTAAATTTCACTCCGTATTCAGGATCCATGACTGACTTGAGCAGGATAGGGATGATGGTTGGCAAGTCATGTATTCCCTGCGCTAGACGTTCCATTGCCTCGTTGACTACCACGTCCAATTTCACGTCCACAGGAGCCCATGGCTTCCTTGGGCTTATTTGTTTCGCTAGCGAGAGGAGCTGATTTTGTGAGAAGATGATCTCGGATACGTAGACTGCTCGGTTCCGGGTTTCCTCTGGGTGTGACAAGACACCGACGACAGCATCTCCGACGGCTGGCATGCTGGTGGTACTGAATTGAGTCTCTCCACCGTTGTATATTGTAGGTGCGTATTTGGAAAAGTCCATGACGACATTGTTCCGGATGGTGAAGTCCGTAAGTCCTCCGACGTAAACGAACGAGTATGTAAGCTCTGTGCTCTTGGACTTCTCGATTAGGTAATCCTCAATGACAATCTTTCTTGCGAATACTGGAAGCTGCCTAGACTTGGGGTTGGCCATGTTGGATCCGAAATCGGATGGGATGAAGCGTTTGACCCCAGCAGTGATAGCTGCATCGACCATAGGCTTCTGGCTGAGAACCCCAGCGTCGCTGATGATCGAGACCACTGCATCTTGGTCTTGGAAGACGGCCTTTAACGACTCGATATCCTCGAAATCGGCTTCGACTACCTTGGTACCTGCAGTGAAGGTGGACGACGAGTTAACGCGCTTGAGAATTTGGACATTGAACTTTTTCGAGACGACAAGCTTTTTCAGGACAAATGCGCCTAGGCGGCCAGATCCACCAACAAGAGTAACATTCTGAATGGCTGACATGTTGATGAAGGTACTGAACAGGGAGAGTTTGCAAGTGAAGCTGAGACACAGTAGCAGTATTGAGATGGACTGGAATGATGGAGCATATAGAATGATAACAGCCACAGGCTGAGAGCTGCTTATATGTGAAAAGTTAGTGGAGCTACCGAAGTAGACATCTTAGCACAAGAATAAAATCACTTCGTTCTGGTACGAGAAGCAGCCAGGTATTCTGGTGGACAACAGAACCATGAAAGCTTGCATTACGATAGCTTAATTAGATATCTGTGTTCATCCCACCGGTCCGGTGCGAGGCTCATCCAGTAAGCTAGTGCTCTACTTCTTAAAGTAACGAGCTGCGTAATCCCAGCGCCGGTATCCCACTCTATGCCGATCTAGCTGAATAAGCAGCCCAGGACCTTTATTCATTACCGGAGTCCCCAGATGCACAGCATCTAATCCTTTTAGCTCGTGCTTTCATTGTTCTAGCTTGTATGTTCATGTGGAGTACCTCTGATGAACCCAAAGCTGTGACTTTTTGCTATGATAGTTCCGGTACTTCGGGTGTGACACTGATCTGTAAGTTACGTGATTATCACTAACATTGAGCTATGTCACTGCCCTCGGAACCAAGTAAGGAGACCCATGACCCCATCGGAAGTAGCCAACCTGGCAGATTTCAAAACGGACGACAAACAGCTCACAAGCGCTAGGCTCCGACTTGTCAGCAAGGCATACATGCCACTGCGGCAATAGTTTCACACGCAAGGAACATCTAACCAGACATCGAGCCACTCACGACCGACTGGCCCACATCTGTGATGTATGCCAGCGGCAGTTTAGTCGCAGGTGAGACTAACCTTTCACTGTATCCATAAGCCTCGAACAGACATGATCAGCTTATATTGCGCCCAGAGAGTCCCTACGTCGCCACTCAGTCTTACATGATCCGGGCCACACACGCGTCATTGTCTCATGCGATGCGTGCCGCTCCAAGAAGACTAAATGCTCTGGCGGTATTCAATGCTCGCTGTGTACACGAAGAGGCATCAATTGTCTCCGCAGCGGCCATCCTAAATCGAGACCGGCATCGATAGGTGATAGACCTACAAATTTTCATGCTACTCCTCGTCAGAACGAAGATCAGAACGAATATGTTTCAAGACTACTTGCAAGCCCGAGACTAGGGAGTTCTATGGCTGGCAACTCACTGCGCACAGAAGGGAGACCGTCAAGCCATGAGTGGCTTCTATCAGTTGTGCCATCGAAACCGGTCTCACCAACCGAATCTCAGCCTAAGGCCACTGGAATGGAAGCTATTTACGAACTCCTGGTTGCCGGAAAATCGTCATTAGAAGGTTTCATTCGAATTTCGGATGAATTGCATGAATGGCTGACCAAGTGCCTCGAGATGTATTTTAAGAGCTTTCATCTTCGGTGGCCAATCTTAAACTCTCCATCATTCGATGCGACAACTGCTTCTCTATCCTTGACCGCAGCAGTCTGTGTCATAGGAGTCTGGTCACAAAATGATAGAAGACCGCATGAAAGATGTTGGGCTCTTCGAGTACATGAAATTCTACTACAGCACTTGCTCCATAAGCTAGTAGGTATCCTGTATTCCTCTAAAGATGGTCAATTGATTTTTTGTAGATCGACCCCGAACTGGTGCCCGAAGGACAGGCGTGGCCAATCGAGCTTTTCCAAACGGTCCTTTTAACTATGATATTCTCGCTCCACCGTATTAATGAGGGTGCCTTATCTAGAGTTATGCTTCTTCGAGGCGCATTCATATCTCTTTTACGACAAATAGGGGCCTTCGATCCTGAAATGTTAGCTAATCATCTACATACTCATTTTAGCGGCACTTATGCTCCGTATACATTTAGTATGCGCGAAAAGTTCAAGCGAATGCTTGCATCGACCTATCAGTTTGACGTTTACTTCGCCCTTGCTCACGAAAAGCCAGCCTTACTTCACCACCAAGAAGTTGGTGTGGACCTGACGACCACTTTCGCGTTGTGGAACGCACATGGCCTTGACATATTCGCGAAGCGACTGCTAGAAGAGCCAACTGAACGGTCCGGATTCCGGATTTCAGAAATGACAAACTGTCCCGGTTCATTTACGTCCTCGCGGCTGCTCGTAGAAGACGTATTACTTGGACTATGCGGCGTCTTGCAGGCAATCTGGGTCCACAACAAGTCGTTACTACCCGAAACAAAGGAATACCACAGCAATGCTCTTCAAAGAGCACTAATCATTGAAACACTTGATGCTTGGAAACATGAGCTGTGTAAGATCAGCACATTGGCCGACCCTAAAAACATCACTAGTGATGATGCAAGATACTTATTGCTAGCTTATCGTGGAGAAGATGATTCCGTGGGCACTATAATGGAACGTATAACTACCCTTGTCCAGGATGGAATGATTCTCTACTATTACTTGAAGATGTACCATTATGCTGGCCAGAGTCTTTCTAGACTGAGTGGACTAGGAAAGCAAGTTGAGGGACGCTGTCTGGAGACTTTGCGGATGACCAAATATGAAAGAGAAGCTCTCATATCTGCTTTGCAAATGCTCAAAATGGTTGATTCGGTTGGAGCCTTGGATGCATCCAGCAGCCCACTCATTCGATTCGCGCTTGCCATGGGTGCCAATTTGACAAAAAGAGTGTTGGCTTCAAGTGAAAAATGCGAGTGCCCCACCAAAGAAGGCCAGCACTCCACCGAGATGGATCTTCAACGATGGATAGAAATTGGTGGACCTCTCTATATTGACTGTCAACCAGTTTGTGTGTGCAAGCTGCAATTCTGGATTGGAACTTTCGAGGAAGCAAGCCAAGGTGTAGGGATTTTGTAGGAAGATTAGAACTCACAATAACTCAGTTGACTTATTGGCGAGATGGGAAAGGAAGGTGAACAGATCGAAACTGTGTCCATACGTAGCGATACATGAGGGTGTGTATTGCACGATGAAACCCACCGCCGTTTGCCACACAGGTGCTCTGATGGTTTCGGATAGTAGTCTGTTATACACCCATAGACTTGACTTAGCATGACGAACATCTTTATGTGTTGATAGAGATGTAATACATGGACAACGAGTGCCAGAAGATCGATCGCTACTAGTTGGTGCCTGTATGATGCTTTATTCCAATCACGTCAACTCAATGTCCAGGCGATAGACTGCACACAAGACAGAGCCTCTCCATGCACTGTCTCTGCTCGCTACGTTCACCAGCAAAGTATCATTCACACATAAAGCAACGAATGAGAACTTTACAACTCCAGCTCTGAGAAGCTTGGCTGGTCACTTACTATCCTGCATTTGCGATGAGGGTAGATGTGTTTGTCGTTCGATTTGCTACCTGCGCGTTTGTGAGTCTGATGGTTAAGGCGTGCAGTTGATCCATGATATCGCACAGGTTGGAACCAGATGGGGGGATATCTTGGACGTCCATCTTATCAAACCTTATACTAACCTCTTGTTAACGAGCACTTCTAGAGGGTAAGTAGAATAGGACGAAACCTTTCACACTATTTCCATTGACGCTACTTTGCAAGATGCCTGAAGTGGACATAAAAAATGGAAAGCTATCATTCTATCGTCGACCAGAATATGGAGCATGAAGCGCCAATGACGGCACTCTGTTAACAAATCAATACAATAAGTCTCCTAAAGCTCGTAGATCTTTCATGTTTGGATGATGTGGTGTCTTTCTACCAGAAACGCATGTATAACGTGGTTTTTGAATAGACTGTCGCCGAGCTAGGATGGTATTTGCTGCTCTAATACATTTCGGCCCAAATGTAGCATGTCCGATCTACTACAGAAACAAGGAAGGTTGAATAGTGGTGAGCTTATGAAATGAGTTTTAAATTTATTATTCGGAACCGGGTGAAATTTCTATATGAACTGTCTTTCGATCATCTATCAGACAACACAAAGCTCTCCGAATACATTATGTGCCCTCGTCTGACTATTTCGAATCCCTTCAAGATACGAGTAGTGCATCTTCCTCAAGAGATTCATAGTTGTCTAGCTGATGACCAGCAATCATCGAGACGATTAACTACGCGCCGAAAGTGAATCAAGCACAACTCCCATGGCGCGGATATGATATGGGCACTTCCAACGTCTAGCTTGCTAGGTGTGAGCATGGTGACAAATCCTGAGAGTCCCCAAAGAGCCTGACGGTTGGGATGACAGCACCACTCCGGACGTTGCCCTCGCGCGTGAGAATATGGTACAGGCAGGGCGTAGAAAAGCTATCACGATGAGAGTCTACATTTGCTGCCAACTCGTTTCCTCGTAGGCACTCTCGATCTTGGCTGCTAATGACGTAGAAATTCAGTGGCGAAATTCAATTTCCACGGTTTGATCTCACTATTCCATTCGGTCATGACTGCCTAGCCCGGTGGAACCTCGCAAAAGTTCAAATCTGATCAAACCCGATCCATAATACGCCTCGCTAAAGTGTCCAGATGAAAACACAAGGTGCCCTGATGCCACCACATGCAGCCGTTTTCCTACCCGTCTCATTTACACACGCGTGCATGTCCACACAAAGGGGTCATGAAGATAATCTATACAAAGGCCCTGCCTCCTGCAGCGCCCCCTGAGGCAGCATCGTCGAAACCCTTGGGACTGTGCAGAGGTTGGTCGTAAAACGTATCATCATCATCGTCATCCAGCTCGGTATATGGGTCTCCTCTCCCTCTGCTAGGTCTATTCTTCCTACTCGAGTTGTCGCCCAGGTCGCCTGTCAGAGTGACGTCTTCCGGACTGCTCCTTGCAGAAGCAGCGGAGGTCATGTGCCAGCCTTCTTCCGTGTCCGAGCCTCTACGCTGGCGGCTGCCGTCATCCTCCTCAGCATACACAGGAAGTGACTCTTCGCGTGTGAGGAGGGCGCGCGTGCTGTCGCCTTGCACGAGACCGAGGCGTTCTTCTTCAGTTTGGGAGGTGCGGCGTTTCGAGTAGCTGGTGCTGCTGTGGCGACTGACGAAACTGAGGGCGCCGCGAGAGATAGGCCGGTCAATCGACGCGGCACTCTCACTGTCGTTGTTGTTGCTACTGCTGCGGAAGACGTTTTGGAAGCTGAACTGGCGGCGCTGCTGGCCTGCTTGACCGCTACTATGGGGCGGAGGTCTTGGCGGAGCGAGGTTATTGTTGGACGGGATGGCGTCTCTATCGTCAGGGCGATTTTGGGGTAGCTGGCCTGCCCATTGGATGTGCGTTGAGCCGTACGATTTATAGGAGGTGTCGTCGTCATTTCCTCTTTGTAGACCGGGCGGCAAACCATAGACGTGCTCGTGTGCAGCATGTTCGTCTGCGCCGTCCTTGTTCGGTACCACCGTGGTCATAGGTACTGGGCTCGTGCCGGCCCTTTTCTGGCTGCGGAAAGCCTTGTGTTCCCTCCGGCTCCTGCCTATCCTACCAAAGAAGCCTGGGTGGACCTCGCTATCCGGCTCACTGATATCATCTTCCTCGGGAAACCTACTCATACCCAAAGGCGGGTGGATTGTCTTGGTCCTCTTAACGCTTCCACTCGCAGTTGTGCTTATCGTCTTCCTCCTTCTCACGCCATCCCATTGGACCTCCTCGTTCTCGCCAATTGGCTCCATCATTTCTTCTCTCAGCTTGTGCGCCTCCTCCATCTGCCTTTGGCTTCTGGCCTTTGATATTGCGCGTACAATTGCTCCACCGCCTCTGATGGTGTCGGCGCGTGGCTCGTATTCTGGCTCTTCTTGTTCAGCAACTGTGCGGACCTGATCCAGATCTCCCTTGAAGACAGTCGTATCCGGCACGTCTTTGGCAGATTTGGCGAGCTGCAGTAGGACAACGCCAGAGCAGATGACGAAGAAACCTATGACTACATTTGCGATTTGAGCAGGTGTCCCGTGGAAACCACGGAAGAGGATGGCTGATGCGACGATTGTGGAACTGGTGAAGTAGACGTAATAAGTAGGTGTAACTAGAGCAGCGTTGAAGAGGTTGAGCGCTTTCTGTTGGATTGGTTAGCGTAATGATCAAGCGTCTGGATATGGTACAGCACTTACGTTGAGATAGACGATCTCTGTGAGTAGTGTGGCTATCACAAAGACGAAGAGCACGTAAAGGAACCAGTGCTTAAACTGCGACTCCCCATTGATCTGGGCAATGATAGCACTGCCCAGGCCCTGAGTTGCAACGACCGACAGCCCACCAATTAGAGAGCACACTGTCAGATACACTAACATGCTCTTCTTGCCATACCTAGGCCCTGCCCAGAGGGCCACTATCACGCATCCCACGATGATCACGCCTGCGTACGATAGAAAGCCAGGCGCAATGACAAAATGCTGCATCTCCTGGATGTCAGCGACAGCAGATTGCTCCGGTGCACTGAGGACGATGACCACACTGCCGAGTATGCATTGAAAGCAGCCAATCTTGCCCACGAAGCTCAGCCTCTCTTTCAAGAAGATTGCGCTCAGGATCGCAGTGATGACCACACTCAGCGCTCCCATAGGTGTAACTATTATGGCGTCGACGAACATGTACGCGGCGAAGTTGCACACTTCACCGATGATCATGAGAGTCATGCCTATCCACCAGTAGAAATTCTTGAGGTAGCCATACCCCTCGCCTGCTTCTTCATTGTACTTTACGTTTGCCCTAAGCAGTCCAACCTTCTTCAGAACGAAGCTGATACCGATGAAAACGCCCGAGGATATCGCTAGGACTATTCCAATGACCTTGTAGATTGGAGGTCGACCCTCCGCAGTCGCTGACGAGGATGAAGTAGCAGATGGTGACGGACTAGTGGATGTAGCATTTCCGTCTGCGCGGAGCACGAGGGTGGCGGCCTCGAGGAGGACATTACTAGCGACTTCCATTGGGAGAGGTGGGTCTTCGAGGCGCGAGAGGAAACCAGATGGACGAGACAGCGCTCAGCGTATGCGCTCGACTGTCGTGGGTAGCGATGGCATATGCGCTCCTTCGTGTGGGTTCGTATTGAGGCCCTATGCGTGGGTGTCTGCGTGTGGCGCAACGATTGTTCGGTATCAACTGGCCAATTAGTTGGCTTGGGAGCTGTTGAAGATCTACTGATGTTATAACTCTTCGAAAGGGAATATGCTGCCGCGATTCTACAAATCAGATACCCGTCTTCCGTCCGTGAAGGATTGTACTCTTCGCTGTAAAATGCTCGAAAATCTAGAAACACTTGAGATACAAGAGTTCGTTGGTGGTAGGTGCTCCTGGTCAGTTGCTAGGTGAAACCGATAAGCAGGGAATGGCTCGTGCTATCGTTCTGGATCGCGAGAGGCAACGCGTGGCTTCGGAGTGGGCTAAGCATGGATGGGAATAAGCGTATATAGGATAGATTGGTTGTACAGAGAGCTTGCGCGTCAGTACAGAAGGGAGGTTTCAGCTCTGAGTTGGATGCATGAAAAGCAAGGCGGTGGCATAATGTACAGTGTAATAAGCAGTACCTCTTGGGCTCAATACGTTCAGCCGGGGCGTTTCGCTTGTGCTGTACACACGCAATGAAATGCATACATACATCCTCCGTACAGCTGTCAATCGACCCCTGTAGTTGTCCATGGTGGGGCTTAGCGCTAACTAGGCTAGGAACGCGTGTTATGGATCTGTGCATGGCCAACCACATCTCCGATACAGAAACTCGACTTCGTGTTCTCAATCTACATATCTTAGTGTACATATATCTCTAGGTACTGCTCAGCCGCACCAGATAGATGCCTCAGGTTACATGCTGAGGCTAAGGCAGGTCACTCGAGGAGAGGTTGTGGAGCCTATATTCTGAGCCTTGTTTCTCCAGCTTGATGTTTCAAAGAAGAGGGCTGTTGCCCACATCTCTCCTAGTTCCGTTGTTTTCTACAAACACTGCACAAGGACTTGTCTGACCTGTAGTTTGCAGAGATGATGGTGACTTGTTCACAGATAGTTACGTCATTCACTTAGCATTTTTGGGTGGGCGTTTCAGCAGAAAGTACCATCTCGAGCAGTGCTCCATTCTAGTGATAGAGGTATAAGCTGAAAATGGTAGACACTGTGTGTGGAGACAGACTTCTCCGTGATTTTCGGTCGCCTCCCAGGTGTGTTGGTAATAGCCATACCATCACCGAAGAATACGGTGAGGCGCGCCAATGTTGACTATCGCAGTGGCATGATATGGTTGGCAACCACATCACATGGTGCTTGAGTAGGTTATCCGACCGGCTTCCTGCAATGACCCAGCTTACAGAATGGATGAACCAAAGATTGAAGGGTGGGTATCTTACAGGTGTCTAGACTGACGATGTATTCCAAGGACTACTTTTCAGCATATACAAATTCGTTTAGCGTCCCGTACGACTGCCTTGAGCCAAGAGTTGTAGCATAGGTTTGCTTACAATCTAGAAAGGATTGTTTTGATCAAGCCACCTTGCAAGGCACTAAACCCATAAGTGAACGGCCACCAACCTATACTAGAGAACCAAATGGCATGATGGAAAGAGACCCTTTCGTGCGTGAAGGTTGTGTATCTGATGCCAGTGCCGATCCTCCCGATCTCGAAGATCCAGACCTCTACCATGGAAGTCATGAGGAGTACATTTCGAGGTAGGAGAACTAGATAGAGGGCCAGAAATCTGAAGACGTTATCCTGTAAGTCGCTGAAGCCAGACTCGGCTAGCAATTCCTTCGATCAAGGTACTACGGAGGACACGAGATCATCTTTGCCCTTATATCAAGGCCTATGCTAGAGACAAGACTTGACTCTGGTTCGGGAATGTCTTGGGACAAGACCCAGTGAACTTCGCTGAAACTGTACCGCATCCAAGAGAGTCTACCAAGGCTGGATGAATTGTAGTCAATCGCCTGTGGTCGAGACATTGGGCCCAAGGGTAAGGCGGAAACCACGTTACTCCATCTCACATCGTGCTCTCGGAGATCACATCGTGCGGAGCATGGTCTTACTCAAGAAAGCATTGGTATCAGAAGAACGCAGGGGAAGATCAGCTATTTTACGTCAACTCTCGGTCATGAGGTGCCAGTGCATTCCATAACCAAATCGTGCTGGCTCGATTGAGCTTCCATGTTGTTAAAGATTTTATACAACGACGTTAACCGAGCGATTTGAGTCTAGGCCTATTCAGAATAGTCACTAACGCTAGCGTACAGTGAGATAGATCGAAGACACCCCTTTTCATTTCAAGTGCTCCAAGATTGGTGGCACATAGATGCTCAAATCCCACTTCCCGAGCGATTGCAATGGCCAAGGCCACAATATTACCCACTAGAGAGCCTCCTGAAATCCTAGACACCACCAATGTACACATTTTTGAGTACACCGTTGGCGTAATCGAAGTAAATCATGAATACTCTTGAGATGGCTTCTGAGCAGCAACACGTTAAGATACATAATTAACCAGCGTTGGCAGATTGGTGTAATATGTCGCTTTAGCTCACATGGGAGAGCGCCAGACTGAAGTCAACTTCAGTTATGCACTGTGCGGTATCTGGAGGTACTGTGTTCGATCCACAGAAGCGACATTTCACCTTCTTTTGTTAATGCTACTCTGAACTCATCTCACTATCGCGGAGGCCAAAACTTTTTGCTGTAGGCATTTCGAGACAATATCGTGCTCACGTAGGTAATGGTTACACGGCTGATGAGCCAATGGGCTACAGGTGGACTCGAATGCAGTATTGACAAAAAACTCGTATAACGTCGATCCATTTCATGTACTCTATCGTTCACACTCACCCACCTCCATTCTATAGCGTGATATTATTAATGAGCTCAGGCGTATCTCAGGCAATTGTGACAGTAGCATACTGTTACGGGCGTACTTCGCGTGACTAGATGCCTGAGGCATGCTAAAATTACGTGATCGAGCACTTAGCGAAGCGCTTGCAGGAGCACATGAACGAGTCCTCGTAGGAGCATTCACAGCACTGCTCGTACAGGCATGAAACGTGCAATATATGATGCGGGAGGGTTCTTGCGTTAGATAGTAGCTTCATGAAATGAGCATGAAGCTCTTATCTAACAAAGGAATCACTCCTTCCCATATACGATAACTTCCCGCACTGCTGATGTGCGATGCGCGATGTCTGCGACATGCGCGGGATTAGCGATGCTCGTGGTGTTTGCACATAGCGCACACGTCGCTAACGCCTGAGGCAGTAATCAGGCTGCCGCGTTACGGGTTGCGCCGTAACAACTAGTTCTATATTACCTTTTCATTCTACGAACATAAGTAGTTTTGCGTGCCCCGTATAATACGCTTGTTTTCAGTCACGCATTATATGTAAGGATATTTAGTTGCAGATAGTCTTCGGATTCTAAACTAATACCCATTTCACCAGTAACGATGATATCGATATCATCTGGCGCGATTGAGTGATCACATGGATCTAATGTGCAAAAATAGGCAAACTCAGTAGATGTCGCTTCTGTGGATCGAACACAGTACCTCCAGATACCGCACAGTGCATAACCGAAGTTGACTTCAGTCTGGCGCTCTCCCATGTGAGCTAAAGCGACAATGAAACGATGTGATTGGATGGACTAATTCTAGCTCAAAATCATTATATTCAATAAATCTTGTACGCAGAAGGTTAGTACACACGCCCAGACCGTGATGAGGAAGATTGGGGGGGTCGACCCATAATAAGTACAAAGTGCAGCATACTTGGCTACATGAAATAGGTATCTATCGATCTGAGGAATAGTTCCAGTCATAAGAGGTAGATCAGACTTAAGTATAGTCCCGTGTGCATGCCTTTTGCGTGACTGCTGTAGGGGTAGTTTTGGAAGTGTGCTCTAAGCATGAGAGAAACGATGGATCGTAAAAAAGCTTGATCAGTGCACCTTGCGATGAATGATCGTGTCAGAACGTCCGCATTTGTAGCGATTGCATGATAGGTCTTCCACCGTTTGTGTACATGACGAATAATTCTGATGCCTGATCCAAAGCGGGGTGGTTCCCTGCCGGTGTTCAAGATGCTGCATCAACGGCGTTCGGACCTCATCACATTCTCCGTACTGCCAACCACCCACCTACCTTTATCAGGCAGGTGCCTCTGCGTATCACGCCAAGAAACGCATGAGGTACCAGCAATGATGTTTCGTACGTGAGATGCTGTTGCCTAGACATACTGAATAAAACTTGCTAATAGCTTCACCTGTGAAAAATTGTATCTGCTACTCTACACTTACGTAGCTGTAGGTCAATTAAAAGTTACGACCCTCATTCCAGTTCACATCAACTATGGAGAAGCAGTCGTTTCTACATCCACAAGAGGGCTACGCCTCTGGTAGACCAATTGTCTATTCTTCATCAAGATACTCCAGAAAGCACCGGCTTCTTCTCCATTTCCTTACGTTCTCCGCTGTGATAGCTCTAGTCTATCACTTCACATGCCTCAGCGACTTCTTAAGCAACAACGTACCTCTTCCAACCGTTAAAGATGGTAGAGATATGCTCTCAGATCCTGATGACATCTGGGACAAGCTTCGTACTTCAAAGAATCTGGAATACTCAACCTGCTATAGCGACTTCCAGTGCGCTCGTCTCGAGCTACCTATGGACTACTGGAATGGCACGACTGACGAGAAAATCAGCCTGGCTGTGATCAAGAAATCCGCAGTCGTGCCAGTCACCGACCCAAGATATGGTGGGATGATCATGTTCAACCCCGGCGGACCAGGTGGTAGTGGCGTGACCTTTCTGCTTGGATCGTGGCCGAGGCTACGAAGTAATGTTGAACCAGAACTCACTGATGGTGATTCTCAAACCTCTCGTGATGTCAAGTATTTTGATTTGATCTCCTTTGATCCCAGAGGAGTGGGATTCTCAGAACCCAGGGTAGACTGCTTCCACAACCCAACGTTTGACTACAACTGGCAGCTACGGATCATGGAGGAAGGTATCTTTGGCAGCTCGAACGCAGCTTTTGGCCGACTATGGTCGATGAACATTGCAAAAGGCAAGTCCTGCGCATTACCCCAGTCAGGTCAAGTCGCAGCGGCAGATATCAAGAGGTACGTGACAACTGCATCTGTAGCAACAGACATGCTACAGATTGCTGAAGCGCATGGACGGTGGCGCGAGCATGAAGCTTCCCGTTTAGCGACGAAGATGTTCCCCGGAGCCGATAAACTCACCCTTCGGTCGCATGGGGTAATGGTAAACGAGCGTGCGTACATGCCTGGCAAAGAGAGCATTCAGTACTGGGGTTTCTCCTACGGCACGTACCTCGGCGCAACTTTCGCAGCCATGTATCCAAATCGTGTGCATAGAGTGATCATCGACGGAGTAGTAGACGCATATGACTACAAGAAGGCGTACTGGTCCGACAATCTCGTGGACACCGAGAAGGATATGGACCAGTTCTACTTCCATTGCGCACGGGTAGGCTGGCCCTCCTGCGCACTCGCCAACAAGACCAGCGAGACGACACCAGCGGGCGTAAAATATCGCACGCAGTCCATCATTAACAGCCTCTACCATGATCCTCTCCCAGTCATTGGCGAGGTTCCTGAAGTAATCACCTACAGCGATACAAGAAATCTAATCTTCGCCGCGCTTTACTCACCCATTCAGTCCTTCCCCTACGTTGCCAACGTGTTAGCACAGATCGAAAAAGGCGACGGCAGACTTCTCGCGCAGCTGCTACCTGCTTACCGCGACCTCGCTTGCCCAACCCCCAACACAAGCGCCAGTAAAGGAAATCCCAAAACGCAGGCTCTGTTTGAACCCCTCCGCAATAGGACGTCCAGTCGAAGTGTCTCAGACTATGACTACACGACCGCCATCGCCTGCACCGACGGTGACGACCGCACCGGCACCTCGAAACAAGAATTCAAGCAATTCTGGCACTCCTTACGCAAATCATCGCCCACGCTCGGTGAGATCTGGAGCACTATCTCCATGGCCTGCATCCATTGGCCCGTACGGCCGAATCACCGCTTCGAAGGGCCTTGGATCGCTAATACTAGCCACCCGCTCCTCTTGATAGGAAACATAGCCGACCCTGTCACGCCGCTGTTGGCCGCGAGGAACATGTCGAAGGGATTTGAAGGAAGTGTGGTATTGCAGCAGAACAGTGCGGGGCACTGTAGTGTAGCTGCCAGGTCAAGGTGTACGACTAGGTATGTCAGGCAGTACTTCCAGACGGGCAAATTGCCAGAGGTGGGGACAGAGTGTGATCCCGATGAATTGCCTTTTGGTGGGAATGCGCCAGGGGATGTTCTCTTTGGGAAAGAAGAACTCCCTGGATCGAACGAGCTTGCTGCCAGTATCTTTGAGGCTTCGAATACTTTGCGAAGTGGATCAAGGTTGCGTGATGCTGGAATGATGAAGGCATGGTTCGAACGCTGAGCGGATGCGCCGCTTTGGGATTGTACAAAGGCGGAAGAAAGGCTCGTCTCTGGTTGTCTTGTCAGGGACAATGCCAAAAGCACAGGCTTCAGCTATCGGGGAGAATGGTCTTGCCATATTAGGGATCCACTCGCTATATAATACAAATTGGAAGAAATCGCTCATCTAATCATGACCAAGAGCCATCTCCAGCTTACATGTTCGATTCACCTCGGCGCCCTTGTGACTCTATCAGCAAACTCTAGCGTGCATGCAGCAAGAAAGCAAGGGATCTCTTTCCTCCCTTCTACCCAAAACTCAATGAATCCCCTGATTTCTGACGCGAACAGGCTCTGCGGTCCTCCACTGACCTTCATAGTTCCATTCTCGCCATCGAACACAATACTGTTTTCTTCTTCCTCGCCCGTCTCCGGATTCAGTAGAGTCGGATACAAGATCGATGTGGCTTTGACCCGGCCATTGGGTTGGAAATCAAGCTTCCACCCCAAGATCGAGCAGACTGCCTCTCTGAACTCGAGAGCCTTCGCCTTGAATACTTTGTTCAACCGGTCCATTTTCTTTTCACGCTGAGCGAGGTCAGCCTCGAGAGCGGAGATCTGCAAGCGGTGGTTGTCGAGTGTGCTGATTGGAACAACCTTAGCACCTGTACCACGGTTCTCGAGCTGAGAGAGGAGAGCAGCATTTTCCTCGCGCAGGGTTTTAAGGGTAGATTGCTGGACTTTCTCAAAACGGGCAGTGGGGTTATCTCTCAGTTCCAGGACACGGGTACGCGATGATTCCCTGAGGGAGGTGAGTTGGGAGGTGGTGGCGCGGAGGTCTGCTTCGAGCATTTGGTTCTTGGATTGTAGGCGCTCGAGGTCAGATTGTAGAGTTTGCGCTTTGAGACGGAGACTGGCAACACGTTCATCTGGAGAGGTCATGTCTTCGTCACCATCGGCGTCCTGCGAGCGGGCCCGTTTGCGAGGGGATGATGGGGCTGGGGTCTGGGATTCGAGTTGTGAGAGATTGGTGTGGAGAGACTGTAGTTCAGATCTGTACTGGTCGACTAATCCTTCAAGTTCGTGAACGCGCTGCATACGAGCTTCGTCTACCTGCTCGGGACTGAACTCTGCTTCTTCCTCCTCAAGTGTCTTGATCTGTGCGCGAAGGTACTCGACTTCTTTGACCGCCAGATTCTTCTGTCGTTCCAGACGAGCTCTAGCCTTAGCATCGCTGGCGCTAATACTCCCGCCAATACCCGTTGGTCCAGATATCCTCAGCTTTTCTAGCTCAGACTGAAGTTTCGCCTTGTCGTCCTCAAGGGTCCTAATACTGTCATCCTTGACCGAAAGTTGCGGTTGCACGCTGCCCAGCTTGTTGACCAGATTTAATCGCTCAAGTCTTTCCTGCAGAAATGCCCTTGCCATCTCTTCAGGCGTCTCGTACACCAGCCCTTCTGTAGCTCCCTCGCCCGCCATGCTCTCGCTCTCCAAGTAACTGGTCCAGCTCTTCTTCTCATCCTCTAGAATTCTTCTCTGCAGCTGCGCTTCGCCCAGCTCTTTCCTTAGATCCTCCATCAGCATAAGTCTGGCTTCTAACCCCCTCTTTTCCTCCTCTACAACTTCCACACTCTGCTGCGTTTTCCTGAATTGCTTCAGCTCAACCGCCTGCTCACGGTTCCCTACTTCTAGCTTCTTGATGTAAGCAACCTGCTCTGAGAGCTCCTTCTTAATCAGAGCAAGCGTATCTTTATCACCCGCCTGCGCCTTGAGTCTAAGTACCTCATTCTCCCTCTCACCCAGTTCAGTCTCTTTGCGCGAAAGCCTCTGCTGCGTAGCGAGCAATGCAGATACTCTTGCATCAACATCCTTCTGCAACTCTTCGACCGAGGACAGGAGTGCAATGTTCCTGTCCCGCAGTTCCCCAGCCTCGTAACCCGCCTTGCGTTCATAGGAGGCAAGCTCCGAATTTGCCTCCTCAACCTCCTCTCTCAGGCTCCCATTTTCGCCCTGTAGCGCTCTGATCTTCTTCTCAAGCGTAATCTTCTCATTTACATCCCTGTCCTTCACATCTTGCCATTCGCGCTGTAGCGTCTCAGCTTTCTTCCTGGCTAGTTCTGCCGCGGTCTCGGCAGCCTGCGCTCGCTTGAAATCTGCCTCTGCCCGCACCTGCGCATCGCGAAGCCCCTGCTCATGCTGCAGCGTTGTGAGCTCACGCTCCTGCTTGAGTGAATCTAATTCATATTGTAGCGTATTTAACTGAGCGCGCAAGTTTTCGTTACTGATATCTGCTCTCGGTGCGCCTGGCGCTGTAGAATGCTTGAAAGCGCTTTCACGAAGGTCTTGGTTCAACGGAGGCGAAAGCTCGGCGCCAGCAAGGAAATCGTATGATGGTTGATTCGCGCGCGCCATTGCGCTGGCTGGTTGTTGTGGCACCCTTTACTCGCAATTGTCCTGACGTGACTTTTGTTATATCACGGTAAACAGACGCGTCGAAACGATGGCTTTAGAAAGCCTAATTTTGTGGGGGTCGGACAATGATCACCCGAATTGTGTGGCAGCCTACCTGAGTAAATTGTTCAGGCTGACAACCACCCTACATGTATTCTCCTTGGCAGGTATATATACATAATGAAATAGCGGTTTCACTCTGCCTTTGCGCTCGTGATGGAGACTGTTTGATCGAATGTTACTTTGAAAATGTCTTCGCTTCTCGACACTCTACGCGATCGTTCTGAGATCGATTGCGATACTCTAGACGCCGATGGTATGGTGATATGAAGTTTCGCGTCCGCTGGCATCTTATACCTTGATTGTACTGGTCCTAATGACCTCCTCTTCCTAGTGGCCAGAGAATTTGGACCTTTCGTGGACTGCACGTCTAATCAAGTATGGGTCTCTCTGAACTCGAACATGTGAAACATAGTGACGAGTTGATGATTGACGTACTCATTAGGCCATTGCATTCTTCGAGTTGGCGCGACAAGGACCCAGCGAAACCTCGTATCATCACGCACAACTTTTTGTTGAAGCTATCTCAGATGCAAAGACGAAACTACAGAATCTTCGGAACGGTGTTCAATTGGAGGAGTTTGTCGTGGACATTTTGGTATATCTAATGGCGAACGTTCCCAGGATGGGATATAGGTTTTCTCGATACTAAGCTCCTTTCTAGATGATTAAGCTCCAACTGCGCATCCTCCCCCACTTGACAGGATCCTTCCACATCCAGACGAATCCCAAGCTATCCTACTCTGTCGAGGGGACAGTGCAGAATGCAGAAAGTTAGTTTTCTACTAATTGTTGCCTGTATCAATTATATGTTGGTAGAAACTAACCCACGCAGGGATCGTTGCTATCTGCGCAGCTCTTGCACCAGAGATGGACCTCGACAGGATCTGCATCAAGATTCCTGCTACATGGGAGGGCCTGCAAGCATGCCGCCTTCTCGAAACCGAGCGCATTTCCACGCTTGCTACCACAATGTTCTGTATGGAGCAGGCAGCCCTTGCTGCTGACGCAAAGTGCAAATACATTGCACCATACGTCAACGAGCTCAAGGTCCACTTTGTGCCGGGGTAAGCTTTCTTCATCTCTTGACATACGCAGCTAATAGACACTGACCATATCGGCCAGTTATGTCTCACGAAACCAAGCATATGATTTCTGTCGTACAGCACAGGATTACTATAACAAGCATTCACATCGAACGCAGGTACTCGCAGCATCGTTCTCGTCTGTTGACGAAGTGGTCCAACTTGCTGGCATTGATCACATTACCATTTCCCCAGGTCTCTTGCATGATCTCGCACACCGCGATCCATCATCATTCAGCGGCTCACTCGGTAAATATTCCATCGGAAGCCCATCTGAGATGGCTCAAGTTCCTCAATATTACGATGCTTTGATCAAGGATCAAGCTGCATGGCGATTAGCATTTACAAGGAGCAACTTCGGTGTTAACGAGGGCAAGATTATACAGGCGATCAATTATTTCTCCGACTTCCAAGAAAAGCTTGAGCAGCTAGTAAGGCAATTTCATACTTGAGGTAGGAGGCATCAGTTTCGATCAGCTTGAAGATGGCTTATGGATCAGACGGTGGACTGGAATTCTTCAAAAGCAGGAAAAATGGCATTGGCTGCAATGACTCTCTGTCGACACACAAGAATTTTGGCCGTGAGTAAGGTTGCATCATGTACCAACTCATAAACTTTATCGTTGACACAATATATCAAAGGCATGTCTACCTAGCATTAAATCATTGTATCTGACGAAATTTTACGAAGGCCTTCCATGATACCTTCATCCTCGCTGTCAATGATATTAGTAATCTTTGCAATGGGCGTGTCTTGTATCACGCTGCTGATATTGAAGTCAGTGTTGGTGAGGGCAAGCTCGTTGAAGATGGTAAAGGGGCGATCCGGAGTTGTCTTCAAGAATTTGCTCTATGTCAATCCATTTCTGTTAGTTGAGCATTCAGATAGGGTCGTTAGGCTTCGGACTTCCATCACGTATCTAAAGAGAGGGCTGCTTAGTCAATGGAAGATTTTATGTACATTTCTCCATTCGATGTACTCGTGATATTGAACGGTTCACCAGTGCTGTTCTTTGCGACAACCGAGATGTTGAAAATGTCGCCCTAGCTAGCAGACATTCGAGTCTTGACCACCGGATCTGTGTACCGCTCGTATCATGCAAGGTATACAAGCCCTGGACCATCAGGATACACAGTCGAGTATGTAACTACCTGTATGACAGCTGCAAGGATTGGGATTTAGCGTTTATGGTGGCTGAGAGGTCACGCTATGAATTTATCACTACCTTCGCCGCTTTTTTCGTTAAAGTTAAACAGGCCTGAGGTGAGTTACCCAGCAGTAGAATCTAAGATTATGAGTACAGTTGTTCTCGGGAGCTTCACTGTTACAGAGACCTCAGTGATCCCTTTTTCAATCTAGAAAGCTCCCTGGCAATACTTTTGTTCCTCCATCTCAAGAACAGCTTCCTGTAAGCGAGGATTACAGCCCAGTTGCCAGGGCGATTAGGTCCCAGTGTTTACAACTCTGATTTTTGGACCGCCATTCATCTCAGCCACTCGCTTCGAATGGCTGCCGCTGTGAAATCAGGAGTAGGGTTGCTGCGTCAAGAGATGCTCTATGGTCAAGTGACGAAGCTGGGTCAGAGACGCAGCTGTAATGGTGCTGGTCAGTATCGGACCTCAAGTGGAAAGTACGGAAACCCTCATTGCGATGATGAGAGGACTGAATTAACTGTAGTGCTGATGAGGTCAGAAACTGCATGACGACAAACCTAGAAGGCGTGATGAATATTTGCAGCCTGATGGAAGCTTTGCAGCTGTATTTCAGTCTCGATCTACATGCTTTCTGGTGATTAAGGTAGTTAAAATGAAGGGTAGTAATACTTTTCGATCCGAGTAGATTCCATTCCAGGAATCGGTGAAGTGACGCTTGTTGACGCGATGGTCATGTTGTGTTTCCCATGACTGATGCTACCATTTTAATGGCCACGTCGATATAACACCAGCTTCCTACCTTGTTCCCCATACGGCATTGGAAGGCTGGTCCAGGGTGCCAATTGTTGAATGTCTTGATGCTGTCTCCTCATCTTAAACTAACAACTTTATTACTGCACATCAAGCAGCGTACAGGGTAGATGGGGTCAGACCTAGCAGGCGGCGTGCTCAAATTCATATCGACTGCTTGTATATGTCAGCATTGCCTTGCCGTTCCGACTAACTATTTTGGCATCTCATGGCCTCCTTCTGCCTATGTACTGTCATTTCGCCGCTTTGCACAAGTAATCATCAGCCATCTCTGAGCAAGCTGTGCTTATAGCTAGCGTGGTAGACGTCAAGGCTTGACGGCTGTATAGGAAAGAGATCGGGAACTTCAACTTCTCAGTCGCTTAGAAGGAGCGTTTTCTATGTGAGATTTTGCATATGCAGATATTGTAGATATGAACTTCGACAAGGACAAAGGTCCATAACAGACCTAACAAGCCCAGCGACGTGGCGGTATCTAATACTTGATATCTGAACGTTTTTAAGAAGGCGAAGGTGTCGCAAGAACTGACTACATACAAGGTAACAAGCCACCGCCATCACCACCCAATTTTATAGTCCTGCGTCGCGTTCCACATGCACACACGTTCATCTATACGCCCATCCTCTGCGCAGTCGCCATCAAGCTGCCGATGAAGGTGACAATCAGCCTGGTTCTGAGTGTAGTTATGTCCTCTGGTACGAGCCAGATGGTCGCGCCCATCTTCCTGGCGATGGAGATGGCGAGCTTGGCGTTCGCGTAAGCCTCCTCGTCGGAGCGGCCGGGGGCAACGAGATCGTAGTCGACATAGGCGCTCTTCATGCCATTGAGGACATCAAGGAAGTAGATGCCGTTGGCGAGGGAGGAGTCCTTGAAGCTGCGGACGGAGGAGGCCCTGCCGCCCTTCTTGCTCATGCCGTTGGCCCAGTTGACCATGTCTGCGTCGGAGATCTCGCGCTTACCCATCTGCTTGGCAAGGTCGCCGAGGGTGGAGACGATGTCACGGCGCATCAGCTGCCAGACCATGCCGAGGGTGAGGGTGCGTTGGCCGTCGGTAATATCGGCGCCCTGGATGCCAACAAGCGAGAAGCGGTTCTGCTTGCCCAACTCGACGGCGTAGTTTGTGTTCTCGACTGCCTTGAAGCGGGACATCTCGCCGCCTGAGGCAGGGGGTTTGTTGGTGTGGCGCCAGTTGACAGAGCCGGGAATGACCTTGTCGTAGGCCTGGAGGAGGATGCTGCCGTCGCGGAGGTCGTCGAAGAAGGACTGAACTGCTGGTTGGACGTCGAGGGAGTTGAGCCAGAGTGTGAAGACGCGAGCTTCGCGCTCGCCCTCTGCGTCAAAGTCCTCGATATCTGCCTTCTCCTCTTCCGTGATTGGGTCGAGCCCAGGGTGTGTGTTGAATAAGTTAGCAACGAAGGCGAGGTTGAGCTTGGGGTTACCGGCGACAAGCGAGGTAGGTGTCAAGAACTTGCGGCATTCGAGTTTGTCGGCGTTCTGCAAGACCTCTTCTGCACGTTGTAGTAGATCACGCGTCTGTAGAGGTCCTCGAGAACAGATTTCTGGTTTCAGCTGGTTCAGTAGCACGGTGTAGTTCTCACCGTCCTTGACATCGGAGGAGAAGTTGGAGACCCTGTCATATGTCAGCAATGAAACAATCGTCCCTCGCTGGAGGCGCAACAACGTACTGTCTATGCCACTTGGCGTTTTTCAGATGGTAGTTGAACCACCTCAGCAGAATCTGTTCCGGCGGTAATCTCAAGAACTGCTCTAGTGTTTCATCCTCTTCCAGCAGCCTATACAGCTCTGGGTGCAGCTTAATATCGATCTTGCCCAGCAGACCTCTCCTGATGATCTGCCAGATCAACCCTAGGATCAGATGTTCTCTAACCTCGATGATATCCCCAGAGCCAATATTGACGACTGAACACCCAATACCCTTCGAAGACTCGATGACAATGTTGTTGTTTTCTGTCATGTGGAAAGCGTTGAGCTGCTTCAACTTCTTGCCGACGCGGTTGAGCACGCGCTCGTCGATGGTATCGGGTACGCTGTCGTTGATGAGCTTGGCGAGCACCAGCCCATCCTTGCAGTGGTCGAACATCTCAAACGTATCGATAGGGAACGGGAGCAGGTGCCCGATATCTGGGTCGCCGGCGAGTACGGCATTGATATGGCGCGTGAACTCCGTCCGCTCGTCCTCGTTGATGGTGTGCTGCGAGCTACCCGTCGCGCCGCCGACTGTGATCCTGCCGCCTCCCACACTGCCCTTGGCGGCATGTTGCGGCGCAGCCGGTGCAGCAGCACCGTTGTTGCCCTGGCTAGCCCCCGCGCTGCTGAACCCCCGTGACCGCTGCTGGGCAGGCGAGGACTGTCGGAGCTTAGCGATGAGGTCGACGTAGTCGTCCAGCTCTACACGGCGAGAACTATCCAGCTCGACCTCCTTGAGGGCCTGGCGGACGACATCGTAGGGCTGGCGCTCGGAGTTCTGGGTGGCCTTGATGACTGCGGCCTCGTCGAGGTAGCCCTTGTCGTCGACGTCTAGCCTGCGAAAGGCATCTGAGAGGGAGGCTATCTCATTCTGAAGCTGGGGGTATTTCCTGAAAGTTTGGCGTGGTCAGCATTGGTTCAACATGCAACGTCGCCTGCACAGCTCTCAGTCAAAGAACTCACTTTTGGAGCTTCAGGACGTTCATTGTGTCTGAATTGCTGGTCTATGGAAGGTCTGGGAGGAGGGAAAGAAGATGGTATTTGCGCAAGATGGCGACCCTCAAGCAGCAGAGGTAGATACGGATGTCTGGAAAGTTGCTGCCTTGCCGCGTGTACGTTGCCTGACTTCGCCGACGACGACTTGTCTACTGCCAGCTGCCTGCCCAAGTGCTCTCTGTTTGCGCGTCCAGCCGACTTTGGGAGTGGGGGGCACAAAGGGCAGTTGGGCGGCCGGAAATGACGCAGTTTCAGCCTTAGGTGGTCGTTGCTGCGCCACAGATCTCACCCCGCCAACCACACACACATACACATAGATACCATGCAGCGGACGTATACAGAGACGAGATGCTCGCACGTAAACGACAGTGTTTGCGCCGTAATGATGCAACTAGGTGGTTTATAGCATGATCCGATCCACCTCAGATGTTGACAATGTAATGCAGATCATCCACATCCACGATCAGGCATTTATGCGGTTAAGTTAAGGAATGTGTGCCCGTATACGTTAGGCAATCCGAGCTAGCTCATTTCTACGCTTCACCCATTCTAAACCTTGATTCCTTACTGCAAAGCATGACTATATTATGCGGTGTCATGATGAGGGTGTATCTCTCAAGACGCAGACATTTGAAGGCAGTATAGTGTCGGCAGCCTGGCCGAGTCTGGGCATGATAGCAAATCCTGGATGGCTTCGCCGGGACCTTCCAGATCCTACTGCATCGAGTGCGTGCGTGGTCCGTATGCATGGTGTTCAACGCCATGCTCACAAAGTCGTCTACGCATTTGGTGAAGATGCCTTGCTTTATCTGCGGCAATTTGACCACCATTAAACCAGATCATGGTAGATCCGGTAAGGCCTTCGATGGCGAATTCGGGCCAGTCGACATTCTCAGCCTTCGTCGAGCGTCAGAGTATGGCTGTAAAGTTTGTGATGTAATCCTTCGCGGTGTGGCGGCCTATTTTGATGAAGACATTACTCAAGTGCACGTGTCCTCACGCGTAATACGTGACGACAAACGCTATGGTCAAAGGCATCCGCTTAGAGTGACCGCTTCTAAGGCTGATGGTACAGACGCTAATTTGGCCTTTTACTGCGATGACAGCAGGTGAACCCTCACCAGGAGTAGTTGCTGGGGACAAGGTGCTGATGAAGGTACAGGACGTCTAGCGGAGATGTGGCATTTCATGCCACTGGGTTCACATGTCTCGGATCATTCGTCATCAATGGAGTGCCTTAGCAAAGCTCGACAGTGGCTACTTGAATGTGGGAGGGAGCATCATGCGGGACACTGTCCTCACCTAACTGAAGTAGAGCTTCCAACGCGTGTCATATGCGTTGGCAACGACTCTACTGACCCTCACCTATACGAACCCTCTTCTCACACTAAGGGAACCTACGCAGCCCTGAGCTACTGTTGGGGCAATTGCTATACGTTCACGAATACAACACAGACCTATCCGCAATTGAAAAATGGCTTCAAGCTCAGCAGCTTGCCAAAGACTTGTCGAGACGCCGCTCTAGTGGCTAGAGCTCTATCCATCCATTATCTCTGGATCGACCAGCTCTGCATCATCCAAGACTCCGATGAGGACTGGGAAAACGAATCTTCAAAAATGTGCTCAATCTACCAAAACGCCTGCGTAACTCTTGCTGCTGTAGATGGGCTGGATTGTAACACTGGCCTCTTCGTACCCACTAAAGGATGGCGCACTGTGAGCATTGAATGCGCTCTCCCGGATGGTTCCCCTGCGCATGTTTCGATACGAGCATGGTCAGATAACAACCTGGCCAATAGTCCCTATCGCCATGATACAACGGTAACGCTGCCAGACAACATTCTCCACACTCGCGGGTGGACATTACAGGAGATTTCGTTGTCCCCCAGAATATTGTGGTTTGGCAGCACGGAGTTGGGATGGTCATGCCTGACAAACAATGCTCACGAGTCTGAACCCTATCTACCGAACGGCCTGATTGATGAACATGTGCCGCCCAATGTGATCCAGCGGAGAGCAGTAGCCTCCAAGCCGTCATCGTTTCGTGAATGTATGGACTACTGGCAGAAGATCATTCAAGACTTTACCGGAAGGGTGCTTACAGAGCCCCGTGACCGTCTGCCTGCCCTTGCAGGACTGGCTGCGGTTTTCCAAAAGCATTTCAATGACCAGTATCTGGCTGGCATATGGAGGCAAGACATTGGAAACCAGCTGCTCTGGGCCATTTGGGTAGATGTCTCATACGAAGAACTCGAAGATCTCTCACAGTACAAGGGCCGATTCATGCCTGCAAAGTACGGACCTTCCTGGTCGTGGTGTTCTGTCTTCGGAATCGTGATATGGATCATTGAATCGCACAAGCGCAACTTCATTCCCGACTGGACCATTCTGGACGTCCAATACGAACCCACCAGTAGAAACAAATTCGGACCTGGGGCTGGAGTTCTTCAGATCAGCGGGTTGTTATTACAGATACGGCTTTCGGATGTTCAGTTCAAGGGCGTGGCCCAGATAGATGGCGCTGAACAACTCATACCCTTCTGCACGAGCGACTGCTTCCTGCCAGACCCAAGGACACCTGATCCTGGACTCCAGAGGTTTGTCCACAAACCTTTATTCTTCCTTTTCGCCGGACATCGCAACGTACCTCCGCACGATGTTGATATGTGCACGGGACTAGTAGTAGAACCGGTGACTCAGCCATCCCAAGATATGCATTTCCAAAGAGTGGGCCTGATCGAAGCACCATTCACTTGCAAAGACGACGCGGGCGGTCGCACTGGCTGGGCGCAATATCTCAGGCGTATCACCCTCCACCTGGAGTGATTCTCATCATCGTTTTGAACACTCAGTAGAAATGAAGTTACAGTGTCCTGTTGACCGTTGAAGTGGTTGACTGTCAAAGTCTATGGAAACTCGAAGTTCGTGCGTCTCCGTATAGCAGACGTCCATTCGAGGCATTGAAACGATCCGCGCTCCAAGTGACTGCCATCAAGACCTGCTCGCGCGATGAGAAAGTTGTTGACTTTTCTTCGAGATTCATCAAAGGACTTCAGCATGCCATTTTGACATTTGGATATTTCATAACACTGTGCAGCACGACACATGGTCGAAGAGGCTGGAACAACACTACAGCGCTGTCACATCTGTTACCTTCCTAGCATAGAGAGCAGTAGCGGGAATACAACCTTGTGCATGTTGATCTGGGTTATAGTAATCTGTGAAAACGTGTAACTTTCAATCTATTTCTAGACTTAATTTTCCTTTCAATCTCGGCCACAAGTAGGTAATAATAATGGTAGATCCCCTCCCCCCTCAAACCACTACTGATCTGCATCATGTCCACGCCGTGAAGCAGTCATGTGCACATTCTAAGCGTTTTCGCATCACAAGTCATCATGGTCTTGGGCGCTGATCTCCTCCGAGTACTCCCTGCCCTCATCTGTCCTCAGTCTCGCAAGCTGTTCCTGGACATACTTGTTGATTGGGTCCTCCGGGTCGTGTGACTTGGCGGCGCCGGCCTCGGGATCATCCGGGTCGTCGTCCTTGTAGATGGACCAGGTCCTGCTCTGCATGCCCGTGCCATTCGACTTGGTGTCGTCGTGTTCGTCGTCGGTCGCGGGGTTGGTCGAGGGTCGTCTCGAGCTGAAGTCGCTGCGGGCGCCGATGGATCTCGTACGGGTGACCGATCGCTTCAGCGCCGAGGGGCGGTGGGCGCCCATCGATTGGCGGCGTTGTCTGGAGAAGACATCGTCGAAGTAGTGGGCTGCCGCTGCCGCTGGCGTGCGAGGGGTCTGGGGTAGACGGCAGTTCATGCCGGTGTCGTGGATCATCTTGGCCATCAGGCCGGTCCAGCCACACTGATGCGAAGCGCCCAGGCCGCGGCCGGAGTCGCCGTCGAAGTACTCGTAGAAGAACAGGTAGTCCTTCCAGTTGGTGTCGAAGTCGAGCATGTCGTTGCCATCGTTGACGGCGCGGCGGCCGGCCTCGTTGCGAGCCATCAGATGCTGCAGGCGATGCTGGATCTCCTCTGCAACATGGCCCAGATGCATGTAGTCGCCCGAACCGGTCGGACATTCAACTTTGAAGGTGTTGCCGTAGAACATGTAGAAGCGCAGCAGCGATTCGACAAGCAGGAAATTGACAGCGATCCAGGTGGGTCCACGCCAATTGCTGTTACCGCCGAAAAGACCGCTGTCGGATTCACCTGGGATGTAGCTGACAGAGTAGGTCTCCCCGTTCACGTCCATCGAGACTGGGTTCTTCTCGTGGAACTTCGAGAGCGATCGAATACCGAAGTCACTCAAGAACTCCTTCTCGTCTAGCATGTACTTCAGGATGGAGCGTAGACGGTCCTCGTTGACCAAGGAGAGCAGCAAACGCTCATCCTTGCCGCGGCGCTTCATGCTAGCCATGTTGCGCTCAGCAACATCGTTCCGGTTGTGGATGAACCACTCCAACCGCTTCTTGAACTGAGGGAAGCGGTTGATAACCTGCGGCTCGAGCGTCAATGTCGCATACATCGGGATCAAACCGACGAGCGAGCGCACGGCCATCGGGTGGGTCCATGGGCCACCCCAAGAGATGGCATCGTAGTAGAAGCCATCCTCCTCGTTCCACAGCGACTTCGACTCGCTGCCAGCACGGTACTGCATGGCATCCGAGATCAGGATGAAGTGCTCGAAGAACTTCGAAGCGATGTCCTCGTAGATCCGGCGGTGCTTGGCGAGCTCAAGGGCGATGTTGAGCATGCAAAGGGCATAGAAGGCCATCCATCCAGTCGCATCAGCCTGCTCAAGCACACCACCCGTGGGTAGTGGGTCTGAACGGTTGAACAGCCCGATGTTGTCGAGACCCAGGAACCCACCCTCGAATACGTTGTTGCCGTTGACATCCTTGCGATTACACCACCAGGTGAAGTTGATCAGCAGCTTCTGGAAAACGCGCTCGAGGAAGTCCAAGTCCTCACGACCGTACATCTTGCGCTCGATCTTGAACGTCCTGAAAGTCGCCCAGGCATGCACAGGTGGGTTGACATCGCCGAAGTTCCACTCATACGCCGCCAGCTGTCCGTTTGGATGCATGTACCACTCGCGGGTGAAGATGTCGAGCTGCTTCTTGGCGAACTCCGGGTCGATCATCGCCAGAGGAATGCAGTGGAATGCAGTGTCCCAAGCGCAGAAGAACGGATACTCCCAAGCATCAGGCATTGATAGAATGTCGTCCAGATATAGATGCTTCCACTGCAGATTCCTGATCTCCTTGCGGTTCGCAGGTGGGGGAGGCATGCCTGGGTCGCCATCCGCCCACTGGTCGTAGATGAAGTTGTAGTACTGCTTGCACCACATCATACCGGACAAGGCCTGACGCTGGATGTTGCGCAGATCGTCAGCCATGGGCATCGGGTTCAGCTTCCAGTAGAACTCATCGGCATCCGACAGACGCTGGTCCATGATGTCGTCAAACTCCTCCTCGTCCAGGTAACCGTCGTTGAGCTTCTTGCTGATCCTGAAACGCACCACAGCACACTCGCCGGCTGGGACACCCTTCTCCTGGTTGAAAGCATACCAGGCGCAGCTCTTCGTTCCAACATGCGATGGGTTGACCGCTTTACGGTCGCCCTTGATGATGTAGTTGTGGAAAGCGTCCTTGACATATGGGACCTTGTTCTCGGTGTCCCAGATCTCCTTGAAGTTGGTGTCATTGTCGGTGAAGAGGAACTCGGGCTCGACATCCTCATCGAGACCGCAGCTATTAGGCGAAGGCGAGCATTGGAAGTAGCGCTTGCCAATGTCCTTGTGGTTGATCTCAGTGGTGAGCGGGCCGATCTGCTTGATCTCTGGTTTGTAGTCGTCATAGCCCCAGGCCCAAGTGTTCCTGAACCACACGTGCGGCAGGACATGCAGTTTTGCAGGTTCAGGTCCGCGGTTGTATGCAGTCACACGGAACAGCAGCTCGTCAGGATCATCGGTCTCTTTTGCGGTCTCGATGAAGATGTCCCAGTACTTGTCCTCCTTGAAGATACCGGTGTCAACCAGGTTGTATTCTCGCTCTTGCTTCGACCGCTTGGCATTCTCCGCGATCAGCTCCTCGTAGGGGAATTCGTCCTGAGGCATCTTGTAGAGGAACTTCATGTAGGAGTGGGTCGGGGTGTTGTCGACGTGGAAATGGCACTCCTTAATAGACTCGCCATGATTGCCCTGCGGGTTGGACAGACCGAACAGGCGCTCCTTCAGATGTGGGCTTCCCAGTAGTCAGCACATGTATGATCGCGCTCGAACCGGACTGATCAATTACTCACTCCTTCTCGTTCCAGAAGGCGAAGGCGATGTTCATGCGGCCGTGGGTGTCCGAGACACCGGCAATACCGTCCTCGCCCCATCTGAACGCTCTCGACCTCGCCATATCGTAGGTGAAATGACTCCAGGCATCGCCATTGTCTCTGCGCAACAATGTCAGCGAGGAAAGTCCCAAATCAGACCAGAATGGAGTGGAAGCCACTCACGAGTAATCCTCACGGACCGTCGACCACTGTCTCTCGGCAGTGTAGGGGCCCCATTTCTTCCAATACTTGACCCGATCACGGTCCTCCTTCAGACGGTTCTCCTCAGCACTTCGCACATCCTGCTTATCGGCGAGCACCATCTTGAATCAGTTGCGGTGATAAGAGGAACAGCAATTGGGCACCTCGAAAGCTAAAACTATCGAGTTGACAGCACCTGAGCTGGAGAGGGGGAGTGGGGGTGGAAAGATTGTGCTTTTTGCTGAAGCTTGCTGATGCAGGCCACGGAGGCTAGGGCTTGGGGGGAGGAGAAGAGGTGTGGTTCGTCAGCAGGATTGGACCATAGGCGGGCACTTCAGGACAGAACAACCCTAAAACCAAGCACCTGATGATTGGGGAGGAGGCAAAAGAGACAAGAGAAAAAGAGTGAGCAAGTAGTGTAGGGCGAAGCTAGCAGAAGAAGCAGCAGCAGCAGCAGCAGCAGCGAGAGTCAGGCAGGTTAGCAGTAGTGCGTAACAGCCAGCAGCAGCACGATGCTAGAGCTCCACGAGTGCCTACCAATGCTCGAAACGGACACAGCGGCGACAGCAGCAAGCAGAGCAACAGCAGACGTGGAGGTATTTAAGACAGGCCTGGGCAGATCACTCCCATCACTCAACCACCACCACCACCGCTACCGCTACCGCTACCGCTGCTGCTACAGCAGGTTCGCGCGAGCCGAAGCACGAAAAGGATTGCAGGAACATATGACACGCAGACACGCAGACACACAGACACACAGACAGAACGAACACACACAGACACGCCTACACACGCTCACGCAGGCACAGAGACAACGATCGTTGCGGCGGCGACGGAGGCGGCGAGGGCGGCGGCATGGTTGTTGCCGGAGACGACCAGGGATCCAAGCAAGACCAAGACCAAGACCAGGACCAGGACCAGGGCCAGGGCCAAGTTCTGCCTCATCACCACCCAGATCCCACAGAACCAAAACTCTTTCCCACTACCCGGAATAGCACAGCAGCAGCAGCCATGCTCGATACTAAGCCAGAGACGAGACATCCCGGTCGAGGCAGGATGACAGGTCTACGTACCGATCTGGTGAAGGTATATCAATCGACAGGAACTGGGACTTCTTCCGCACGCATGCATGCACGTCGCGGTACCTAGGCGAATGTACACCTAGCTGGGCGGAGCGTAGCGCGTGTAGGTACAGTAGTTGTTGCAGTAGCAGTGGTGGTGGTAGCGGCAGTGTAGCTAGCGTGTGGCGTACAGCGTGCACGAGGAGCGCGCGCAATGTAAGTCACCCCGCCGCATTCGTCACGAGAGAGAAGCTTATCTGCTCTCAACGTTCACCCACCGACGGTCTCGTTGTTATTGTTGCTGCTGTGTCCTCCTGCCACAGTATAGTAGCAGCACTCCATGCCGGACTGGCACCGAATGTCGCCCGTACAGAGTACATATCACTCTCATCGCCACCCTTCATCATCATCATCATCATCATCAACATCAGTGATCTACAGCGGTACATGGCCCGCACTGTCATCCCGGCCTCGACAACTCGTTGCCTCCCACCATCCTGGCGCGACACCTCATGTCAGATCAGTAAGCCTCAATGGCCGCCCACCGCGGTCAACGGCAATACCAGCACGGTCGCGTCCTGTTCTCGTCTCGTCTCGTCTCGTCTCGTCTCGTCTCGTCTCGTCTCGTCTCATCTCCCTCGTCCCATCTCCAGGCGCATCACGTGTGGCACACTAGCACACTAACCACGCCTGCCGCCGCGCTCGGCCTTACTCTCTCCTCCACCCGCCAGGACCAGAGTGACGTAGTTCAGTGCAGCGGTTGTGGGGAACGGAGTGCACAGGTCGGGCGTGTTGGAGCGTTCGGTTCCGTGCCATGGGGCAGGTAATCTTAGCAATGCACTTTTCGCCCTCCACTCTCCCATGCTAATCCTCAGTGAGAATCCTCGTCCATGGGGTGCTTGGCCGGCTCCAGACCCGTGGTGCGTGCATGCATGCGTGCGTGCGGTGTGGTGCGGCCGGAAGCGAATCGCGTGCGCACGTGACAATGTGGATGATTGCCGCTACACTTCTGGATGTTCTGGTTGTCTATGCCAAGGATTGGGTTTGCAGTTGGTCTTGTTGCGGCGCTGGAATGCTCGGTGATACTCTTGAACGGGGTCTCTGCACTGCAACAGCATCTCTCGTCCAGCGATTTCTCAGAGCCTACATGTACTGGTTGTTGATGCGAAGGTATTCCAGCACTTGACGGCTCGTTCTCCCACCGCCTGGCTCCATCGGCAGTCACGAGGTAGTCGTCTCGGAAAGTGACAGTATTACCTCAGCTGCCTTGCTTGGCAAATTGATTCAGCACAGGATGACTCCACAGCTTCACAGCTCCAGACTTTTGGCTATAGAAATGTTCGTCCAATTCTAAAACAAGGGATTGCGACTTTCATTCTCTACCTTGAATTCACCAACCAAACCATTCGGAAAGTCCAATGTGACCAGCACATCCGTCGCATGAAGATCGTATTCCACAGCCCATGAACCTATCCCTCATCCTCGTTATCGAATCCCAGCTTAACGCCCCAGTGTATCGTATGCAAAGTCATTGACCCAAAAGTAAGGAAATCCCTCTCTCCGTCTCCCATCTCTCCCAGAGAACGACCGTGTGAGAATGTCCTACTAGTCGCTCTTGAGCATGCTCTCCACGAGCTCTCCAAGCGGGCCCCACCAATCCCCCTTCCTCCCCCCCCTCTCATCAGCCAGCGCAAACTCCTCCACAAACAGCACATAGTGCTTGAACCCCGTGTTGAGGTGCGGCTCCAGCCCGAGGCCACGGATGACACCGTAGTGGTGGCAGTAGATGTGGGCGTAGATGCGGTACAGCCGCTTGAAGATCACCTTGATCGTCTTCTCGAAGTCAGCCGGGAACGGTACGCCAGGCTGGGTCGGGAAGACCGCTGGGTTGGAGAGGTGGTTCGAGGTCCATGTCAGCAGGTGCGAGATGTAGGTTGGTGCCGGGAGGCGCGTCGGCTTGGGGAACTGCGGCGGATCGTGCCAGAGGTACTCGAACTCGTCCGTGGCCTTCATCTCAGGGCAGGACTGGGGGGAGCAGAACTCTGTGATGGCGCCGTAGAGGAGGTTGATCTGGTTGTAGAAGTCCACGACTGTAGGGTTGCCAATGCATCAGCGCTGCTTCGCTTACCACCTTCCAGTGTCTGTACATGTCTCACCGTTGATGGCGAGCCACTCATCCCTGTCCTCGCCTTCGGGCAACTGCACCACCTTCTTCAGGCTGCCGTTCCCAAGTGTGGCCTCGGCAAACTGCTTCAGCTGCCAGCTACTCTGGCCCTTGGAGCGCTTCTGCGGTTGGAAAGCGGTCCTGTTCCTGGCCGCATTGCTGTTGCTGCGCGTCAAAAGGTCAGCCATCTTGCCTGCACCTTCAAATACGGCGCCGAGTCCAAACATCGGCGTCTGTGTCCCATGCGACTGCATCTTAGCCCTGTTGTCCTCCCCCTCTACCCTTCTCCCTCCCGCTACACCGCCTCCAATGTAGTTGAAGACATATTGGATATGGCGTTGGAGAGGAGAGAGGCTAAGAGGGGGCGGGCTTGCGGTGTCGGACAGGGAGAAGTGCAGGCATGACTCCGACTGCGCCAGCACGGGTGAGTGCTGTGCTGGCAGAGGTCTAGGAGACTGCGGGAAATGCGACTTGGGGGACGTTGGCACCAACATTGTTTGCATGAAGCTTGTCATGATTGGAGTTTAAAATCTCTTTTTCCTTTCCAGAATCCGAAGCACTCGGTCTGAGAGGGGGATGGTAGTTTTTCGGTGTTGACTGGGTACATTCCGTCTGTTAGCATGGTGACAGTGACTGAGAGTATGAGGGGTAACGATAATGTAGCGTAATACGCACCTTCGCCAGAAGCAATCGACACTTCAAAGGGAGGGACACTGTATCTTTGAAAGAGTAGAGTCAAGTTACAATCAAGTCTTAAATGTCAGATTGCAGTCCTTTCGAGGCTACACAATGTCTCGTATAGCATTGCAAGCTGGGCATTGCCAAAGTCGGTCACCCAGGGCGGGCAGAATACCGAGTGGCATAAACAACTTGCCGAAACTAGCAAGCGGTGAAAGATCACGATCAACCGACGTACGTGTGCGACTCTTCCTGGCATTCTGCCTCTGCCACTGAAATGTGTTGAATCTATCGAGGTGCGGAACATTAGCCTTCATCCTGCATGGAGCTGGTTTTGATGATGATGACGAGTTGCCTCGATCTCCACTATGTGCGCGTGGAATTAATTGCCTAAACATGACGCACGGCAGAGGATAGTGTACAAGATTCGCTTCCAGAACTGGTCTTCGTCTAGAAGTAGATATCGGTATGGTATTCAGTACTGTACAACAATACTCTTTGCAAGAGCCACTTCAAAACATATATCTCTGCTGTAGGGCATCCGCCGAGCGGCACCAGTCTATGCTGCCTTCAGAAGATCTGCGGCCAAGGTCTCTGCCTTCGCTTCTCCTTCTCGCTGCTGTCTCCTGGCAAGCACTTTCTCGTGCTTGGCTAGAGCCAACTCCTCCGCCAAAGATTTCCTTAGCTTCCGAACAACTTTCTGTGCTAGAACTTTCCGCTGTGATGCAGTAAGCGTCTTCAGCTCCTCAGCATAAGCCTCGCCATCGGGACCGATCCGCCCATCTAGATCCACAATCTTCCTGACCGCGAGCACCTGGTCGTTATGCATCAGACGCAGTTGGTTGAACCCGTTGAAGTCAGAGTTGAATCGAGCAACCCCCGTGTTGTTTGCGAACTCCAAGTTCTGGGCAATCTTCTCCTCCAGTCTGCTGATGGCCTTAGATGAGTCTTCACGGATCCTGCGCCAGCCCTTGTCTGTCAGGATGAGGTGCTGGGATGGCCCCACACGCCAACGAAGGGCAGGAACGCCTTCCTGAGTCTGAACTGTGACTGTACCATCATCTGAGAGGACTTCTCCCTCTTCTGCAGCCTCCACTGCAGCATCTGCATCTATCTCCTCTGGTGTAGTCGGCACGAACATGATTCCTTCGTCTTCCTTAGGAGGCAGACCTAGAGCAGTCCTCTCCTCGTTAAACCTCCGTCTGACTGAAGGAGTCTGCATGATTGCCCATCGTAGCCACCACCCACTCTCTCCCAACTCCCTTATACGCCCATCCTTCTCGCCGAGCAGATACTCGTCCAAACCGCCGAGCTTATCGATCGTCCTCAACACTCTCGTGCTCACCCGCACTTGAACGTATCTGTTCAAAGCCACAGAGAAAAGCTTCTTCATTTCGATGTTAGGGTGCCATGACCGTCGGGTCTTGAGCTCGAACTTGTCCGAGACATTGTTGCCGAAGCGGATACTTTGTCCACCGTAGAGACCTTTCCCCTGTTGCTTGTACCATTTAGCAGGTCCATAGGGATAGGCCGGTACGACATCTGCTAAGTCTTGCGCTCTGTTGCTGTCCCATTGAAGACTTGCAGTCCTGCGTGAGGTGGTGGAAAATGCCCGTTGGCACGACCGCGCAGGGTTGATCGTACGGCGCGCGACGGATGCCATTCTCCCTGTCGTAGCTCGCTATGATTCTTGCGAGCTAGCAATGAAGAGAAGGCGGTATATTCAAACTCGAAATCGATCACACTGTTGATCTGACAAAGATATACGCATCAATGGAATTGAAGCACCATAAGACGTCGCTGTCCCATGGCTGCGGCGAATGCGGAGGTGAAGCACGAAAGCTTGTGATTGGTTCATCTCGCTCGAAAGCCGTCCTCCATCTCTCATACTGTCGCATTGACAATATTTGCTCATTGATCATCAACATCATTTGCACACAGCATGTCTCTAGCACAACGCATGAGAGCGCTGCAGAGCAGACTGCTCGCAATCCGGTTAGGGTCAGGCGCATATGTGCTCCCGAAAGATATCAAGCGGATACACTTGACGTTCGCACAGAAAATCAATGGAGGGCACGCAGGGCCGAGGTATGCATCTGCGGATCACTGGACGAAGGTAGCATATCCAAAATGCACAGCTGACGGTTGATAAAGACACTTCTGGCGGGAAGAGCTCGTGCGGCTCAAATACCACAATCCAGCCGTCTCAATGACAGTGGCACGACATCAGCAACCTGAAGGCCCAGCAACGCTATCGGTACATTATGCAAGCCCGGACGCAGCCCAGACGTCCTCGTCCGCGACATCTTCCCCAGCGTCTACAGCCAGCACCGCCGCTGGGTCTACGCCCTCCAGCGCCAATCCGACGGAGAAGGTAGAGACTATCGACATGAAGTTCAAGCCGAACAGCGAGATCTTGACTGAGCTGGTGCGGTTGACGAAGGCGTATCCAGTAGAGCCGACGCCAGAGGATCGGGAGCAGATACAGGCGCTGGAGGAACAGAAGAAGCGCAGTGAGCGGGACAGCAAACTCTCGCAAGAGGTCAGGGCGAGGAAGAAGAGGGAGCAGGAGATGCTGGAGCAGGCCAGGGGTGAGATCGCGGCGCAATCTTCTTAGGGTACTTGTGAATGTACGTTTCTGTAAGGGCTCTGGGCAGTGTATAGCAGTGCATAGCATGGCGTTTCAAGAGAGAACTTTGGTCTGGCAAAAATCGTGAGAAGGGTATCCTGTATTGAATAAGAAGTCAAGGCTATTGAAACGGAACATCTAAGCGACCGCCTTCCCCCTCCACCATGCCAGTGCACCTAGAATGAAGACGACCACCATAGCATCTGATACGATGGTCGTGTATATGGTCGTGTACCTGCCCAACGTCCGGACATATCCAGCGTACGGCTCTGGCACAAAGCCACTGTTTGCGATCTTGGCGATCCACCCGCTTCCCTGCAGCTGGCCCTTCTCGAGGAAGTATCTCGTAGTCTGCAGAACCAGCTCTGCAGTAGCGAAAATCAAGAAGAAGTTACGCCCGATTGCAGTGCTCCCATGCGAGCTGTCGTACACGTCCTGCGTCCGCGACAACTGCGTGCCGTTGAAAGTAGACGTGAGCGCAACGAATGCCGCGAGTGAGAACGCAAAGATAGCATGCACAACACGCCAGACGTAGGCTCGTCCGTCCGTAGGGGCTGTGGCCCCCTTCGCGGTCCCCTGCGCACTCGGCCCACCCATCATCGTCTGCATCATCTTGAACATCGGATCATCGGCAATATTCTGCTCTCCACCCTGACCCTGGCCCTGCCCGCCAGGCATGCCGCCCATGAGTTGCTGCATCATCTTCACCATCGGATCCTCCTGTGGATTCCCGCCCTCCTGCTGTGTCTGCTGCGATTGCTGTGCTTGTAGCTGCAGCATCGCTTCCCGGAATGGGTCTGCACTAGCAGGCGCCTGTCTGCCCGCAGGCGTGCCGTTGTTGAAGTTCCTCGAGGCAGGCGTGAATGCGCCATCTGAGATGTCGACTTCATCTGGGTCATCGGCAACTGCAGCTGGTTTGGCAGTCGGCATGGGCTTCGTGGTCTCCGTCGGTTCAGGTCCTCCCAGGACCTCTGCTGGAGGTGCAACACCGCCATTCAGCTGCTTGATCTTTGCAAGTCGGTCTTCGCCATGCTCTGCGAACTTGGCCAGCCGCTTTTCCCTGCGTTCTCTTGCTTTGCGTTGGGTTGGCGTCTCGTTTTCTGGTGGTGGTGGTGTTGCTGTTACTGATTCCGCCATGTTGTGTGCGTTCCTTTTCTTTATGCAGCAAATGTTCTTGGAAATCCAGTGCAGACGTGTGTTCCAAGCTCACGCGCGCGATGATGGTGGGTAAGACGTACGGAAAGTTGCTGATCTGTATACTACGTTACCTAGTGGCTTGTCGTAGAAAGCTTTATGGGTTGAAACGTCACCGTGGGGTCTGACACTCGCGCGACAGCCTCGCCTCCCGGAGATCTTCCGAACGACAAGACGCAGCCCAGAGTCCATCTTCCGCCAGCACACATGGTAATGATTGCCAGTTTGCAAGTGGACAAATTCCTGAGCTATCACTATTTCCAGCAATTGAAACCCCCAAGTTTCAGCTTTCCCTCGTTTGTGCCAGACGTTGATGCGGGTACTTGCTGGGCGTTCTGCAGTCAATACTGAGATCTCAAGGTTCTTCAGTATATATCCATGTCGCACTATAAAGCTAACGAGCGGTCGAGAGTCCACTAAAATGCCTAGAAATAAGAGCAACTGGGGAAGAAGACCCCCAAAACCCAAGAGACCTCCACTCACTCATTTTCTATGTGTCCCTCTGGTCACCAGCACATCTCGACCTCAATTGGAGGCGTCAGTCGAGCGTTTCCGCAATGAAGTAGTCTTAGACTCAACAGGCGCTTCGGTGCTGGAACCGAGTCCTGACCTTGTCGGGCCTAGCCAAGCCTCCAACACTCAGAGTGAAGAGACAGGGGTAGAGCCTATCACAACCAAGACCAGGATTCATCCCAAGTCAATTCGACCAGTTGGAACTCTTCACTGTACTCTCGGTGTCATGAGTCTGAGTGAGAATCAGCTAAAGGAAGCCGTAACTCTTTTGAAAAATCTTGACTTGGGATTCTTACTGTCTGGCAGTGCTGGACAGAGAATATCAACACAACAGACTCCCTCAGCCACTGGAATGAGCGTGCCGGTTACTGCGCCGCAGCTGACCGTTGAACTCAAAGGTCTTGTGTCCATGCATGATCCGACTGAGACTTCGATCCTGTACGTATCTCCCGGTGATCCTTCCGGGAGACTATACAGCTTTTGTCAAACGATACAGACGCTTTTTACGGAGAAGGGGCTCATGGTCAAGGACGACAGACCATTAAAGCTGCATGCGACAGTCATTAACACGATATATGCCAAAGGAAGAAGGAAGTCAGGGAGGCCACCGCAAAGAGGACTTGCGATGAATGCCCTACAGGGATCGTCGACATCAGTCGAAGATCGTTCTCATGGACACGGCCCCGATGCAGATGCGCCATTGAAGATTGATGCACGAGGCCTGTTAGATCAGTATAGAGATTTTGTGTGGGCGCAGGATATCAAGCTTGACCGCATAGCGATATGCGAAATGGGCGCGAAGAGGAGGTTCGACGATGCTGGTAACGTCGTAGATGAGGAATACACCGAGGTCGCCAGTATTATATTGCCGATCTAAGCAATACGTAGTAGCAATCCCGTCACAGATACATTGCCTGTACCTACTAATTTTCACTCAATGTTTGCAACGAACTGAATCCTTCTTCATGTGAGAAGGCAACGGCTTTGCTTCACGCTCCTGAGGGAATCAGGCAACCGTCAACATTAAGAAGCAGCGAACGCCAAGCCATGCACAGACCTTACTAGCCATCTTTCCTGCACAATTCCCAAAGCTGCAGCAACGCAACCCGCATAAACTCGTCACTGAGATTTCTTCGAGTTGCGTCGTTCAATATCCAGTTGGCTCGCCATCGACACTCTTTTGAGCTCTCACTCTCAAACTCATGCCATCTGTCTCGATCTACAGCTACTTCTGTTGAAACGCGACGAACCATCACACTTCCTTTGCTCAAGTCGCGTTACGAATCCACATCGCTACGCGACATGGCGCAACCTGACATATCTTCGATCCTTGCGGCTCTTGGTACGGTCTCGTATACATGTCAATCTTGTTCAAACAACTCCTAACGATTTTGCAGCCCAGCAGCAACAGCCAGGCAATGGGACGCCCCAGCAATCAGCAACTCCTCAACAGTCGGCTCAAGGCCAACTTCCTCCGGGAGTCTATCATGGCGCGATCCAAGCACAACCACCAAGCGCACCTCCAACGCAGGCTTCATACTTACCGCAACCATCGCAGTCTGGTAGCATTGATCTGAGTAACATTCGACCTGTGAACAGTGGCTCGGTCAGCATACAGGACGCGATCGCAAAGGCCAAGAGTATCGCCGAGAGTAGAGGGGTGGCCTCTTGGAGTCCTAGCCATGCGCAGTGTAAGTAATCACCTACGCCTTCCTTGGCGAACTAGAGCATAACTGACCGAACGACAATAGCGCGAGATGATCCTCGGCTAGGAGGACGCGGATATGGAAATTCACGTTCCAGGTCCAGATCGCCTCAGAGGCGCGACGCCTGGGGTGCCAACCCTTACCGCGACGAACGCCGAGATGATCCAAGACGCAGCGCCTTCAATCGATCGCCTTCCGCAGATCGCAATTTCCGCGGCTCGAAAGATCCTCCATCTGGCTGGCGCAGCAATGAAAGTGATACCGAGACCATTCGCATCAAGTCAGGATTGGTTGGTCTGGTGATTGGCCGCAACGGTGAGAACCTAAGGAAGATTGAATCCGAGACTGGCGCTCGAGTACAGTTCTTGCAAGCCAAGGGGTCCAACATTGCTGAGCGTGAGGCAACTGTTTCGGGTCCTTTACGAGCTCGGGAAGAGGCTAAGAATGCCATCTTTGGTATCATAGAGGAGAATGGCGGTACCAACATTCCTCAAGAAAAAGGTGCTTATACAGCAGGTATGCCTGGCCGCGCCAAGGTCAACCTGCCGGCCCTACGTGACGGCGAGAACAGTGTTCAGATCATGGTACCAGACAAGACTGTTGGCTTGATCATCGGCAGGGGTGGTGAGACGATCAAGGAGCTCCAAGAAAAGAGTGGTTGCCATGTCAACATTGTTGGTGAGAACAAGAGCATCAGTGGTCTCCGACCGGTCAACCTCATTGGCAGCGACTCGGCCACAGCTTATGCCAAGGAACTAATTTTGGAGATTGTTGAGAGCGACAACAGCGGTGCTGCACGTGGCAGTGGTGGCAGCAGTGGTGGTAGTGGTGGCGGCGTTGTTGGTGGTGGTAGTAACGCCGTTCCAGCTTCGCGTGACCGCGGCTTTCCTTCTACTGGAGCTTACAGTGGCAAAGCTAATGGTAGTGACACAATCAGCAAGACCATACAGGTGCCATCTGAGGCTGTAGGGATGATCATTGGTAAGGGTGGGGAAACCATCAAGCAAATGCAGCGCGAGAGCGGCTGTAAGATCAATGTGAACCAGCCAAAGGGAAGCGACATATCCCGTGACATCGACCTCGAAGGCTCTAGGTCAGCGATGCAACAAGCCGAGGAAAAGATCTGGGAAAAGGTCGAAACCGTGCGGCAGCGTGATTCCGCCGCTGGTCGCCCTCCACGAGGTGGAGGTGGAGGTCAAGAGACTGCTGGTGGCTACGGTGGGTACTCACAACAGCCTCAGGCGCCGCCTGCTATCCCAGGGTATGGATCGTACATGCCCCAAACCCAAGGTCTGCCACAGGCTGTGTCGAGCATACCGCAGTTCCAGATGCCCACGCCAACGCAAGACCACTCACAACAACAGCAACAACAATCTACTCAACAGATCGACCCCAATATGGCTGCGTACTATGCGCAGTGGTATGCGCAACAGATGGCGCAATACGGTAACCCCCAACAGCCAGGTGCTCCTGGAACTTAAAAGTCATGCCATGCTGTGAACTACTATCCGAGCGATGTGACGACTTGGATGTGACCGACCACGGATGTGACACGAGTGCCGTGACCGCATGAAGTGATGATACACGTGATGTCTCCTCTTCCTTGACTTGGACCTTCGATTGACTCTCAAGAACGGCTCAAATCTCCTTCCTCTTTTGGTTGACCGTGTACTGCTCGCAATGGATGCTGTCCGTGGATCGAGCTTGAGTGTTGTCTGAAGCTCGCTCGCACCGACATGTCCGACCTGTTTATCGTTGAGTGGCTGAAGATTTGATCCGCACGATGCCTTCATCACATGCATATGACGCCTTTTGTCTGAGACTGAAAGCACGGTCAGTTCGTCCTAAGAGTTTCTCAGTAAAGCGGCGCTGCAGTTCTTGACCACTGCATTGACGATAGCGACCATCTTGGGTTCTTTCCGCTAAGATAAACGTTGTATGTCTTGACGTGTCATCAGTCATCTCTTATCAGAGCAGACTGGACTCTCCGGATCAACAGTACCTAAATTTCAGGTCTTGAAGCTTTTGCGGACGGGTTCATTGGGATATAGAGGGTAACGGCACCAGCCGTCCGTGATCAGCAGTGCTGTTTATTGCTGAGAAGCATACGGTCGCCCTTCGAGGCTCTACGCGATAGGAGATGGCATACTTCAGGTCTTTTGTCAACATATGTATTTTAGTATAGTTCGTACAGTGCCACAACACATTTTCATTGTCAGTGACCGTACTACATAATCATATAGCCTCCATCTACAGGCAGATTGACACCTTGTATCCATGCTGCATCATCGCTGCAAAGAAACACAACAACTCTGGCCACGTTCTTCGGGTCTCCCATGCCTCCAAATGGATGGGCTCTATCGATTTCTGCTTGCATAGCAGGATCGTTCTGGAGATTCTGTGTCATTGCTGTCCGTAAAAAGCCTGGGCAGATACTGTTACAATGTACCCGATGTGGCGCATAGTCCAACGCGACCTGCTTTGTCAACTGTACTACAGCCCCTTTACTCGCAGTATACGCAGCTAAGGTGGTTGTTAGCAACACATTGAAGGCTTGAAGAGCAAGCAACACAGTTGGAGAGCTCAACTTACGGGTATTGTGATACGCCACCAGACCCTGTATACTCGCAGTATTCACAATCCATCCCCTGTCCCGTACACCAGGCAGCAACTCCTGCTGTAACATCTGCCCAATAACGTACTTACACCCTAAATACACGCCCTTGACATTAATTGCCATCGTCCTATCGAAGTCGCTCTCACTCAGCTCATGCACCCCATGCGGCTTCGAATGGGTACTCTCCACCGAGATTCCGGCGTTATTGCACAAAATATCAACTCTACCAGTCCAGCGCACGCAGGTCTGCACAGCGGCCTGCCAGTCCTGGGCGCTGGTAACGTCGCCCTTGAAGAAAGTGAATCTGTCGTCCTTACCATACAGGGCAGAAAGCTCCTGAAGGATCGGCTGGTGAGTAGTGCTGCGATTTTCCATATCGTCGGCTTTGCCTGTGGTGCTGTTGGTGGCATTGCGAGGGTGTTGGTAAAGGTCGAAGAGCAGGATCTTGCAGCCTTCACTGGCAAGCGCAAGGCAGATTTCACGGCCTAAACCTGAGGCGCCGCCGGTGACGATGGCGGTACGGTCTTGAAGCCGGCCTGACATTGCAATTCAAGATCGGAGTTGTTCCTATTGTTGCTGTAGCACTCGCAAGTTATCCTGCTGAAAGACTGTCTCTATCGTCCCAACTTGGGACACTGTTGTAGTGAGAAAGTTATGGTATAGTTCAAATTGAGTTGACTGATATCAGATAGTAATATTTTATAGATACATAGGCCGTCTGATTTCAATAGCCATGCTATCAGGTAGAGACATGATACATAGGTACTCTCTGACCCTTTGCGGAGCTCTGAGTTGAGGTATCATCTCACCTTTCCATAGGCATGTTATTCGCCGCGATCCTCCAGTCATCTCAGATTACCGCTGCTAGTAGTTGGTGAGATATGCACTGAGTACCTTGCTACTCTGGTCTGATCATTGCATGGCCAGAGCGAGATGATTGCGGTACACAGTAAGGCATAAAAGCATTGTAGCAATAAGGCAGCAGCCGAGATCGGGTATTGTTCGCTAGCGCTTGGGCCAACAGAACGACTTCACATCGTCTAAGGTATTGTAGATTGAGTAAGATACTATCTGCTGTAAATTTAGCCATATTCAATGAAACAGACAAAATGCATGAACAGTTGGATATGCCGTGCGCAATCTTCTCAAAGAGGTTCGATGGCGTTCGTCTACTGAGCGACACGCAACGATGACATGCAGGGACGACTTCTATTGATGACAGGAATGTCTTGACCACACCACAGAGCAAAAACCCGTCAATGGCTGAGAGCAGCGAACCTAAGTGACTGACGTCTGATTTGATCGAGAGTCGCCTGACCAGTTTCTTGGGCATCAATCTGCCAGTAAACCTTGGGTCAGCTACTGCAGGTACACACGAACACGTCAGAAACACACCCAAGTTGCCTGCATGTGCTTGCTCAGAATTACGGGCTGAATTCGCAGGTACCCTGGATCCATCTATCCGACTTCCCGAGGATAAATGGTCCATTCATCTTCCAGGCTACGCTCGGCCATGCTGAGCGGCACGAACGGACCGCTGCTCTAGACTATCATTGTAGACAGGGACGACATGATAACCTCGAGGAGCTTAGACTCCACTTTCTTGCTAGTCATGTGGACCTCACCAATACGCGAGGAGGGAGCTCTGTGAGGGAACAGCTGTCGAAGAAACTTAGGAAATGCTTTTGCTTTGCTTTCGGCATTAACACATATTATCTGAACCAAAACACGCACCAGAGCGTAGCGTTGTACACAATTCTACTGAAGAGGTCTCAAAGGGAGTACAGAATGCCCTCAAGCTCAACTTCATCTACTGCAGTAGGCAGCAGCAGCGACCGCAGCTCGCGAGCGCAGGCAGAAGCCCGGGCAGCAGTCCTAGCATCGCTGCAATCTGCTGGCTCCAGCTACGATGCGCAGATGCAGCAGCATGCACGAGACATACACAGCAACGCAGCAGCTATAGGCAAACAGGAGGCAGATATGCGGAAACACTCGAAAGCGCTTGGTAAGGAGAGCGCGAAGTGGCAGAGGGAGATTGACAAGACTACGAATGGGCTGAAAGGCTTTGGAGACTTGCAGAACTTTGCTGAGATGATGGAGAGAGACTTGCTTGTTATAGAGGAGACTATGAGGTTGGTCGAGGGTGGGCACGACCTCGAGAGTGCCAGTGGAGGCAGTACTTGGAGATAAAGGTGGAATAGGTGAGGTGCTGAGGATCTCAATGGTTGGTCTACATTGTCGAGGGGCTTGTCGAAGTACGATGATATCAACGGGTTCACAGTTCTGGCTTTCTATACGAGACTCGACAGGATCTCTTGAGTTCGCTTTCTCTTCCCTGCCACTCCCTCCATCTCGTCTTGAATTACTCTTGCAGCTTGTGCTGCAGCGCGAGTCGATGCCTCATCCTTCGTCCTGCAACATGTCGCTGTGAACTCTCTTCCATCTCGCAATGAGAGGGTGGACTGCCAGCTGATCCTACCTTCGACTTCCACCATTTGCGTATCGTATTTTACAGCGCGGCGATCAGCCAGGATGGTAATACGTTCCTTCGGATGCCAGGCATCGACATCCGCGTCGGTGAGCCTCTGAAGTAATTTGAGAAGGCCTAATCTCTCGACGAAAGCTTCACAAGCGGACCAGTTTCCTTCTGAGTCAATATAGATTGCACCCAGGATCGATTCGATGATATCAGAGAACATCTTGTCTAGGGACAATGTCAGTAGATCCGCCCATGGGAAGGCGCGGTCATGCCAGAGTCCCCAGTCGAGCCTGCCCTCGAGCTGCTGGAATGAATCGAATGATGCCTTCTTGATAGGAAACAGATCACTGTCGATGCGAAGGAAGTCGTGGAGACTGACGGTCTTCTGCTTGCGCTGTATCTTGAGTCGAATATGGCCATCTAAGTCAACGTGCTCAGTACAGACATCTCCGTATTCACTGGTCTTCATCTTCATGCAGAGAAAGCCGAGGGTGTGCGAGTTGACAAGTGCACAGTGGATACGATTTATCTGTGCTGGGGACAGAATTCTGGGATGCCTCTGAATGTGTGCCGCAACTATCAGGTCCAATACAGCATCGCCAAAGAACTCTAGCCTCTCATACGACATACCAACATACTTCGCATGTGACTCATGTGACAGTGCTTCAACTAGCAGGCTTCTTCTGTTGAATGAATATCCAATGATCTGTTCGAGAGTAGGTAGGAAGATCGGACAGAACGGATCAGATGCTGTCAACAGAATCATATTGCTCTTCTGTTCATCGTACCAGAAGCTGTTGCGCATGATGTATGTGAGGCAGTTGAGACTCTGTTTGTAGCCGCCATCGGCAAAGGCAGCTCCAATCAAAGACACAGCCACGTCCGCGATCGTTCTACTAGACAACGCTCTTGAGGCATTCTTCGCGTGGGTTGGTTCCAGGCTGGCCGTAGGAGGCTTCCATTTCGACACGCCAAATGCTTTATCGACGATCAGGTTATCCAGACCACTTTCCAAACCAGCTTGGCATAGTCTACTATTAGATGTCATGGCAAGTCTTGCTTCAGTGAGCTCGTGAGCGTCATAGTCTAGGTGTACTGCCATTGCCTGCAGTCCGGCGCAGAACTTGAGCATCTTTTCTCCTAGATACTTGGGACGGCCACCGCCAGCAATCTTCACGCTTGGTGCACAGATCGCCTGTAAAGTCATCGACGCTCGGCTGAAATGGGTGAACTGATGTGCCACGAAGCTGATGTCCATCTGATATGTAATCGACGGGAATAGAGCCGCCAAGAGTCCATACTTTGATGGCAACTTGTCTACTGTACAGCTCCCTCTCGACAGTACTTGTTCTTTGGAGTCATTCTCACCCTCCGATACGCTTGTCGGAACAGCATGGAGGAAGTTCCTCTTTTGTGTGAGAGGGATACCGATCAGACACGTCTTGGCCGAGATATGCTCGAAAGAATCGAAGATCTGTTCAGCTCTGACTCTCGGCACTTGGAAGAATAACTCATAAGGCAGGTCCTTCGATCGGATGAGTCCACAGTCCATGCTGCTATCGATATTGGTTGCTTCCACATTTGCAGGGAGGTTGCCCTGGTTTGCATCACACCAAGCTGAAATGTCTTGACCCTCAGCTGTCTCGAACATGATGGCGAAGGAATCCTGTAGCACATCAAAGCGCTTGTCGTATACTGAAGCTAGTATGAGAGATGTGCACCTCCTCAAATGCTCTATCTTGGGATCTCTAGGTGCCATTGTCTCTTGTGTCGGCTGAATAGTAAGTGTTAGGGTAACGGACTGATCCCAGTATAATGTAATCGTATCTGTATATTGGAATGAGTATGGCATCCACAGCTTCAACTCGAGGACAAGCTCTCCACTAAACTTCAAAGATGCTAGAGCGGCACACCAATTATGTTGGGAGGAGGCATTTTCAGTAAGCTTAGCCCAGAGGCTAACTTGGCTCCTGACATTGATAATTTTAGGTTTGGAGGCTACGTTCCGCATTGCTGTTATATTGGTTGTGTTTAGTAAGGAAGGTACGTTGTAGGCCTTTTGACTAGGGATTAAAGTGCTATAAGGAGCCATAGATGGTTAATGTGATTCCAGGATAGGTGTATATAAGAATGTAGAGCTGTTGCTCGACTTCATATTAAAATAGAACACGGTACAAAGCAGCTCTTTTAGCTAGCGCCCCTTATTGTTTTCAGCCTGGAGACTTCTAGGCCTAAGGTGAGCATGTCCTCCGTGTTGAACAATAGGATTCTAGTTGCGCGGAGACCATACGGCTCGAGGCTGCTCACTGTCAATAGAGTCCCGGGTCATCTACCTTGACATCACAGCTCGGTGATCTAGATCTCGCTTTCGACCATGATGACGTCCGGAAACGATTGGACATGTATGACTTGGTGTTGTGAGTTCAAGTATAATGCTCTCCCGTTGTTGCGAAGAGCTAGTGGATAGCAGCAACTTATCGGAACAACGAACACAAAGCCAGTAGAAAGCGTTCACAGCAAAAAGGCCCGGGTATGTTGCAACAACGCATAGAGTAACAGCATTGTTGAAATTAAAGCCTTTCAATTCTTTCAGATTGTGTTGTGACAGTACATGGTCTTCTCCTTGGTCTGAAATTGCTGTGTCCAGCGAATCGAGTACTGCAAGCCACAACACCAATAATACTCGCCAGCGCGTAGTATTCAACACACAAGGCACTCGTAGTCAAATTGAAAACCACCTGCCTGTTCCAAATTGCCACATACTTTGCTTGTGAAGACAAGTAGCTACGTCGTCCCGATGATGACTGCCGCTGGCACGTACGGCATTGCCTTTTTCATATAGAGAGTTCTTAGCTGACAGCGAAGCATCGTGTCTGTATGGTGATGATAGCAACGTCTGAGTACTAGGATTGATCCTTGAATTGAGACTGGGCAACGCACGTAGGGCAGCGGCAGCATGTTTCTAAAGTCAAGTGGTTGTAGCTCAAGTGTCGTACAACCACACTTGCTGTGCCTAAGTTGAGACCTTCCTTTCTATTCCTGGTAAAGGGCACGACTGCTTGTCTTGCCGAAGAAATGGCTGAATTTTGCTTTGTTCCCGCTTTGTCGATGCAAGACACTAAGACCGAAATAACAGAGCTAAGCGCCAGCGACCGCAACTCTCCGAACACATCCAAGCAACAATCCGAATGAGCGATGAGATTGTAGTGCAACAACACCAGATCCTGGAAGACGTGCGATGTGAACACACAAACTTGAGCCGAAAGCTAAAGAAATGGACACTCAGTCGACGAAGGTTGCTACGATCGTGTGGGATCATTGTGAGGCTGGACTTCTAGCCAGCCAGTCCCTTGCATCTCGAGGTAGACGAAGGAAATTGAATGTGGGTGGTCCCTAAAGTATTTGGGTTAGCAGAGTTTGCAAGGTAGGTGAAGTCGTGTTCTGTCCGTCAGGACTCAAGATCTATACAAAAGGGTACGAAGCCAAGTCAGGATACATGCTCAATATGTTTGTAGAATCGGACAAAGAAAACTGCGATTGCTACTGCAACTCACAGTTTGATAAGTTTTCTTTGTGAAGATAGTAGGTTTTCATTTTCATCAGGCTGAATTATGTAGTAGTCACGGTGGACAAATATATTCTCGCTTGCAGATCACCAGCGCCGCGCTCAAAAAAGGATGCAACCCACACAAACAACAATCGTTCCACTCCAATTGCGATACAATCGCACAAGATGCAGGTGAGTCATGAAGTCATGATAAAAGTCTCGTCATCACCCTCTAGTCCTTCTTCTCGAGATCGTCTGATCCACTGCCGCTCTCGAGATCCCTCTTTTGCTCAGCAGCGATATCTGGAGCAGGTGCGATCTTGGACTTGGACCTGATCCTCTTGCCGTAGAAGTAGAAGAGGAATGGCAGAGGAATGAATAGCGCGGAGAGGCAGCCGAGGAAAGTCATGCCCCAGTTGATGCCGATGCCGTCGAACATGTAGCGGGCGAAAAGGGGGAAGACGGCACCGAAGATGCTTCGCATGAAAGTGTTGGCTGCGACGGCGGAGGCGGAGAACATGAGGTAGGCGTCAACGATGTAGTTCAGACCCTGAAGGAAGACGATGAAGAGGCCGAAGCCGAGGAAGAGGCCGGCGAGGGTTGGGACGATCCACGGGATGGACTTTGTGTAGCCAGTCCAGCCGAACCAGAAGAGGCCGATCGTGAAGCAGATACCACCAAGCATGGCCGGGGGCATGCGCCACTCAGGAACGGGGATATTGTTGTTGGCCTGCAGCTTCCTGACGTAGCCGGCGTTGGTGAGGATGAGCAGGAGGGAGGCGATGCAGACGCCTATGACCATGCCGAAGTAGGGCAGGCCTGCGACGCCAAGGGAGAAGCCATGGATCTCGCCAAAGACGATGCCGAAGGCGGTCAAAGAGAGGTAAAGCAGACCGTACATGAAGGACATGTAGAGGGTGACGAAGAGGACGATGGGTTCGGTGAACAGGATGCGCATTGGGCGGGAGATGTTCTTGACAGCCAGCTCCTTGAGGTCAACTTCGACTTCCTCCTGCTTGGCGTGAATACCCCAATTTCTGGTCAGGCGGCGGAGCTCGGACGCCTTGCTGACCAGAATGACTGGACCATAAGATTCTTCGACGAAGAAGACCGCAAGGATACAGCAAGCGAAAGCCATAAAGGCTGGAATGTAGCAGGTCCAACGCCAGCCGAGGTAGGACTTGGTGATGAAGCCGCCAATGAACGGTGCTGTAGAGAGTCAGCGATGTTTCGTGGTCAAAAATGGAGAGGGTAGTCCTTACCCATGAATGGGCCGTTCATGATGATGGCGCCGAACATGGCAATACCGAGACCACGGTATCTATTGTCGAACATATCCGCGAAGACAGCTGGGGTGATGGCGAGCAAACAGGATCCAAAGAGACCGCCGAAGAAACGGCAGATCATGATCTGCTGAGTGTCTTTTGCGACGGCGACTGCGATCTGGAAGAGGCCGAAACCGAAAGAAGCAATCACTACTGGAAGCTTGCGACCGTAGAGTTCTGACATTGGGGCCCAGATGATTGGACTATAGGCGGTAATGTCAGCCAAAGTGTGTCTGTGATATCTTCATCATCGATAAAATACTCACCCGAAAGCGTAACCAAGCACGAACAACGACGTGCCGAGTGTCGCAACTTCAGACCCAATGTGGAATTCCCTCATGACTTCTGATGAAGCTGCCGAGAAGATCGATGAGGCAAAAGTGGCGGCCAACGATCCCCAAAGCAGAACTGCAGAAACGCGAATCTTCTTCTTCAAGGGCCAGTTCTGAGCATGTCGGGAATCGTCGTGTCCGCTGAACTCGACAACATACTCTTCCCGCTCAGGGAGAAGTGGCGGGTAAGGCTTGTTTCCGCCAAAGTCCGGTAGAGGTTTCGACGCAGCCTTGCCGGAACCGACAGTGGCGTAGTGTTGAAGACGGTGGTCCTGCATGCGCTGGATGGCAGTCGGGTGTCGCTCGAGGTAGTTCATGAACTTTGCCTCGAGGTTCTCAGACTTGGCCGTCATGGCCGAGTTCTGAGGTCTGAATGACGGTCTCCTGGTCACAGTTGATCGCGACGATGTGGATGCATAACTTGATGCTCTGTGTGCGGTTGGGAGGCGCTCGACCTCCTCGAGTTTCTCGTCGGCCCGTGACAAGTGTGATGTGGTCCTGGTGTTTGTCCTGGTGTTTGGCCTCGTGTTTTCGTGTACTCTCTCGTAAGTTTCTGGGAAATGGTCGGAAGGGTCGACACTCCTGAATCTGTCTGGCTCGGCATCGCGCTCCGCTGACAGGACGTCAACATCCTCAAGGTTCAAAGGCATCTTGGTTGTTTACTCGCGGTCAATCAGTCCAAAGTGCTGTAGCTATTATTGACTATGCCGCCAGAGTGTGTTGGCCAATCGATGCCTCTATAGTACTTGTAGTGTTGTGTGATGAAGAGTAGAGAACGGCTTATTGAGACCAGTGGAGGGCACACGGCAGGGCGTGATATATAGCTGCAATCGGACCCGGGAGGAAAAAGTATAATCACGTCCAGTCTCCCTGCAAGAGGGTGTCCCGCCCACGGCATTGACCCTTCCCTTCCACTGGAGGTCAATCGATCACGTCTGGCCGACGCACTACACGCGACGCCCCTGTCCCTAAACCCTCTAAGGGTAATAGATGAGTAAGTGAGTGAATGTGGAAAGCCAAAACAACCTGTCTAGCTGAACCCGACTCCAGCCTCCGACAGCGTGAGGTCGCGACGCTAGCAGTACACGAATCACACAGGTGATGTCATCCTCTCTCTCAATCCACATGCAGGCCGGCAGCTTAGCACAGCAAAACCCTTCTACACTAGCCCAGGCAGGCCAATGATGGCCAGGGTGGCAAGTATTGGGGACAGTCTCCCCACGCATGCGTCTAGACACGGGCTTTCGCGGGTTTCCCATCTGCCTTTCACTGACGATCGTGAGGAAGGCCGGCAGGATGGACGCAGTAATGTGAGTGCTTCCGTCGAGGCTTTCGCACGCTTCTCTGCACGGAATCCCCGGCTGTCACCGGAACACCCCCTCTACACGCTGCTCTAACCGCGGTGACGCAGCACATATCCGCACGTGTGTGGCTTGGAACAGTAATCTACCGTATTGTTGCCTTTGACCGACTTCTGCGCAGATCCGAGCCGGTCTGTAATCTCTTCCATCTGATATCAGGACGGTATTTTATGCGCAGGCGTCTGAGCCGCAGGTATGACACGTTTCTATCCATTCCGCGCACGCGCTTGTAGCGCACCTGCGGCAGAACGACCGTCGCAACAACTGTAGCCCGACACCCGCACTACCCTCCACTGCTATCAGACACGCTCCCCCCCGCCAGTTGCCCAATCAGCTGCAGAAGTATCGTCTATTGAATCCTCTCTGGCGTCCCAAACATCAGACAGCAGACGTAGAAGGCGGTGATTGATTGTGCTAGCATAGGAGACTAAGGTACGACACCGAAAGTATGAGTCCGGCAGCTTCCCAAAGTGAAGCAATTCGCAAAGCTCCGTAGCTATCGCCCAGCCCTGCCATTGGCTGCGTTGCATAGCCTGACGCTTACACATCTCGGGTTGTATTCATAAGGATGCAAGCCCCCTTCCTTCAAAGCTCTCGTCATGCAGTGAGGAACCTCGAAATATCTAGCAACAAGCCAAGCGCTTGGTTGTCGAGGGTGCTGCCCTTTAGAATTAGACCCGGCAGTTTCACGTAGACCTGAACGCAGGCACATGCGTGTGTGCCACTCACGGTTCACCCATTTTCGCAACTCCTCCATCTATAAGCGGCAACATTTGAGGTGGGGAGGAGACGAGTCGTAGTGCTGTGACCTGTCTTAGGGTCTGGACACTAATGAACCCTTCCAAAACATGCAAGGCATTAGTGCCTACTGAAGGATTGAAGCTATCTGCTACAGGAGAGCTTGAGCTGCGGCAGGTGATGCAGCGAGTATAGTTATCGAGGAGAGTTTCAGATGGATGTATCGCGAGACGGAAACCACATCTTCAGATGTCGTCGAATCGATTGCAGCACGTAGACGAGATCGCTGTCACAGATATAAATAATATCGACGTATTGCAATCGCACCCTCTCTTTGTCATGAAGTGACGGACTTTGGTACTCCATGCCACGGTCTCTGCTCACATTGGTCCCCAATCTGGAATGATGCTCCAGAGTACGTTAGATGGTGACAGCGAGAGTGTCGGCAATGAGGACGACAAGCTGCCAAGCGTTGGTATTGTCGCCCTGCACAAGGCCAGTCTGGACGGAAAACATACAGCCGCAACACAATTTTGGTGCACACAGAGATAGTGATCTCTCGTGCATGCCCATCATGGAGACCGCGATCGCCCGGATATTACCACGGTTGGGCCCGCCGAGCTCGCTGCCTGGAATGCCTGTTGCGCCTACTGTACTGTACCATGCCTTGTGTGCCCTACGTGCCTTGTGTGCCTTGTGTGCCTTGTGGGCCTTGTATGCCTCGTGTGCCTTGCGTGCCTTGCGTGCCTTGCGCGTTGATAGAAAGCCAATGGCTGACGTCACTGCTCCCCAATCAGCCGGCACGGGCTTTGCGGCATTACGCGGCAGTTACCTCAGACAAGCAGGATAGGGATGACCTGGGCCATCTCGACAACTGCTTGTGGTTGACCGATCCCAGTCTCTCGCTATACCGCGACCCAATTCTGCTGAGCTTGCTAGTCCTATCTGGCTTCTCATTGGGTGGAGGGAGCTCTTGCAAGCCCTCGATTTCTTCGATTTCCTGCCGCCCCTTCTTGATCTTGGCACGTCCTAACTCTAAAGCTTTCCGCGGTCGGAATAGTCATCTTGATATGACAATTGCAGGTCCAGCAAACGCATGCAATCGCAAGGGACGTGATTAATCAGGAGGACCCATCTGGCGTATCACACCCTTCTTAAAGGTCCATGCCCTCGTCTGCTGCCGCCGCCGCCGCCTCTGCTCCAATATGCCCGCTTTGAGAGGTACCAGCACTTTGAGAAGGAGACTTAAGTACGGCGTTCTTGCTATAACTGCTCTGTGGGTGCTTTCCAGCTGGCTTTCAGGGATGCCATTGCTGAGCAGTCCCTTACCCAAATACGATGGGCCTTATGATGTCGGCACCGTGGACATTGAGGCACCATGTGAACGGCGGCAGTTCGGTGATGTTCACCTGAAGGATACTGGAGCCCCTGCCTTTGAACTCGAAACGGTGCTCTTCACTATCTTTTACCCAGCTGCACCAGGGACCAAGTCGAAGAAGGAGAAGCATCAATGGGTCCCGCGACCAATCAGATTGCAGGGTGAAGGGTATGCGAGGTTTGCCCGCATCAACAACGCCGTCACCAACCGCGTCTTCAGTGCTGGACTGTGGGCACTCGCTGGAAGCACCTCTATTCCCGCCAAGGTAGACGTTCCACTCCATGGTACAACCCAATCCTACTACAACTACCCGGCCGAACAGCCCTTGGATAGCTACGGTCTGCCGACGTTCCCTGTCCTCATATTCTCACATGGCATGGCCTCGGGCAGGACAAGCTACACACATTACCTAGCCTCACTCGCATCAAGAGGTTACATCGTCGCGGCCATCGAGCACAGAGACGGCAGCGGGCCGGGCACAGTCGTCAACCGTCCGGACGGATCGCAGAAGACGGTCTTCCACATCAGCCAACGCTCAATCAACCTGGAACTCGAGATCGACGAGCTGAAGAAATTGCAGCTCTCCCTCCGTGAAGCCGAAGTCGAAGAAACCCTCCGAGTGCTCCGTGAGATCAACGATGGCCGCGGCAGCGCCATCTACAAGGCCAACCCCCGCAAGGAAGGTGTCGTATTGACGGATTGGCACGGTCGGATAGATCTCGACCATGTCGTCATCGGCGGCCACAGCTACGGTGCCACGCTCGCCCTGCAAGCACTCAAGGGTTCACCCACCAACGCCGCCCGTCCCTTCATTGGCGGCATCATCCTCGACCCAGGCAAGTCTTCTGGCCCCCTCAACGACGAGATCGACGTGCCCATCATAATCGTGCACTCCGACTCGTGGAGCTCGAAGCACTCCATCTTCTACGGCCGCCCACACTTCGACACTGTCAAGGAACTCACGCAGAAAGTGACGGACAAGCGCAAGAAGTTCGCCTGGTTCATGACCTGCCGCAACACGACCCACCCTACCGTGACGGACGCGCCGCTCATCGAGCCGCTGCTGCTCAGCTGGACCACCGGCGCCACTGTTGATGTCAAGGAGGGCGTGCTCCACTACGTCCGCGTCTCAGAGCACTTCATGCAGTTCCTACGGGACGAACAGCGCCGCGGCGCCCTGGCGGCAGACGTCAGCCATCCTGAGTATGGGCAGGAGACGCACTGGCTCATCCCTCAGGTGGGCAATTACTGGCAGGTGCACGTCAGTCCTGAGACGGTCTGTCCGGCGCCGTTCTACTGCGGTGTCCAATACGACAACTGCGCCAACAGGGACGAGGAGGGGAGATGCGTGCCCTGATCGGAATGGAAAGGTGTTTTAGTCTACTTAAGGATCGCTTCTGGAGTTCTCATCTGGGGGATTCATCGGGATTAGCGTCAGGCGTTAGGTATTGGCATGAGAGGCAAGGAGCTACTGCTTCGTCTCTATGAAAGGGGGAAAGGGCTCGCGTGTACGCTTGGACGCCATGACTTGCTTGGTTGCATTCATATACTCTTCCTGGCGCTCGAAGGGCGCAGGCCAAAGAAACTAGAATAGCTTGAAACACTTTGTTTCATCTTAATTGCAACAGATGTATACTACTACCCCAATCTCCTTCACCTCTCCCTCTAGGTTCACTACCCTAGACACAGGAATCCTAATCCTGTCATAGAGTCTGAAAGTTGTAAAAGTATGCACGCAATGCCTCGCTGCAGCGATGATACAACACCACACAGGCCAGGAGCCCAGGGAGCGTTGCCGCCACTGTAGCTGCGCAGTGTTGCGGCTTCCAGCCACAAGCATGCAAGCTGTAAGCACGGCTCACGTCCGCTCCACCCAGCTCCCGGCGCTCTCCGTCCAACCCAAGTCCCCACCCACATGACTCTCACGTCCGTCATGATGTTGCCCAGTTGGATGCTCAGCCGTATGTCACGCTATGCATGTCGTACTATGCAGCACCATATCCACCTTGTCGGGACATGCACGCAAAGGTGCCAAACCGATTACGCCGTCTGCGCACGTGCACGTGCACGTATGGTATGGTATGGTATGGAGTACGGGTTCGTCACGGTATGCTAGGCCTGCTCTAGCATCGGCCGGGTCGCTCGGTGGGTGTGCGGGTAGGTGTGAGTAAACCGAGATGCCTGGCAGGGGTGGACTGTCAGGTCTGTAATGGAGCCCCATCCAGCGTCGCATGCGCATTGTCGCGCAACGGCTTCCAGGCTTAGCCTTCTGCTGTGAAGCCTAGTCAAGTCTTGGACATTGCCATGGCCAAGGTCAGGGCAAAAGCCATAGAGAAGCTCGCGTCGGGATCAGAAATAAGGCAGCGCCTTGGCCAGCGCGCGGAGGACTCTGTGCTGTATCACGTCTGCGCCGTGGATGCGGAGCGTGTACTCGAGGTCGGACATGCGCCGGACTATCGCGGGTTTCTTCGCGCTCGGTGCTTCCTCTAGTGCTGCTGCTGCTGCTCCTGCTGTCGCTGATCGTGGAGGTAAATCCAGCTGGCGGTTCTCTACGGCAGCTGCTTCAAGCGCGAGGGGATAGTAGCGAGGACTGCGTCTGGTCCGCTGGCTGTGGCTTCCGCTCCGCCACGAATGGGGCGATAATGGGTGCAACGCCGCTTCAGTGACTCAACTCGGTAACTTCCGTCAGTGCTGGTGGTCCCTCAAGGTTACAGGCATTGTGGCATGGAAATCAGTGGAAGAGGAAGAACTTTTAGCGAGGAGACTGACCGACAGGAGGAGTGGAGGAGGTGAGGCCTGTCGACGCCGGCGACGACGGCGAAGGGGGATGCGGGAATGGGAAGCTTGGCGTATGGTAGTAGAATCCTACCAGGGCGAGGATGAGGAGGACGTTGAGGGCTATCGAGCTGTATGCTGCGACCTTCCAGGGCCGCTGAATGCTTTTGCGCGAGAGGTGGAGTTCGGCGTAGTCTGCCTCGATGTCTTCTCGGCATGCGCCATCGTAGTGGATGTCCACGTTACTATCGCTGGTAGTGCCAGCTTCGAGAAAAGGCATCTTGTCGGAGTACTCCATTATGGTTGGCAGAGGCATTGGGATGCGCGCTCTGGAATGGGAAATCGCGAGTTGTATAAGGGTGGCAGTCCACGAGAGTAGTATGACTGTCGAGAGTCAAGCCACCTAATCAGGAAAGTAGGCAGCTGCAGGGACAGCGCGCAGAGAGAAAAGTTGGCTGGTGATGATGACGAGGATATGATGGTGGAGTGTTGATATGTATCTATGCTTTTTGAGCAGATACCAGGCTTGTCGATCGTGGCTTTTTTCTTTGGGCGGCTTTTCTCCGTATCTTCTCGCTCGTGTCCTTTCCTAGCGCGTGGACATCTATTTATGCGAAGCGAGAAGGCGTGATATGTGGCATCTGGAAGAAGTTGCAATACGCGTTTACTGGTTTGTTATTGCCACGGGTGAGGCGTGACGAGGATGTCGTGGGTGGGGACGCAACAGCAACAGCAACAGCAACAGGCAGAGCAGAGAAGCGTGTTTGCGGCGGTATCAGAAGGAATGGACAGACAACAACAGCAAGCAACAGTGGCCGGTTAGGATGTCCAGATGCCTGAGCATGGGTCTGTTGGGTTGGGTCCCTACATCGAAAGGAGGAGAGCAAACTGAAGTGGCAGTGTACGGCTACCTATACCATCCAGCGATTCCCTCAAATGCAGCTCTCCCGAAGTGAGACTGGAGTCAAGACAAGGGCGAGGTGATCCTGCAGCGTGAGTCTGCATGACAGGCATGGTCCGAGCATGCCTGGCTGGGTGGTCTAGTGACACATTCTCTGCCTCAGGGAGATCATCTCCAGCTGCCCTCTCTGGCCCTCATCTGGCCCTCATCTGGCCCTCTCACGCCCATCCACACCCACTCGCGCCCTCTGTGCACCCCCTTCCTGACCGCCTCCCATGTCGTGATTTGCTTCTTCCATCAGTCGAGCAAGGGTCTGCCCTGGCTAGGGATGGCCGCGTCGCCAGCACTAACGTAGACTAGCAGGGGCCGTATCGTGCCCATTGGTCAAAGGGCCGAGATGTCCATGAGCTTTTCGTACTCAAGCTCTACCAAGCTTTATGCTGCCAAGAATGACACCAGGTCGCCTCTGGATTACGACATCGTGACCGCTGTATTGCTTGGACACCTCTGGGTAGTCGCTCATTTGGCATATCGATCTGCCAGTCTAGTACCGTTGCTCGATTAAGAAAAGAGACGCACTTGTTTAGAGAAGACAGAAGTCCAGCAACGCCGCCGCATAGCTCCCGCGGCGCGTCCTGGCAACACGAAGAGGCGCCTGTCGGCTATAATTGTCGCCAACCAACCCACGCTCGGGCGGCAAGGGAGTCGCTCCCAACCCATAGCTTCCATCTGCACCCTGGCACACCATCTACCTCCTGTAACTCCTGCGGCGCATCCCTGGCGTTGCCAAATGTCAAGTACAACTGCGAGTGCCGTGATGCGCCCCCAGACTGTTCGTGTTGATGACAGATTACGCGTGGCCGCACGCCTCTTGCTTCTGCGTCGCTATCTGTGGGCCTGCAGCCAGAACGTGCTGGACTGGGTACTGAGTACGAAGTGCACTGCGCAACAGCAGCCACGTAGTCGCTTGGGATGGATGTGACTGGGTGTGACTTTGGAGTCATCTCGGGCCACGGCATACGGCACCTATGTTTGTTCACCCTGGGTGGTAGTATACGAACGGTAGGCCCACTGAAGTCGTATAGACGTCAAGGCTGTGGATCACACCGAAGAGCAGCCATACACTGACCCGTGGCCTCAGAGATATGCCTTTGAAAAGCAGAGGGGGCTCTAGACCTCATCCCGGCCTCGTTTTGCGAGCGGCTCGAGAAGGCGCCAGGGTTAGTTAGTCAAGTCAGCAAGCCCTCTCCCGTATTCGCGGCTTGTACCTCATTTCTTGGAAACAGGAAAGGGGAAAGGGAGTGTCACAGCAAGCGCTACACAGAAAGGACAGCAAATTCCAATAAACCGCTGCTCGCTTCGTTCGCATGTAGATGGCTCGCAGCCAGGCAGCCTAGCAAGGAACGCCTGGCCCAGACTCCCGCAGCGTGGTAGTGCACATGCAGCCACGCATGTACAGGAGACGTAGAAGATCCGGTAAAGTTGCTGCTGAAATGAGTCGGGTGCTTGTGGAGAGCTGATGCCACAGTGTTTGCCCATCCCTTCTAACGATATCATCATTCGCTACGACTTTGCGTGACAGGATCCAGGGCAGAAGAGCTAAACACCTCGACTCCCTTCGTCTGTTGGCTGTCGAGTTTCTACGGTGGTGGATGCGCAACGTCATGGTTTGTTTCTCCTCCAGACACTCACAATAGCCACGTCTACAGTAGTACCCGAAGCCACGGGCAGCTGGCTCTTGCACCTGTCTATCTGTTGGACAATGACACCGTGGACTGGATTGTGATTTTGGAGCATGCCCGCCTGCTGCGTCAGACGCATCAGCGCCATGGATCTCCCCACGCGTAGAACGGTGGACAAGCAACTGCACGTGCGAGAATGTAGCCAAAGCTACACGTAGGTAAACACATGCTCCATAGCAGGCTCGAACGACTCCAATCCTCTACTTTCCACGCTTGATGGACCTCGCCCTCGCCCTCGTGGACTTTGAGTTGGCAATAATCAAACCCAGCTATGCTACGTGACCAAGAAGAGAGAGGAACGCAGATCTTACTACTTTGATAGCGTCGAACAGAGTCAGCAGTGAGGATGTTTTTGTCAGGAACCGAAAGCGTAATCTGACGAGTCGAAACTGAATAGAGCAGGCTATACATACCGTATATTACTACTAGATCTAGATCTAGTCCTAGTTGTGAATGTAGAGAGAGACATGTATATACAACACTCTATGGAGCAGTTCAAACACATTGCCATCGGCCCAGGGTTGCGGAAGCGAGCCTTAGTCAGCTCACACGCGAGTCATGCACCAGGCTGAACAAAGATCTGTAGGCACTTCCCGCTACGGCGCTGGAAACATTCGGATTTCATCCTCTTGCAGATCATTGACCGTGCTCTCGAACTCCCAACTTACTCCTCGACCTCAGCAGTATATACTGATTCAACTTGCGCGCCTTGCGCAGATCTCGCCACTATGGATCCCGCATCTATAGAACAGATGAACAAGGTGCGCATTTCCCTCGGCATGGCACCACTGCCTGTGCCAGGGGCAAATGGCGCGCCTTCGTTTAAGAAGCCAGAGAACGACTCTTCCTCCGGCGAAGAGAGCGAGGACGACCTCTCAACGCTCGAGAAGCGCGAGGCTGCAGCAGGGAGCAACTGGGCAAAGCTCGAAGCTGAGAAGCAAGAGAAGATCGATCGGCAGAAGCGCAAGGAGGCTGCGAAGAAAGCGCGAGACTCTGCTCTGAGGTACGCGAAACTCGAGGGCAGGGGGCTTGGTGATGAGGACGAGCAAGGCGACGTGGACACGCGGTCTTGGTTGCTTGGGCAGAAGAAGCGGCAGAAGAGGATTGACAAGGCGCGGAAGCTGGAGGAACAGTTGGCTGAGCAAGAGAGGGAGCAGCAGTTGCAGTATACCAGCAAGGATCTGTCAGGCGTCAGGGTTGCGCATGAGGTAGATGAGTTCGATGATGCCGCTGGAGAGCAGATCTTGACGTTGAAGGATACCGAGATTGGGGACGAGAGCGAGGACGATGAGCTAGAGAACGCAGATCTCAAGGCACAGGAGAAACTGAGGGAGAGGTTAGAGTTGAAGAAGCGCCGGCCTGACTACGACCCTACCCAAGACGAAAACAAAGGTGTCCTCAGCAAATATGACGAGGAAATCGAGGGAAAGAAGCAAAAGCGTTTCACTCTCGACGGGCAAGGCTCGTCAGAGGCGGCGCAGAGAAGGATCCAGACAGCCGAAGAAGGCGATGGGATGCGGAAACGCGTGAAGATCAATCTCGACATCCTCAAAGACGATGCGCCTGTCTCTGACTATGTTGATCCAAGCACTATCAAAGTCAAGAAGCCTAAGAAGAGCAAGAAAGAGAAGAAGAGTAGGCGAAAAGAGATTGACGAAGACGACATTCCTGCTGTGTCTGAACAGCCACCGAACGATGAGAATGCGATGGACGTTGACGGTGCCAAATCCAACGATGCAGCATCAAGTAGTAGGAAACGAGGACTTGACCTTGACGACGATGATCTTCAATTCCAACTTTCTGAGCAGCGGCGAGCTGCATTGAAGAAGAGGAAGAAGACCGACGCTGCTGAGCTTGCGCGACAAATGAGAGAGGAAATGCCCATTGACGAGGCAGAGGAGGAAGAGGTTGACGGCCTCGTGATCGATGAAACCAGAGAGTTCGTAGAGAACCTCAAGAAGCCAGACGCTTCTGAGCCACAGGAACGCGAGCGCAAGAGCAGAACGCCTCAGCCAGCAGCTGTCGAAGATGAGAGCGATGACGACGGAGACACAAAGATGGCGTCATATGCCGACGAAATCAGGGATTCCAGAGATTCAGCTAGTGCCACTCCAGCACCAGGCGATGCTCCAACTGCCACCGGCCTCGAAACAGAAGACACCGTCTCCGGCTCTGGCCTGGGCTCCGCACTCAACCTCCTCCGAAAGCGCGGCATCATCAACGAAACCTCAGCTGAGAAGCAAGTCTCGCAAGACCGGGCGCGCAGCTCCTTCCTCGCCTCAAAACAATCGCTCATCGATGAGTACGACGAGCGCGCCCGGCGGCAGCGAGAAGCCGAACGTGGCACTCAACGCTGGCAGCGCATGTCGAACCGCGAACGAGACGACGCGGCCCGCAAGCAGAATGAAGAGAGGGAGAAGTACCTCTCCCGCTTACTGGCGGAGCAGTTCAACAAGGAGTACAAGCCTGATGTGCACCTCAGATACCATGATGAGTTCGGCCGGGAGATGAACGCCAAGGACGCCTTCAAGCATCTGAGCCACATGTTCCACGGCAAGGGCAGCGGGAAGCTGAAGACGGAGAAGAGACTAAAGAAGATCGAAGATGAGCGCAAGGAGCAGGGCAAGGGCGTGCTGAACGTCGGCGATGAGGAGGGCGGTATTGCCGGCGTGGGTGGGCGAGAGGGTAAGCGGAGAGGGCAGGCCGGTGTGCGGTTGCAGTAAAGCGGACGACTTGCTTCGTACCGAAGACCGAAGGTTAGTCTACACATGCTTCGCCTATTCTCCCAACAATGAGATCTTGTTAATATTCACAATTTCTCCCTACCAGACCGGCATATGGGTGTTGAGCGGTCGTCCAAGGGTTAGCCACTGAGGTGAGTCTGTATACTTTCTTGTTCGCGTATTTCAGCATTGACAAGGTAAGTGCGGGTCTTGCTCTGAAGTCCCTCTTCCCTCCTCTTGTCCTTACAGCGCCTTGTCGTGTATTACTGTTCTCGGTTAGTCATCCGGAGTGTGACTAGGCACTTCGTGTTGAAGCCATATAATGCTTCCTCATGATGCAAAAGTAATACATGTGGATCAACATCACCATAGTTGCTCAGTACGCGGGCAGTGTAGCGGTCCTTCTCTGCAACGGAAGTATCAGGTAGAGTAAACACTGGATCAACGTTACCAAGCGATTCTATTCCAAGTAAATAGGTGAGGTGACCACACAAAGAAAATGAATGATCTTCATTTCTCATCATCCCGTCCTATCTTCTAGCACACTAGCCAGTGTTCCCAGAGACAGATGCCTTCACTAAGCGAGTGGGCGAGGTCTAGGAAAAGACGACAGTTGAGCTGCCTGCTCAGCTCTTGTAGTTGACATGCACCAGATCGTCAATCTTCAGCAACGCCAACACACCCGTCGCAACCGAGATGGTAACATTAGTCAAACACTTGAAATCCGGATTCTTGGACAGATCCGCCAACCTCATCGGCGAAGCGAGGACGTTCGGCTGCAAACCGTCGAACACCATTAGCATCCGAAACCCATCAGTTCGACAATGCTGCAAACCGGGTTGCAAATGGCAGTACTCACCCCGACATCGTAGTTCAACGCCACACTCCCAACCATCTTGGACCCCTTGCCATCTTGCCGATATCCGCTGACATTGATGCCGCACCCGGCCGCGGTGCTGACCTGGGCCTGCTGGCTATTCAGCGCGCAGCCGTAGTAGAAGGAGGAGAGGTCGAAGCACTTGACCCCATCGCCGGTGGAGACTGTGCCCGGGTTGCCGGTGAGGGTTGTGAGTGGAGTCTTGGCGACGATGGCGTTGTTGAGGCTGTGAGGGATAACGCCGATGGCCAGGCTGGAGGGGTTGGAGGTGCTGAGGGCCCTGTTCAGGAGGGTTAGATCCGTAGTTTAGTTGCAGGCAGTGGAGGGAGAGCGTGGCATGGGGTGAAGTAGGTTGGAGAATGGCTTACCAGCCGCCGTACACCAAGCCGTGGTATTTAGTGACTTGGGTGAGACCTAGGAGTGAACCTTGGCCTAGATCATCGTACTAAGAACTTGACGGTCAGTGCTACTGGGATCTCGAGGGTCATCTGGTGGACGTGTCCGGGGTGTGGTGCGTACATTGTCATCGTATGACTGGCCTGAGTTTGCTGGTGCTGCTTGGGCTTCAAGGAGGAAGGCGAGCAGGGCGATGAAGAGCGTGCGAAACATGGTGAGGTTGATGGGATTGGGGGAAATGTTGGGGAACGAAGTTTGATGTGCAAGTAGGGTAGGTTGGGCCTTCATGGCATCTTTTATATTGCTTTGACGAGGTAGTTGGGGAGACACGATTACGTTCTACTTTCTGCGAGAGCCGTACGACATTGGATTATTCCTGGAAACATGTGAATCTGCTCTGGTGTGGAGAATCACGACTCGCGTCTCGACCCTCTTGTTGACCGGGTACACAATCGTGTCTCTGCCGCCACTCTTCCAACCGAAGAGCAGTTGGTGTGCACTTGAGGAGCCAACGGGTCCTTACACCGTAACGTTCACGAAACTCGCGATGTATAGCCTCCACGTGGAAGGTGGGAAGTCATGCTACCTGCGCCATTGATGCAGCACGTCAACGTCTTTATTGATGCTGCGTGGTCAAAGATGCATGCAGGCGACGAGAAGAAACGACTTTGTCCAATCCGGCGTCACAATTGTGGTGGTACAAGACCGTTAGACTACTACAACCGTGACGATTACAGTATGTTCTTCGATCATCGTGGCAGGCCGCAGGGTTGATTGTGCGTTCGAAGGTAGGCCAGACCAAGCTGGCCCACATAGGCGTCTGCGAATGAGTAGGAGGGCTCGGAAGGTCTCGTAAATGACCGCCCTCGATAGACGGCGTCGAGCTACATGTCACATGTTGGAAACGCAATACACACAGTCGAGCAATTGGGGTGCCATGCAGTGGAGCTGCGGTATTCTCTTGAGGAAAACTCCATGCCCTGGATATGATTGCGAGACTTGAGCCAGGGTGGTGCGGCTTTCAACATGATCATGCGTCTGGCACTTCTCGCAGAGCGCGATGAGGATGCTCCCAGCTCTCCATGGGACGCATTCACCAAAGCTTCATAGAATTGAATATGTGCTTTCCTGTTGAGTAAGCTGGCACCTCTAAAGATGGATCCCGAGCAAGGAAACCATAACGGTCTACTACGAATCGGTACTGGCCAGTGCATCCTATAGGTCTGTTGGTTTATCTGGTGCTGAAACTGTACACTATGCTTCGACCAAGGGACAAAATCGTGACGCTGGTGATACAGGTAACTGCATTGGCAAATTTTGCAAACATCAGAAGAGTTTCCAAGAGATGCAGGCCTGCAGCAGGTTGTCCTTTTCAAGGTCTGCTCAAGTCAACGATCAATTCATTTGCCAGTTGAGGCCCCACACAAGCTGAATACTCTGCAAATATCCCCTTTGGTGTCTGTGCATCGAAAATGCTGCCGGTGTCCCACGTGATGAGGTCCTATAGATATATGTGAGTTCCAAGTGCTAGGATCTGTATAGGGCGGCGCTGAAAGATAAGTTGTGTAACTTACCTGCGCAAAGTGCACTCTATCGTGACCGAAATGTATTCGGATGGTATCAATGTCGACTTTCTCCAACAGCTCAGTTACGGGAGTAACACTAGGCATTCCAAGCGAAAGCAAAGACATTCCAGAAGCAACGGCATCGAGAGGTGTTGGGTAATTGATTTGATCGTAATACTGCAAATCATACTGCACCGTATTCTCTGCTTGTGCAGCGTTTGGCTTCGTCTCGATTGCCTCTGTTTCAAGCTGCTTCTGGCGCTCCTTGGACATGCTGACGTATTTCCGGCGATCCATGAGTGACCGCATATTGTCATCCAGCACGCTCCACTCCAGGCTGTCAAAATCGAGAACGTACTGAAACTTATAATCACCTTTATAGCGCATCTTTGCACAACCATGGATGTAATAGCCCATATAGTAGTTCTGGTGGCCACCCTCGAGGGCGAGAGTTGCTTCACGGAGCGCTGACAATTTGCCAAACGACCACCTTTCAAAGTCGCGATGGTAGATGAAGTAGACGCCACTGATACCATGAGGGACAAGATCGAGCACGCCCATGGCAACAAGACGCCCGTCCAAGCGGTAGCATTGATGATAGCTACCGAGTTTCATGCCACTCTCTGTCGTTTGGCGGTGCAGTGGTGACTCGCATAGAAAGCGACGGAAGCCAGCTTTGGTGATCTCATCTGGGCCTTCATGGTGGACGTGTTGCTGATAGTCTTGGAAGAGCGCGTACTTCTCGTCGGTAAAGGTATCGTCTTCCAGGGTCACCTCAAGTCTATGAGACGGCGCAATGTCAGGCTTGACATAGCTCAGCTCGCTCTCATGGACTGCGGTTGTAAGGTCGAAGGTAGATCGCGACAGCTTCTTTGCCCTGGACAAAGTCAGTCACATCCAGTACATCCACGTTGCTAAGGATCACTGCCCGTGCGTGTGTATCCTAGTGTTTGAATTGATGAAGTACATCTCGCCGTTTACTTGCAGCAATGGAGAGAACTCACTCTTTGCTTTTGGGATGCTTGGCGAGGAGCTTTCTGGGGTAATCCTCGCCTAGGACATATCTGTTCCATCTGTTCAGAGCTTGACGCTGGTCTCGACTCGGCTTGAATTCGGCTACGGGGATTCTTTGTTAGTCAGTTATGTAAACTCACACTCAGCTCGTCAACGCCAGACACACACCTTATCGTGTAATGAGGGCAGCATGATCGTGACGCATCTGGTAGATAGAGCAGGCTACCTGACCTGGGCAATCGTCAGCCAAGCATCGATTGACGGAAGATTTGGACGGCGATACCGTCTCCATCCCCGGTCCATCAACTGCTGGTAATGTTCTGGACTGAGGCTTTTTGATCTTCCATAGTAGGAAGCACCTTCAGTCGGTCAGTATTCATCAAGATTCCAGAATTTCCACTTGTGAGAGGTGCAGATTGAAGGGTTGCTGTCGCTATGACAAGAAAAAGCCAAGGTGGACTCGGGCATTGCAACGCTACAAATGCATCAAACGCACGAGATTTGGGAGTTCGCTGACTTGTGTCTTCGCCTTTGCAATAGCCGCAGTCGCCAGTCTGGTAACCTACAAGACCGAGACGGTATAGCTCGTTAGCCTGTGCTTCATGGCATGCGTGCAGACCGTGAAACAAGGTACCTAGATACCATTTGGTGTGAGACGAGGGAGTGAACACGTGCCGCGGTCAAAGAGGCAAGCGAGCACATGGTCAAGGCAGAGGCTACTATTGGGCTACAGTTTCGTGAGAGAGGATCGTACCTATGGGACTAAAGAGTGACAGGGCTCCGCTTGTAGCGCTGGAGTCCTGCATGAAGGGCCAGGAGATGGTGCGGCGTTGACTGTCCGTGACCGTAGCGACGTCTGCCGCGGGGGGTGGACCGTGAGGAATCTAGACTCGGGGAGCGTTGGACGCAGATGCGGGAAGGGTTGTGGTATGGGAGGGCACTGCAGGCTGGCTCTGAAGGCAGAGGTGATATGTCGACGGTGGAAGAGTGTCGTGTCAGGTCAAAGGAGAGGACGGGCGATAGATGTGTTGCGTTGTATCAGAGGTACAGTAGCCTCGCAGCGAAAATGAATTAGGCACATATCGTACAACCTTAAAGCTGCCTGACACACAGCGGGCTGCTTGCCTCACTGCAGCCTGCAGGGACGCGCCAAGGCGACACTCTTCGCACCACCCATGACGTTATCGCCAGGCAGCACTCCACATGCACCTGCAGTGTGAGCGTGAGTCTGGCGGGAGTGGAATTGCGGTGTGGGCTGGGCGATGAGGCATCCAGACAACCGACATTGCGAACACTGTTAAGGATTTGTTTGTGCGAGTGCCTCAGGTATTCAGGCAAGCAGGCAACCATAGCTGCAGTATGCAGCATGTGCTTAGGGAGAAGCCCAAGGCGTCAATTGATGGACACCTGAGGTAGCTGACCAGCCCAGGGAAAGGTTCCCAGGTGGGCAGGCAGTGCGGCATCAGAATCACTCTAGGGGATTTAAGAAGGTAAAAAAAAAAAAAAAAAACAGAGGTACTCAGCAAGTGCTAGTTGTTCAATGGTTGCCAACACGGTTCCAACTAGTACTGCGACGGGATGGAGAACACCTAGGGAGAGCTAACGTCGATACTCTACTGCAATGGCAGAGTGGGCTTGCATTATTCTGCCTGCCCTGGTCTGCTGGTGCTGCCGACTTAACCCCAATTCTGCGAGGGCTTTGCTCCCTCGACTCGAGTCGGCGATCCGAACCACCTCCAGGGCTCCCTCCCTCTCACCTTTTCCTTTTCCCCCTTCCCACACATCGAAGCAGCCTCCTTCTGGTTCCAACATGACGAGCGCGAGGTTTCCATCTCACCACCTGAACAGGTCTCATCCGCGTCCTCAGCCCCGTTTCAAACGGGACTGAAGGGAGAAACTTATCGCCCCAATCCTACTTCTTTTTCTGAAATCGATCTCTTCCATTCTGGATAGAGCCCACCTATTCTGATTGCTACCACTGCTTCCACTGCCTCCTACTGTTCTAAACCTAGCCCTTCCACCTGTAATCCTATTTGACGACCCAGATATAAACTCGGTCTCGTGACCTGCGTCAATCTGGTCGTGCAGTTCAGGGAAGGGTAGACTGCAACGGACGCATCCAACGCCTCACACTCCTTTACGTCGTTTGTTAAAGACCATGGCGGAGCAGGTCAAGCCCGTACGCTCCATGGAAGCAAGGGTCGGTAGGGACCATCAACGGTAGGATCAAACCGTGGCCGTTGTTGTGAATTCTCGAGAGCCCACCGCTTGAGGCTTTCTCGTGTAGCTGCAACCAAACAGTGCAAAGCTGAGACATAGCCTTTCCCACAGCTACGGACCAAGCGGCGAACGTCTGGTGGCAGGCGTCGTCCCACTCTCGCCCGACAAAACACAAGTCCTCTTAATACAGAGCACCCGCCGCACAGCATGGGTCCTCCCTAAGGGCGGCTGGGAAACCGACGAAGCGACGCAGGCAGATGCAGCATGCCGCGAAGCCTGGGAAGAGGCAGGCATCCACTGTAAGGTCGAGCGTGACCTAGGCGAGATCGAGGAGAAGCGCTCAGAGTCGCAGATCAAGAAGCACGGGACTGAGGCGCCCAAGGCGAGCTACAGATTCTACGAGGTGCAGGTCGAGAAGGTCGCGGACAGCTGGCCTGAGGCGCACAAGAGGACGAGGCAGTGGGTGGTGTACAGCAGGGCGAGGGATATGCTAAAGGATCGCCCTGAGCTGCTTGAGGCGCTGGAGAGAAGCGGTATTAAGAGAGATGGGTGATATTGGATGTAATGGTAGTGAGACTCCTGTTTCTGCGGTGTTGATGGAGTGGTTCTTCTTACAATCACAGCAGCACTGGAAAGGCGGTCTCGGTGGAAAAAAGTTCACGCATTCTGGAGTACAACCATCATGGGCTTAGAGAGCAGAAGGGGGGCTTGACCTTAGATTCCAGAAAATGACAGCATTGCATTCTTCCGCCTGCTCACCTCTACGCTGGGAGCTGAGAAATGCCTCTATGGCGGGTCTACAACTCACGAGATTAACGTGCGTCTATGCAAGAGTCGCGTTCCCAACCGGATTCTGCTCTTGCCGAACCTACATGGCTATTACAGGAAGAGCTTGATAACGGGCAGGAGCGACATTCTGCATTCCATCTCCCCAGAGCACCCACCAGAAACCCGCACGACCATACATGCACTTACACACATGCAGCAACACAAGATAGCACGACAGCCTCATGCTTACGCACGAGCATCACAATTAGTTCCTACCTATCCTCGTCCTTCTCTCGTCAACCCTCCCCCAGTATCGACCACGCTACCCGGGCGCGGCTGAAAAACTAACCAATATACACAGTGCCAAGACTCGTGAGCAGTGGCTGACTGTTTGATATCAAGTATCCAATACCGCATAGGCTGGGTGTGGCGTGCGTGGCGTGGGACTCAGCTCAATAGTGTTGAAATTGAATAGGATGGGCTGCGCTGAGCTAGATTTCGCCTAGCTGCGAACGCTAGATCTAAGGACAAGGTTCGCAGCATGTGTGTAGTTTATGCATTCATGGCCAGAACGTGAGGCAGGTAGGGAAGTAATGGAGGAAAGGGGAGAGTGTTGAGGTCCTATTATTTAATGATAGCATTACTAACATTTAATCACTACTCTAGAATTCGTGTTATGGTCCCGACAAGATCATACGTGACTTATGTTAAACACGGGCCACCGCAGTGAACAGTGCCACGAGAAGCACACGGCAGGTCGCATCAACCACCTGCGGTCTTGCTACTAGAAAGTCGCTCAGTCTACATTGATCGGTGAATTCCGAATGTCATTTGAATTACTGCGTCGTAGTAATGCGTGAAAACGGTCTATTTCTGCAAGTTCCCGCGAATCAACACCACCGTTCGCATAGTAGCACCTGTGCTTCCAAGCCGCTGACTCTCTCAAATCGCGCCGTTAGACAATTGCGAGCGAATCGTACCTGGGTAGCTGTTCAGTGGCGGATATCGCACCATTGGTAAGTTGAGATATGGATCAGTATCGACCGTCCGGCTATGCCGTGACCTTTACAAATTCTCCAATGAATACGCGGCGTTGAAAGCATACGCCAACAATTTGAAGATGCATCGCAAGCCTCAGGCTTGCCGGCATATCAATGTGCTTGACTCAGAACACGAAAGGCCGCAATTACGTCTGGAAGTTGCTTGATCTATTTGAGGTTGATGGGCCGTATGAGTAGGTTGTCTGTTCGATTCATCAGCCGCTTAGGATCGGCTTCAGCGAACTGAGAAAGGTATTTCTAGATGGTGTATTCCACGTCGAGCTTGTCCAGGAGACTCTACGCTACGTCTTGAATAGGCTTTAGTTTTGCATCGGGATGCACATATGATCTACACAGGTTGGTCAAAGCAGTTGAGTGCACATCAGAGAGTTCTTGATTGACTCAAACGCAGACCTTGGGATCTTTTGAAGCCACATCGTCTATTGACGCAAAACAAAATTGACAGCCAGCAGTTAGAAAGTCATCATCTTGCGCAGGCGTTTGCCATCCATGGCATACCACCTCTAGATCTTCTGCAACGGTCAGAGAAGTGCAATCGATCTGGGGACGAAGAAGGTAAGCATCTTCTAGACGTCCAAGCCGCAGATTGACTAAATAAATATGGAGCTGAACAGATAAGGATTGATGCCAAACATCAGCCTTGAGAGTCTAGAGAAGCGTCCTACGGGCCAGAAGAGAAATCCAACTATGATAAAAACGCTGTAGTGGAAGTCAGAAAACGACAACGATTGCCAAAGGGTATTCTACGCTGAATGGCTCCTAGCTGATTCAATTAAGTCTAGTGAAGTTATACAGAAGGAAGACATGCAAGAGGAGCAGGTAGAAACCAGGTTTTGTGGGTTCCCTTCACTAACGCTATGGCTAGATCGCGTATCGTCTCGAAACCCACTCCAAGAACTCTAACGCGACTAATTGGCCGCGTCTCATAGGTCCCGTCGGTACTCGATCTCAAGTTGTAAACGCAGTGATAAAGGTTGGTGATATTCGGCTACAGTCCCACGGCGGACTCCCCCGCGCCCGCAACTCCACAGGAGACCAAATCTCCAAAGTCAAAAAAAATTACCCGGACCTATTTAGGGATCGATTATTGTGACCCTGGCTGGCTGACTGGCTGAGGCCGGGCTTGGTATGGGGTTTCCTTTAAACCCCTTAGCAAGCATCGAGGCGCTGATCGCGTTGTACGATTTGTTTCGATTGCGCGTCCACTAGATGGTTCTGTGTATCTTTCGACTCCCTGAACGGTTTGCGCGCGCGCACGCGCCCATATGGTAACACAACTAAGTTTCACGTTGGGGTTTGCGCTGGCGATCATGTAGCCGTTCAAGCATGTACCTCTGACAAAACTGAGGCATGTACACGGGATGCGGTACATGCCCTTCTTTCTGAGAGGGATTCTTCTGTTGGCGGTTTCCGCTGACCTTGCTTCTTGCTCTATACTTCTTTGTGTGTCTGTGTGTTCCTAATTTTCATTCTTTGCTGTTGCCGCAGGAACGTCCACACTCTCTTCTTTTGTTGCTCTTGTGTCCGCGCTCCTTTTGATGCTTACCTGATGTCACTACCACGACGCTGAAACAAGCAGCGCCAGGCAATCCATAGGCTTGGCAGTCCAACAGAGGATAAGACGGGTAACATGCTGGCTCCTGTGCGGCCATTGCGAGGTGCGGGTGGCTATTTGCGGTCTGTGGTGGTTTTCAGTCTATTGTTTGCACTCTATGTGTTGTTTGGTCCTCGGTCAGCGACTAGGCCTCTCGAGTCCCAGTTAGAAACATCTGACGCGGGATCGCCATCACCACCACTTGAAGCTCCAACTGGCGACCAGACAGTTACCAGTGGTGACAGCAACCATACAGCCCAACCGGAAGAAACCAGACCGCAATCACCAGCATGCCACAAATTGCGCGGTGGCGAAGGCGTGCAAATCGTAATGCGCACTGGTGCGACTGAGATCAAAGACAAACTTCCGATCCACCTTTCGACGACGTTCCAGTGCTATTACGATGTTCTGATCATAAGCGACTACGAGGAGGTTTTCCAGGGTCATGAGGTCCACAATGTGCTCGACGATGTTGGCGATGGCATCAAACAGGCTAATGAGGAATTCCAACTTTACCAGCGGATCCAGGACCATGGTCGGCAAAGTCTACAGCAGAACGAACTCAGTGGTACGGCGAGCTTTGAGAATGGGCCTATAGGCCGTATGGACAATACCGGCTGGCGACTCGACAAGTGGAAGTTTTTACCCATGATCAAGCGCGTACTAAAGCTGCGGCCAGATCAGGACTGGTATGTCTTTGTCGAGCCCGACACGTATCTCATCTATTCGAACTTGCTAGAATTCCTGGGGACCCTTGATGCAAACCAGCCTTGGTACCTTGGCAGTGAAGTTGCAATTGGAGATGACATATTCACTCATGGTGGTTCCGGATTTGTGATATCTAGACCTGCACTTGAGCGAGTGGCAAAGCACGTGGAAGACAACAAGCAAAGCTATGAGGAGTACACAGCGATCCATTGGGCTGGGGATTGCATACTAGGCAAGGCCTTGCACGAGTCGGGGACAGAAGCAACATGGGCGTGGCCAATGTTCCAGGGAGGCAACCCAAGCACAATGGATTTCAAGGAAGACAAGATGGACGAGCGTAGGAAGCTATGGTGTACTCCTGTGCTGACCTACCATCATCTCTCGCCGTGGGAGATTGAGCATTTATGGCTGTTTGAGCAGCGGTGGATTGACGATCACTATCCTGATCCTACTTCTCCAGGTTCGAGTTCATGGGGTTTCTTCGAAGACCACAGTAATCGCTTGAGGCATATGGATGTTTTCATTGAGTATTCTGCGCCTAACATGACTAGCCACCGGAATGATTGGCAGAACTGGTCACCATTGATTGAAGCTGAAACCGAAGCGGCTTCAATAGATGATTGCAAGGCCATCTGTGAGGCCGACCACGACTGTGTGCAGTACACCCTTGACGATAAAGGCTGTTGGCTAGGATATGACCCAAAACTTGGTCAGCCGTTTGCTGGAGTCCAGTCCGGCTGGATTATGAGTCGAGTCGAGCAATGGGAGCAGCGCTTTGGGCGGTGCTCGGCTGGGAGAGATTGGATTGCGCCTTGAAAGCGCTGAACGAGAAAGGATTGAATGACATAGGCCCGTCCTAAATGTCCGGACACTGAGACCGGATGCGTTCCACACTACGACATCTGTGCCAAACAGATAGCAGTGCACGTGTCTCCAAGCGATGAGGGCCAAGCCGCCTGTGTCGCAGCATCGCAGCACGCAAATCTACTGCACAGAGCCACACCATCAGACCTCATCATGGTGTTTGGAGCGACACGGACCTACCTAGGATCGAATGGAAAGCCTTTACCTGCACACATAACGAAACATTGTGCAGCATAAGCTGGACGCTTTTCAGGCATAGGTCAGAGACGAGGGGCGCTCATTCTTAGTGCAGAGTGAATTTACAAATAGACCAAGGATAGACTTTTCAGATAGATGCCATGAAGCGTTTTCTACGCACAATGTACAAGTGCCAGCGAGACACTACACTGTCAGCTTCTCAAATCTCGAGCTTACTTGTCATCGTTGTCAGGCACCTGCAAGTGGTGTTGTCTGTACAATACTTGACACTACAGATCTGGAGCAATGCTAGCAATAAAGCTGCAAGGCAGCCAGGCAGCTAGGCAGCGAGCAAGCATGGACCCTGACACCTCCATCTGCCCCAGTCGGACTAGCGTCAACATTCACGTCACGGTACGTGTGCCTTGCGGCTGTTCACATGCACGGCAACCCAGGTGTATGGTAGCTCTGATTCACCCAACAACAACATAAATCTTCATCTCCTTGTGAACAGCGCTGTCTTTGTCAAAGAAAGCAATATATAACAATTTTCGAAAAGCAAACATGCGGCGAACACGACGGACGTAGCACAGCAGATGGATCAATCCTGTCCTGCAGCTTGTCCGTTGCGTTTGGTTGCCTTTGTCTTGCTTAGACAGCAATTCAGATCTCTGTACTACGACAAGTGAGGAGTACCTAGATACTAAATAGATACCAGCCTTCTATTGACCACCATGGCTGCGTCGCGCGTACTATCACGGTTCTTGCCGGTAGCGGAAGGTGACATCTCTGTGTATGAGAGCATGCGGCGGACACATACAACAAGATCCGATCTTGAGGCCGCCCACTTGCAGTCACCAGGTGATGGCCAATACTACGATGAGACCGACGATGTCCCAGACGAGCTTCTATACAACGAGGATGACCAGCGTAGTGAGGTCTCCGGACGGCGAGAGGCAATGCAGAGTCCAGTGCCTGGCCCATCGGCTGCCGCTTCACCAGTGATGGAACGCACAACGTATGGCTGGATAGCGGGAGGGCAACGGCAAGCAAGAGCTGCTGAAGACGAGGATGTGCCTGAGTCGTTGCTCTTGGAGGGAAAGGGCAAGGGCGTGGCAAGAGACCTACCCGCTACTTCGCCTCTGGAGCAGAAGCGTGCAAGAGCTGAGGAGCAGTGGAAGGCTACGCAGCGGTACCACAAGATCCATGCTTCAAGGCAGGAGGAGCCATTACGAGGCCGAATAAGCAGGCCAAGTGCGGGCTCTGCTCCGACGACTGCGCAGCCTAATCCTCAAGCTGACGCTATGTGGATGTTCACTAATGCTAGTAACCTGGACGACTTCCTGCTGCAGGTCTATGAGTACTATGTCGGACACGGTGCATGGTCCATCATCCTAGCTCGCATACTGAGCATGCTTCAGGACCTCTTCCTGTTCAGTCTGTTCATCTTCCTGACGACTTGCATCGACTACCCAAAGATACCGTCGAGCAAATCTACTTCTGAAGTTCTCATTCCAAAATGTGTACATAAGGCTTCATGGTTCAAGCAACTGTTCATATTCGGTTTCACAATGTACTGGCTATCGATGGCTTCAAAGCATGTCTCTGACTGCCGGAGGCTGTTCAAATTACGCAACTTCTACTTGCACGTGCTCGGGATTAGTGATGCTGACATTCAGACCGTGTCGTGGATTCGCGTGGTCGATGGTATGATCAAAGTCCAGGGAGCGAATATCACAACTGCAAATCTTCAGGCGCAAAACAAGAAGTACCTCAGCTATGGGAGGGCGCAGCAGAGGCTCAACGCTGAGACCATTGCAAATCGATTGATGCGTGAGGCGAACTACTACGTGGCCTTATACAATAAAGACATCCTGGACTTCACCCTGCCAATACCGTTCCTTGGACAGCGTAACTTCTACTCGAAGACGCTTGGATGGTGCATTCAATTTTGCCTGACCAACTTTATATTTGACGAGCAAGGTAGCATAAGGCAGTTTGTCCTTCAAACAAGTAACAGATCCCACCTAATCGCTGCATTACGGCTACGCCTACGTGTCGCTGCGGCTGTTAGCATTGCCATTGCACCATTCAATATCATTCGATTCTGCGCGCTTTATTTCGCGCGCTATTACACCGAATTCACTAAGAATCCTGCGTCCGCAAGCGCAAGAAGCTGGACACCTTACGCTGAGTGGAAGATTCGAGAGTTCAATGAGCTGGACCATCTGTTTGAGCGAAGACTGAGACAAGCAGCGCCTTTTGCAAACGACTATCTGAAACAGTTCCCGAAGGACAAGACAGATCAGATTTGCCGCTTTCTTGCACTTGTGAGTGGAGCGCTGGCGGCGGTGCTGACACTGGCTACGCTGTTTGATCCAGAGCTGTTCCTTGGGTTTGAGGTCACACCAGGAAGAACCGCTGTCTTCTGGCTCACTATACTTGTTGGTGTCTTCGGTGTGGCGCATGGTGCATTGCCGGATGATCACGAGGTACATGATCCGGTACTACATCTTAAAGATGTCCTAATGTACACCCACTACATGCCAGCCTATTGGAAAGACCGCTTGCATAGCGATGAGGTGCGCTCAGAGTTCTCAGCGCTCTACCAGATGAAGATCCTGATCTTCCTAGAAGAGGTCTTAAGTTTGATTGTTGCACCTTGGATTCTACTGCGCAATACTGGCAAACAATCTGAGCGTCTCATTGACTTCTTCAGAGAATCTACAGTGCACGTAAACGGAATTGGCAACCAGTGCAATTTTGCTGTGTTCGGCCTGAAGAAGGACTTGAACGCGGAAGATCCAGCAACTGTCCTGAACCAACCGGATGGGTTACGAGACGATTATTACGGTCTCAAAGACGACAAGATGGCTGCTTCGGTTCAGAACTTCATGCATTATTACAGCCACCACAAGCAAGGTAGAAGGAAAGGACAAGGTTGGCAACCACCCCCAGCCTGGCCGCCAATGATGTCTCCGCCTACCATCGACGAGGGCCGTGAGTGGCAAAGTCCATCAGATCGTGGAAGGCATCCATCATCCTCCACCATGCTCGACCAGGCTAAGTTACCCAGTCATTCACCGTCGGCAGGGAGACGTACCACTGCTCGTCCCCCAGGTGCAGCAGGGAGATTGCATATGACACAGGATCTGAGCCATTCGAGGCAGAGAGTTTACGGCGGTCCTGCAGTGGGAGGCATGACGCAGAGCCGTCTCATCGCGCAGGACAGCGACTTGCAGGACTTTGCGGACGCTGATAAGCTGGAGAGTGATACTGAGGACGAAGGCACTGGGCACAATGATGCAGACAATGGACACGGAGTTTTGGGCATGCTTTATCAATTTTCAAAGGCACAGGCTGAGAGGGGCGCTGGTGTTAACATCTGATGGATATGACTTCCGGTATGAAGTTGGTGTCTATCCTTTATTGCCGGCGTTTGTCAAATCATACGAAGGGTACGGGTTGACAGACGAAGGGACACATCGAATTGTTGATCTTTTGAGGTCAAGGGAGTACAACTGGAGTCAAGTGAACCGCATATCACACGTGATAGAAGATGTGGCAGCCTTGAACATCAGGCTCTGAAATATTTACTGATACTTGCACTTGCATTTGCAGACTCCCATAGGGTTCCATCTCGCAATTACGATCTACCTTCGTAATACACAGGTAATGCCTCCTTGTCCGAACACATGTCGTGCGCGTAATCTCGGTGCAGTGAAGACTGAGGCAGGCAGTCTGCCGACTTGCGCCAATAGCTTTCCTCGCTTGTACTGACGTGTTCGCCAACTTCATCTGTAACTACCCTCGGACACTGCAGGACCACTCTGCATCTGCTGTTCGAACTCCGTCGACGCATTTGCAGTTACCCTTGGATCCGCTCTGCCTTCCCACAATGACGAATCCAACAGTTGTATTATGGAGGCTCTTGCGAAGTACACAGAGCAGTAGCACCATGATCCCAACCGAATATGAGAATGGCAGGTACTGTAAAATGGCTCTTCGGGTTTTATATTCTCCTGCCTCTGTCCCCTCTCCTTTGGTTTGTTTTGTTCAATAATTGATCATCACTCTGCTCTGCTGTATTGCTTTAGCTGCACTCATCAGACAGCATCCTTATTTGCAGTATTGCATTTGCTTACAGCAGGGGTTTCAGCAGTCAGCCCGTACATTGACATCAACATTCTTGCTACGGCTCGGAGTCTCCGAGTCACTTTTCACTGACACAATGCACTCCTCACACCTGCTGCTCATCCTAGCAATTGCGACTGGCACCTTCGCACAGACCGAATTAACTCTCAACGAACACTACGACGTCATCTACGAAAACACTACTTCGTGGACTTCATCATCGACGGAATGGCCAACACCTATCGCCACACTCTCGGCACATCCATCAATCGTCACGCACAGGACCACCCGCACTCATTACCTGCCAGACGCGACTACTTCATCTCCCAGTACATTCACCAAGACCATCCAGACACTGCCAGTCTTCACGATCCCCTTCACTGAGCCCACAACGACATCCACTTCTACCACCACGCTGCATGTCCCTCTTCTCAGCAAACCACATTCAACGTCGTATACCACCAGGACCATTAGTTTCGGCGATTGTGGCCATCATAACGAGCAAGACTGCATTGCATCTTTCTCGACAAAAACGTCTCAGGTCGTGAAGACGACTTCAAGCCCAGCCCCTACTCCCGTGCCAACCAACCTCAGTCTCTTCGTCCTCCGCAAGTACGCTAATCCGAGCGGCGTGGAATATGAAGGCAAAGTGGTCAACGCATGCTCAACGGCCGGCACATTTGAGGTCTCCTGCGTTAACGGTTGTGGCTCTGATACCGAGGTATGTCCTGACCCTCTCCTACCTCTTCCCACTGTCTGCAAACAATATTACAATACTAACATTCATGCTTCCATAGAGTTTCACAATAACTGAAGGTCCTAGGACCTATGTTGGTCCTGCAGAACCCGCCACCGTGTATCTTGGCTCGCATAAAACTGGCATCGAGGTCGCACCCTGTCTCACTGGTCAAGACGCCTGCAAGCTCGACGGAACCACCAGCGCGGTCTGCTCAGTAGCATACACCTCTAGCAAAACGGGCGGTCATAGCAGCTCTACCGTCTATGCAGATGCGACCATTTTACCTCGTGCTGATCTTTACTGGTATCCATTGAATGTCAAGGAAGGGCAGGAAAAGTTGGCGCAAGCAAATGCAAAGTCATGCAACTGGGCGGCGAGGCCTACAGCTCTCGCAGCGGGAGCTGTTGGGGTTGGGATGCTTGGGTTGGGAGCTGTTTTGGGACTATAGAGGATGGTTTTTGTTATGATCCGAGGTTGTTGGCGATTAAGGCGTTGTTCTGTTAGCGTTGACCCCTGAGAATTTTCTTGCGTCTGCCTTTGGGATTAGAGGGTGCTGCGCCAGTCGGACACCTGTGGCCTTAATGAGCTGAAGCGGAAGAGGAGTTGTGATGGTCGATTAGTATTGCTGACGTCGTTCTACTTGATCTTGCACACCTCACCTACTTAGTCCGACTGTATCTTAATTCCGTTTTATTCATGCTCCAATCGTCTCAGTACTGCATATTCCCAGAGAGCTGTTCGTATATTATCAGTATCCCTGTGCTTGCGCATGGCCAAGCCCTTGATGTGCCCACGCTTAAGAGGCGCGGTGTTGAAGTTTGAACCTGCTCAGTCAGTTTGATTCATCAATGAATGACAATTGAAGAAAACTGATATTTCAGATAAAGGTATAGTAATTCAGGTCGGAAGGATTCGATCCTGTGGAACGAAAGTTAAGATTACGACGTATCAGCCACAACACTCCTCGCCAACGTCCACATATTCTCCATCTTGTTCTTACTGAGCACGTCTTTTGCCTCGCCATCTGTCTCACAGACTCGAGAAGACCATTTCTTGAAGCTCCTCGATCTTTCGTCACCTTCCCAGACGAGCACGCACGCATTCTCTGACAGGTCCTTCAACTCGCCGTCATCACTAGTAGGGTTCAACCATGTGATAGCAGCGTGTTGGGCTTTGGTCTGCTGCCCACCTGTGCTCTCGTCCTTGGGAGGTCCGGTGAAGGTAGTAGGGGTGGCGTTAGAGAGCGGAAGGGTGTTCTCCTGCCATTTGATGCGCTGGAGCATAAGCTTTTTGTAAGCGGTGACGCTGTGAGCGCCGCCCTCGACAACGATGAGGTTCATAGTCGGATGCAGGACGACGATACCAGTGAGCGCGTTCTGCTTCGCGTTGATGTCAACCTGGAAGCGGTGCTTGCCGGAGCTGAGGCTATTGACCTTGAAGACAGCAATCTTGACGCCCTTGGATTCGTCTGATTCTTGCTGGCGGGCAAGTTTCTCTTTTCGCTGCTCGTCGGTTAGCTGTCGCTCGGAGTTTGCCTCCTCGTGATCGGTGCGGCGCTGGGCGATCTCGCGGTTGACACGTGCTTCGACTGCAGTCGGGTCTTGCACAGCCTGCTCGCCGAGGACGCGCATCATGTTGCTCTTTTTGACTTTGGGGGGCGGGGGTTCTTTAAGCCCCAAGCGGATCTTGGCCTGTTCTTCTTTCATATTTTCCATTCGCCGTTGTCGTCGGAGTTTGGCTTGTTCTTTTGGCGTGAGCATCATTGGTTTGGCTTCGGGGACGAATTTGTCCTGTGGTGGCTTGAGGAGGACTGGGTGTTGGACATAGCGTGTAATGATTGAGTCTTCTGTTTCGATCTTGTTGCGACCAGTGTTGTCCCAGTCGTTATAGCTATTTTGACCTTCAGGCAATAAACCCTCATCCCACCACTCAACCTCAGGAGGGGCTGGTACAAGGTAGGCTTTATCGGTTGCTTCTTCGATCTCGGCCTTGCGCTCTTCGAATGCGATGCGACGCTTCATCTCCTCGAGCTTGGCTTGGTTGCGGAGAGCGTTCGCTTGCTTGATGAATTTACCCTTTTCATTAAAGAGGAATCCTTTGCTCTTGCGCTCTCTCATGCCCTTTTTCGCTGCAATGGTGGGATCGAACAAACCATCTTGATCCTCTGATTTCCTAGGGCCTTCGTCACCAGCTACAGACAGGTAGGGGTTGGCTCTGAGATCTGCTCGCTGATTGCCTTTGGCCGTGCCAAATTTTGGACCCCTAGACTTCGAATCTACCGGCTTAGTTGTATCCTGTAAAAGGCTAGGATGTAAGCCTATGCCGAGGCCTCCCTTGGCCATCACACCATCTTGACGAGGAGGAGGTGGTTTGGGTGTTGTTGGTGTAGCACTCCGCCCGGCTTTCATGGCTGCTGCTCTAGCCCTAGCTTCCTCTATCCTCGCACGATGCTCGCTTTGCTGTTGAGAATGCTGCTGCTGCTGTTGTGGTTGACTAGCGGTTCCTGCCCCTTCACCTGCCTTCGCCGCCGCTTGCCTAGCCTTGATCTCTTCAATTCGTCTCATAGCATCTGCCCTCTTCGCTGCGAAGTCATTTGTGGGCACCGCCGCTGGCGCTGTTGTAGGGGGCGTCGGCGCTCCATTCTGAGGTTTCGATGCAGCAAGTTTCGCTTTCACTGCTGCCAACCTTGCCGCTGCATCTTGCTTTCTGCGCTCGGCATCTGGCATGCCCTGACCTGATGCCGGCGCAGGAGATCCATTGTTTGAACGGGCGCGTTTGGGGTCGTTACCACCATAGTCGGCATCTATGGGTCGTTTGTCAGGCATAGGTGTTTATGCGACGAAACAGTCACTGTATCAGAAAGGAAAACACTCTGGTCGACAGATAGAGGATGAGCGAATGATGCATAAATTGTCGCACGAGTCATGCCACGCGAGGCGCGTCCTGTATCTGTGGCGTCTGTGGCGGTGCCAGTCTACATCCTGTTGCTTGATTGATATCTGGTGCCGAAGTTGGGTAAGATGTGTGTCCTGGGAATTCTACTTGGGAAACAATCTTGCTTCTGCATCGAATCTGCGATCTCAAATTCTTCGTTCACGAATATGCTCAAGACGTATATGGCACATGGCACACTTTGCAGCAAAGTATTGGAGGAGAATGCGGTGACCTCAGGCTGCAGCCGAAAGAAGCTTGCATGCAAATCTTGGCGCTAGCTAGGAATTTTTTGTGAACTGCAGCTTGGATGATTTGACTTGCCTTTGCTAGGGGACAAACGACTGCGCCGTATGCGCATACTCTCGACAAAATGAATATATCAAATCCAGTGGGGACCCAACTATCCTCTGTCTCCTTTGGATTTCTCTCCAGCGATGACATCCGAGCTCTGTCAGCGAAACGCCTTACGAACCCGACTACCTTTGATACGCTTCTCAACCCGACACCGGGTGGTTTATATGATTTGCATCTGGGGCAGTTTGGTGATAACAACTGCCAGACATGTGGTCTGAAAACCCCAAAATGCCCTGGCCACCCTGGGCATATCGAGCTCCCTGTACCTGTCTATCACCCAACCTTCATGGACCAAACTTTGCGATTGTTAAGAGCGACGTGCATATACTGCAGTCGCTTGAAGCTTGCCAAAGTGCGAGTTCACCACTTTGGCTGCAAACTGCGACTACTTCAGGCGGGTTTGATAAAAGAAGCAAAAGATCTTGACGAAATCACCTCGACAAGCTCTGCTGGGAAATCTGCACAGGATTCGGAGTCCGAGAGAGAAAGCGGCGACGACGACGTAAATCAAGATGTCAAGGATCTAATGGAACGTAGAGAGCGATTCGTCAAGCTCTCGATCAGCCGAGCTAGGCAAGATGGTACGATCGATTCCTCGAAGACTGAAGCTTCCACCAGTGCGAGAAGGGCTGTCATTCAGCAATTCATGGCTGATATAACGAAGAGCAAGAAGTGTGCTAATTGCGGTGGCATCAACCACAGCTACCGCAAGGACCGATTTGTCAAGATTTTTAGAAAGCCTCTCAGCGAGAAAGAACGAAATGCGATGATCCAGAGCGGGCATAAGGCCAAGGACCCTGTGCTGGAACTTTTAAAGGCTCAGAAGTTAGCTGAGAAGAAGCTTGGAATAGGCAGGAAAAGGAAGCGAACAGCCGACGAGGGAATCGCTGATATGGATCGGTCGAGTGAGGAAGAGGCCGAGGAGGAAGAGGATTCTAGCGAGGGCGAAGTCGAGATCGCTGGAGGTGACGCGATGATTGACGATGCAGCTGCCCCGGCAGCTCTCCGCAAAGCAGTTAAGCAGAAACAGCAGGAAGAATACTTAAATCCTGCTAGAGTCCTTGCACAACTTACCCAGATGTTTGAGCGCGAGCAGGATATCCTGGGTTTAATTTATGGAGGACATGCTGCAACAAAGCAGAAGGGCGGAGTTGTGGATCCAGTGAAAGCAGACATGTTCTTCATGAATACTCTTCTGGTTCCACCCAACCGCTTCCGACCTGAAAACCACACTTCAGATGGGAGCGTCGCTGAAAGCCAGGACAACCAGCATTATAGCAACATCTTGCGAATCTGCGAGTCCATGTCGGTCATACAGAAGGAACTAAGTGGTAGCAAAGAGCGAGACGAAAGATATCGAGCACGCACTTATGCTGATTTGGAGACTTCTTGGACTCAGCTTCAAGACGCTGTTAACAGCATGATTGACCGTGATAGAAATCCTGTGCAGGGCGCTGCAGGCAAGCGGAATGCGGATGGTGTTAAGCAGAAGCTTGAGAAAAAGGAGGGCATGTTCAGGAAATACATGATGGGAAAGCGCGTCAACTTCGCCGCAAGAACTGTCATCTCACCTGATCCGAATATTGAGACGAATGAGATTGGTGTGCCACCGGTCTTTGCGATTAAATTGACGTATCCAGAGCCTGTCACGGATCACAATGTAGAAGAGCTTCAGCAAGCAGTGCGCAATGGACCATTTGTGTGGCCTGGTGCGATTGCCATTGAAGAAGAAAACGGCCTAGTCATCAATCTTGAAAGGAAAAATGCAGAGGAGCGGACGGCGTTGGCAAACCAACTTCTGGCGACCGGACCATCCTCACGTGGGACCCGAGGCAAGAAGGTTCATCGACACTTAAACAATGGCGACATCGTCATAATGAACCGCCAGCCTACGTTGCATAAGCCTTCTATGATGTGTCACAGGGCCAAGGTCCTGCCGGGAGAGAAGACACTACGCATGCACTACAGTAACTGCAACACCTACAACGCAGATTTCGACGGAGACGAAATGAACTTGCATTTCCCTCAGAACGAAGTTGCAAGAGCAGAAGCACTTTCCATTGCGGACACAGACCACCAGTATCTTTCCGGCACCGCCGGTAATCCCCTGCGTGGCCTTATCCAAGATCACATCTCTATGGGCGTTGCGATCAGTAATAAGGACACCTTCTTCACTCGTCAAGAATACCAGGAGCTTCTGTACTGCGCACTTCGTCCAGAAAACGGACATTGTGCAAGCGGTAAGGTGGAGACATTACCCCCAGCTATGATCAAACCGAGAAAATTATGGACTGGCAAACAAGTGATCAGCACCGTCTTACTCAACGTGAAGCCTGCTCAAATGCAAGGCTTGACGCTGGAAGGAAAGAGTACCACTGCCGGTAATATGTGGGGACCAATTGGTGCAAAGGAGGAACAAAATGTCATTTTTAAAGATGGCTACCTGTGTCAGGGTGTCATGGACAAGAAGCAGATCGGCCCTTCAAGCGGCGGTTTCGTCAACGGTGTCTACGAAGCCTACGGACATACTGTTGCAGGGCGCCTATTGAGTGTCCTCGGCAGGTTGCTCACTCGGATGCTCAGCATGCGTGCTTTCAGTTGTGGAGTGGAAGATCTGTTGTTCACTCGAGATGGCGAACAGATGCGAAGAGAAGCTTTGGCGCCAGCACAAGCAGCAGGTGCTGAAATCGCAAAGGAGTATGTAACAATGAGCGATAAAGACGTCACCGTTGGGGCCGATGCAAAGGAATTCGTTCGAAGAATGGAAGAGGTCTTGCGTGATGATGAGAAATTGAAGGGTTTGGACGACAAGCAGAAAGCTCGCAACGGTGAACTGAGTAGTGGTGTCACGAAAGCCTGTCTGCCAGCTGCCCTCGTGAAGCCATTCCCTAGGAATCAAATGCAGGCTATGACAGTTTCTGGCGCCAAAGGCAGCAACGTCAACGCAAATCAGATTTCTTGCAACCTCGGTCAGCAGACACTGGAAGGTCGCCGTGTCCCAGTCATGGTGTCAGGTAAAACCCTGCCTTGCTTCAAGCCTTTTGAACCAAGCGTACGAGCAGGTGGCTTCATTGTCGATCGTTTCTTGACTGGTGTTAGACCACAGGAATACTACTTCCACGCGATGGCCGGTCGTGAAGGTTTGATCGATACCGCAGTCAAGACTTCGAGGTCTGGATATCTGCAACGATGCTTGATCAAGGGTATGGAAGGTCTCAAGGTTGAATATGACACTTCAGTCCGTGACAGTGATGGCAGCGTTGTACAGTTTCTCTACGGTGAAGATGGTCTCGACGTCGCGAAGTCAAAATACCTCAGTGACTTTAAGTTCACTGCGCAAAACCATCTATCACTCTTCATGAGTCTCGGGATGCAGGACAACTTTGAGAGAATCATGAATGAAGATGCACGTGAGCGCACTAAGAAAGCCGAGAAGAAATACAGGAAAACTCACGACCTTGGGGTCATGGATCCTGCCTTGGCAGTCTACTCCCCAAGCAAGACCGCCGGGGCTATGTCTGAGAGAGTCTGGAGGGACGAGCTCGACTATGTCGACTCGAATCCGGACAACGTTGTCAAGGAGAAGAAGGTCAAGGACGACCCACGTAAGACTTGGCTGAACGAAGCAAATTCTACACTCAGTAAGCGTAACTTGCAAGGGCTTCTGGACATGCGGTACTTGAAATCTGTCGTCGAAGCGGGCGAGGCAGTCGGTGTCGTTGCAGGCCAGTCCGTAGGAGAGCCAAGTACGCAAATGACGTTGAACACTTTTCACTTGGCAGGTCACGCTGCGAAGAACGTCACCCTAGGTATTCCAAGGTTGAGGGAGATTGTCATGACTGCTGCTGCCAACATTGCAACTCCTACTATGTCGCTTCGTCTCAATGATGGTATCAGCATTGATGATGCTAAGAAATTCGCCAAGGGCATCAGTAAGCTGAGTCTGTCAGAAATTCTGGACATTGTGAAGATTACGGAAAGCACAGGCAAGGGCACAGCCTATGATTCTGCCAAGCGATATACGGTACACATGGAGCTCTTCCCAAGTGAAGAGTACATGAAGGAATACGCGATCACGATTGAGGATGTCGTTGCCACACTAGAACACAGATTTCTACCGCGCTTACAGGCGGCTACAAGAAAAGAGTTAAAGAAGCGTGGCGAAGAGAAGAAGCTGAAGGCATCGGGCAATACTGATGCACTGCCCGATATCGGTAAGTCAATAGGGACAGTTGAGCAGGAAAGCGGCAGAGGTGAAGCCGAGAGAGAGGGCGGTGATGATGATTCTGATGATGAAGGCGACGACGATGCTACAAGAGATAAAGCAAAGAGCAACAAGCAGCAGTCTGGCTATGAGGCCTACGAAGATGACGAAGAGAACCTTCTCGCCCAACGTAACCAGCAACGCGACGTCACCCCCGAGTTAGACTCCGAAAGCGAAGACGAGACCTATGGTGGCAGCCCTCGCTCTTCTGCTGAGCCTGAAGATGATGCCAAGGCGAAGAAATCTGCAGCAAAAGACCGCGAGAATCGTATTCGTGGCTCTAAGTACACTAATGATATTGTTGCCTTCGCCTTCGATGACACCCGTGGCGGTTCCGCAACTTTCACCCTCGAATACGACGCCTCCACTGCGAAAGTGCTGATGCTGAACCTAGTCGAGAACGCCGCACGCGCAGCCCTCATCCAATCCGTACCAGCTATTTCTGGTTGCATGGTCGATGAGCAAGCTACGCGCGATGCACATGTTCCGATCTTGCACACCTCCGGTGTCAACCTACGCGCCATGTGGGATTATCAGCACGTTGTCCACCCTCACCACATCTATACCAATTCCATACACCACATCCTTACCCACTACGGTGTTGAAGCTGCCAATGCCGCTATTGTGAGGGAGCTGCAAGCCGTCTTCGGAGGTCACGGTATTTCGGTCGACCGCCGCCATCTGTCACTCATCGCAGACTATATGACTCGAGATGGTGCGTATCAGGCTTTCTCCCGTATGGGGTACAGAAGCAACCCCTCTCCGTTTATGAAGATGAGCTTCGAAACCACTGTCGGCTTCTTAAAAGATGCGGTGCAGGATGGCGACTTAGATGATCTGAAGAATCCTTCAGCTAGAATAGTGACTGGCCGGCTGAACAATGTCGGCACGGGTGGGTTTGATGTTTTGATGCCTTTGGTAGAGAGAGACACCGGTAAGAAGGGAGAAGCGAAAGTAGTAGAGATGGAAGTTGATGGAGAGAGTGAAAGCGACAGTGATGATGAAAGTCAATAGATGGGTTAAATTGTATCATGACGAGTATTGTAGACGTAGCGGATGCTTTGGAACGGCGCTCTGGAGCTATTTGAATGAACGAACTCTGAATTCCCATACCCTCTTCTTCCTGGATCTAGTAGCCTATCACTAGTAGCAATATTGCATCGAGCAAAGCACTTACAAGCAGATATGTTGATACACAACGATACGCCCATACTTACGAATTGATAAGGAATCGAATCCTAGGTTCATGGCGCTGATAGGAAAATGGATATGATCAACTTCGGTTTTCATAAACTCCTACGCTAGACCGATGCACTTTCTCCCTCAAGATTGCAGCCGTCCGTTATTCTGGCCATTCGTTACTCATTTCGCTATGCTGCATAGTCTAGTACACTGCTAACTGCATTTTTCACTGCTCTTTATTTGTGATGCGAGCAGGCAATACCGACTGCTGCGATGCAATGCAAGCAAATACTGTAGCGTGTCTGCAACTCCATAATTTAGTGTTGCCGGTGTGAAGATTGCGGCCCCTCCAGCTCATCTGGCGATGGGATCCACCAAACAGGCTGATAAACATCCATCAATTCGTCAGTCCATCAGATTTTCATCGCCATCTTCCTCACCCAGGGGCCCAAAAGGAGTAGACATGGGTGCGTCGTACGTCAAATCCATTTGGTCTGCAATATCCTCAGCGGATCCGCTACCCAACCCACCCATCTTCTTCGCCTTCTTGGCATATTCAGAGTATTCCCTGGTCAGTTGTAAGCGGCGGTCTGCATCGCGTATATATGTGACCAGCATTTCGATCCGTGCGTTTTGCGCTTCAAGATCTGCCTCATCGCCATGCTGTGATGACGTTGACAGAGGTAGCGTGGCGGCAGACTGCTTCAGGTTGAAGCGGAGCACTGAGTCACCTGCACTGCTGCCAGACGTGATTGAAGCGTTGAGCTGGCCAGCGTGGATAATATCAGTAAGGAAGTTGGAAGCGAAGTTCTGGTCGAAGCCAAGATGAGCTGCCACGCGGCTGATCGGCAGTGCGGCATATGTCTTCTGTAGGTCAATGACTCTGTACCGCTGGAGTGCATTTGAGACCTCCATTACGAGGCGGAAATTGCCGTCATTTTGCCATTCTTTGGCGTTGACATCGGCTTCGGCATTAAACTTGAGCACGTTACGTTTTTCGAAACAATCCACCAAGCTCTCGTACGCTTTGGACAGAGCCTGTATGCTCTTCAGTACACTCTGATCCACCGTACGAGGCTGTGGCCAGGCTCGTCCTACAGCAAGCAGACCTGTCAGGAGGAACTTTTTGTAGGCTTCTACTTGGAAGGCGGAACATGTGTGACTGGCGGATGGGTAAAGGATAACAGATTCGAGATAGAGACGTGCGCGAGTATAGTTTCGCTGGCCAAGATGAACGTGCGCGCCCAATAAGTAGTATTCTAGAACTGTCTCGGGATGTATCCGCCCTGACAACCCAGACTTGGGTGTAATGAAGCCATTGCTGAGGTCATGGTCATCGCATAGTAGATCGGTCGGTACTGACTTCGGGTTCGTTTGAGGGAAAGCGTATATAGGTTTTTGGAGAATCGGGAGGGCTTGGCTAGGTACACCGTTGTTTAGGCAGCACTGAAGAAACACAAGATGATTTGTTGTGAAGGTGCCAGCTGATGGGTCAAGCCTTAGCAATGCTGCTGCTAAGAATTGAAGCTGTAACACGCCCAGATCATGGCTTGCATGGCATGACCACTCGAAGATGTTCCTCCAATCCTGGCCGAGGTATCGCACTTGCACAGGGTCGAACGATGTGAGAAATATGACAGCATGATCCAGAGCTTTCTCCTTCTTCTTCTTTGCTTTGCCTGCCGCCTTGATCTGCTCGACTAAGCACAGAAGATAGGGAAGTGTGTTTATTGAGGGGTCAAGGAGGTCAAGTAGTGTGGTCTGCTTTGCATCATCAACGGTTGCTGTCCACTGCTGGTGCGAAATCTTGCCGAGTCTCTGTTTGAAGTTGGTGATTGCATCGTCGTACTCCTTCGCTGTCTTGATTGGTTTGTCTGGTGGAAAGGCAAGGAGGTGCGGAAGGATTTCTGCCATGGTTTCATCCAGACGCACGGCTGCAGGTGCTAGTCTCTCCTTTGTACGAATCGTTTATAGCGTTCGGTGGTTGATAGCAAGAAGTATGTGCATGGGCTAGGGTGATGTCCCGCAATAGTGATGTTGTGGTTAAAGAGTTCGGAGGTACTCTCCTCCAAATCTATACAACTGGTCACACGCACTTAGATTGCAAAAGCTCACACGCAGTCTGTGGTAGTCAATCGAAAGCAAACAACGTTCCGGTGCATTCATTGATCAAGTGAATGATGCCAAGTTCAGGCAACAAGCTGCTCGCTTTCTGCCGCTGATTTGCCTGCGCGGCTTGAGCTGCGACGGGGGCGGTGAATCTTAACCGATCCTGGATCTAATCGGATCTAATCAATGCGGTGGGAGCCTCTCGTATCGATTAGGTCAAGTACTACCTTCAGGGTCCATCAAATGTTGTTTTAAGTTCCTGAACTCTGGGCTCCATTCTCTATTCCCTCCGCAGCATTTCTGTGTACAAGGCTTGCAATGGCCACTTCGCAGACCAGTCGTTACCGGGACAATATGCTCTCACGAGAGCATGTTGAATGTCTTGTCGCGCAAGGAAGAAAGATTGTTATCTTTGATGGGCGGGTTCTCAAGGTCGACGCATGGATTCCTTATCACCCTGGCGGCGACAAGGCCATACTCCATATGGTAGGACGAGATGGAACAAACGAAATCAAAGCCTTTCATTCCTTTGAGACACAGCAAATTATGCTACGTTATCAGATTGGCAGAGTTGAGGGCATCTGGAAGGATTTCACACCACCAATACAAGGCGGTGTGTTCAGGCAAGAGTTGGATGTCAAGGACATGAATACAGATATTGCTCAAGAGCAATGTAACAAAGCAGACACTGGTGCTTTCGACGATCAGAGTCAAGGGAGCTCCAATGAGCCATCACCTATCTTCGAACCAGTAGAGCATCACTCGAAAGGCCTCAGGCTGCGCAAAGGCAGTTGCAGCGCACTTAGCGAGGCCTCATCTGCTACGTCTTTGTCAAGTCTAACATTGCCAGAGCCAACCGATGCCTCGAAATCTCTCTCGTCACCAGAGCAACGTACACAGCAGGAGCTCGAGCGCGACCTCAGGCTTTATCCCAGCCTTGATGTCGCCACACAAACAGAGATCATCCGGAAGTACAACGTACTCAACAAGCGGATCCGTGATAATGGACTTTACGATTGCAACTACTGGGCTTACTTTGTAGAGGCGACACGGTATCTCGCACTCGCTTTAACGGCATTCTACCTTCTTCGTATAGGCTGGTACAAGCTCTCGGCGGTCTTCCTTGGCATGCTTTGGCATCAGCTCGTCTTCACAGTCCATGATGCTGGTCATATGGGCATCACTCACGACTTTCACGTTGACAGTTGCATCGGGATTGGAATTGCTGGTTTCCTTGGTGGTCTGTCCTGCTGCTGGTGGAAGCGCAATCACAATGTCCATCACATCGTCACCAATTCGGCAGAGCACGACCCAGACATTCAACACATGCCCTTCTTTGCAATCAGCCACCGTTTCTTCTCAAGCTTGAGAAGCACCTACTATGACCGTGTCATGACGTATGATTCTGTGGCGAAGTTTACGCTTCGCTATCAACACTGGCTCTACTACCCGATCCTCACCTTAGGCCGCTTCAATCTGTACGTCCTGAGCTGGCAGTACATATTCCTAGGCCAGGGGCCACGCAAAGGGCCAGCATGGTGGCACCGCTACCTCGAAGTTGCTGGCCAATTCTTCTTCTGGTACTGGTTTGGGTATCTGACACTGTATAAGTCTGTTCCGAGCAACAGCCAGCGTGTCTTGTACCTTCTCATCTCGCATGCAGTCACAATGCCAGTTCATGTCCAGATTACCCTATCACACTTCGCCATGTCTACTACAGACTTAGGTGTAGCAGAGTCATTCCCACAACGAATGCTTCGCACAACCATGGACGTCGACTGCCCTGCCTGGTTCGACTTCTTCCATGGCGGCTTGCAATTTCAGGCGGTGCACCATCTATTCCCACGCATTCCTCGGCACAACCTGAGAAAGGCACAAGTGTATGTGAGAGAGTTCTGTATGGATGTTGGAATTCCATACACAATTCACGGGTTCAAGGAGGGAAATGAACAAGTCATAGGTCAACTTGGGGAGATTGCCAAGCAGGCTAGGATGATGGGCGAGTGCTCGAGGAGCATGGGGCCAGCTGATGTCTTTGATGGCCACTAAAGCCTAATCTGTATAAGGTAACCCATATGCAATTATCCTAGATCGATAAGAAGAATACACAATATCTGAATGAATGCCTCAGGCCTACAGCAACGGCTTGCCTTGCCAAGAGTAGACGTCATGTGTCTATTGCCTCGTTGCCAAGCACGCTAAACTTTTCCTGACCTCTGGCGGTCTTCTTCCCAGATCGCCTTTCGCTCTTTAGACTGCACGTCTTCTGAATTTACTAATCCATCATACAACCACCACACAGTTACACCGACGGTAATGTCTCGTGGCGGCACAACTCTCTATGTGACTGGCTTTGGCCACGGTACAAGGGCGCGCGACCTCGCGTACGAATTCGAGCGGTATGTCTCTTGAACGAAACGGCGGCACATTCTCGATGAGAAACCTCGAAAAGGCGGACACAATGTCTCTCCCCATCCACCACGCCCTTACCTTGCTCTCGAAGCATTCGAACGCCCTAAGTGAATGTCCTTCATCACTCATCCTCCTTCGATCTACTTCCCGCGAACGAACGAGCGAGCGAACGAACCCACGCCGTCGTCATCGTCCCTCCCTGACTCCCTTCCCCCAATGTCTCGCCCAGCCCATCACTCCGCGCATCCACTGTCCCATAGTATGCCGGCGCTCCTTCGGGTCGAAAGTGAAGCAACAGCATATTGACGAGTCGATAAAGGTACGGACGTCTCGTCCGCTGTGATATCCCTGCACCGCGCTCTGCAAGCAGTAGACTGTGAGTACAATGCGAGGAAACCTATGAACGTTGGTGGCACTTTGGCTCATAGCTTGTACAGGTTCGCTTTCGTGGAGTACGAAAGCCGTCGTGATGCTGACGACGCTTACCATGAGATGCATAACAAGCGCATTGGGCGCGATGACTTGTTGAAGATCGAGGTCAGTCAGCCAATCTACTCCATTATAAACAGTCATTCAGATATGCGATCTTGTTTGGTCGCTGTTATATCTCTATATTACGAAAGCCACATCTTCACTTTGTCGCACTTGAACATATCGCTGACCTGGTACAGTGGGCTCGCACTCCTCCATCCGCCAGCTGGCGTTTTGACACAGGCTCGTCCCGTCGTCGCTCTCCTCCAGCGCGTCGTGGCCGCTCTATCAGCCCACCACCGCGACGTCGCGAGTATTCGCGCGAGCGTGATTATGACGACAGGCGTGAGCGCGATGTAGATGATAGACGCGAACGCGATTACGATGATAGACGCGACCGACGGTCTGCTCGCGACAGGACACGTTCTCCTGAAGACCGCGAGCGAGAACCGAAGGACGTTCGCGACCGTGACGAGGAGGACAGACGTGATCGTGATCGTGATGTTCGTGATCGTGACGAGGATCGCGACATGACCAACGGTGATGACCGCAAAGGTGAGTCGCTATAAGCTAAGCGATCTATCTTGGCCCTTCTTATGCTGAATATCCCTACAGAGCGTGAGGAGCCTCCAGCGCACGATGACCTCGATACGGCTGAGTAGGATCGCCGCTCCCATCTGATGGTCTTCTGAGCCACTGGACCGCTTGAACTTGTGCGACAAAAGGTCTTTGCCACAGCCGTGATGTTTTGCGTCATACTTCACATTGCACACGTTTCCTTTCGATTTCTCTAGAAGGACTCTTCCTGCAAGCTGTCTGCATGTAACATAGTCCATTTACAGCTCGGTGTTTTTATACCAAATTAAAAGCAATCTACGAATTGGAACAACTTACTATTATTAGATATGTTTGACGAAGCTGTAAGCCATCATAGCAATGGAAACGCAACATGCTCTGTAGAAGTGCGCACCATCTCAACACCCCCAAGTTGAAGACTGCAGACCAAACTCATAATGAATATCATGACTCGCCAGTAGATACATGTTCATCGTTGACACATCTACGAACCTCAAGAACAAGAAGAATAATCTGGGTATATTACATCAAGAATCCCTCCCATCCGGTGGAGATATAGTAAGTAGAGTTATCGCTGCAATCTAGAGATGAAGACAATGGTGATGACGATGTTGGTGGTGATGACGGTGGTAAGGGACCCACCGCAAACCCCATAATCTCTGCTTTCTTCTTCCCTTCCATTTCCCGCGCCAACAAGCAGAAGAGAGCGCCGTTATGTCCATACGTAAGCCGATAGTGTACTCCAGTTCCCTGCCAGATACCCAAACTGGATGTGTTCGTTGCCCTCAAGTCAGGTGCCCAGTGTGTGCGTGGCCACTTCCCGCATTTGGGAACCCGAGCCAGCAAGCGCGCCTTCCTGATCGAGCAGGTGTTGATGTCGCTGCCAAGAAATCCCTTCGGATTGGGGGTTTCGATCGCTGTCATGCTCATCATGGGACAGATCCCCGTCAAGCTTTCAGGCAGCTAGTATCTTACAGTTGCGTCGGTGTTGGCGCGTTCATGCCGTTCAGATTCATGCCCATGTTCATGTTCATATTCATGTTCATGTTCATAGGCATGGTCATGTTCGTTGGAGCGGTGTTCGCGGTAGGCGACCCAATGCCGCCGGTACCACTGCCACCGCCCATGTGTAGATTACCGCCTGCTGGCCCTGAGCCGGACATCCTGTGGTCATATCCAGGCCAGCCAGGGAAGGCCTCCTTCAATTGCTCGTACTTGACAGCCAGCTGCGCGGCCAAGTGTGGTGGAGGAGTCATGTGGACAGGGCCTGGTGGTTTCTTGGCTGGGGTCCCTGAGTGCAGCGGCACGAGGTAAGACATGTTCGCTTGCACGCGACGCATGCATTGGATGTATTCTTCAGAGGCCATGGCGACGGGTTGGCCGGTACTCTTGAGTTGTTGTAGATGCTGCGGTGAGGTTGCACCACCTTTGCCCTGCGCTTGAAGGCGGTTGATCTCCTGCAAGAGGTCGAGGTTGATGTCGAGGAGAAGGGCGACACGGCGTTGTTCGAGAGAGGAGCTGGTGATGTTGCCGCCAGCGGCTGGGGATTGAGGCGTGCCCACTGTCGGTGAGGGTGCGCCGCTGCCAACGGCGCTGGCACCCTGCGATGGCTGGGTGCCGGCGGATGGTGTCTGAGGCAGTGGCGGTGCGGCCATTGGATGTCTTAGTTGCGGAGGAGGGGTCTGGTGGTAAGGATGTTGACTGCTCGGTGTGGTCTGCCGCGGCTGCGGTTGACTGGCGAAGGGCGAGAACTGCTGGTGAGGAGAGGCACTATGCCTCAGTGCAGCACTGGGGGGTGCTGGTGCCGAAGCAGAGACTTGCGCAGGCACTGCCGCTGATGTGTAGGGATGCTGTTGGTGTTGCGGCGAATGGCCTGCTGCATGACGGATGGGTTAGTCGACTAACATTGGCTTGAAGCGGGAGCGCTGCAAAAAGAGGCAAGGCTTTTTCGTCGTCCTTTTTTAAGATTGCCCGCTAGTATGCTAATGCGATGGGATAGACGTTACAAAGGTCAGGATGGGAGTGAACCACTTACCGGCGAATTGCAGGCCCGCGCCATCTAGCTGCTGACCAGGATGCAGAGGCGCGAAACCTTGTTGCTGCTGTTGCTGCTGGTGCTGGTGCTGGTGCTGGTGTGCGTCGAGATGATGGCCGGCGCCGTGGTGAGGAGCAGCAGCTGATTGCGGGATGGGCTGTGGTGCAGGACCGCCGCCAGCATAGGGACCAGCCGTGCTGAACGGCGGCTGCTGCTGGTCCTGGAAGTGAAGATACTGATGGCTCTGGGCCGGCAGCGATGATGGTGGGCCAGCAGACGCAAACGGCGAAGGGGAGCTGGAGGGCAGCTGCTGGCGGTGCTGGTGCTGGTGCTGGTGCTGGTGCTGGTGCTGGTGCTGCTGATGCTGCTGCTGATGCTGATGCTGATGCTGGAGCTGGAACGGCCCCGGGTGGAATGCCGTTTCGTACTGCAGGTGGTTCATAGCTCCCAGAGAAGGACAGGCACCAGGCAAGTCGATAATGGGAATTAAGGCCTGACCCGCGTCTGTATCGCCTTTGATGAAAGGCAACTTTGATTGGCTTGATGACGCCAGCAAGAGATAGTTTCGTGGGTGGGCAGGCTTGCTTAGGTGCACAAAGGGGAGGGGGCGCGCAAACATCTTGCAAGGACTTGCAGTGCGCTATCCCACATCCGGCGCTGGCGGCAACGTGTCACCCTCGCTAGCACACGCCACTCCCGCATTCCCGCCCTTGCCGACCTGCCTCATGCACCCGTTTCTGATCGTCACTCACTCGCTCTCCAACGCTGCACTCGAGGTCTCGCGGCAATCTTACCCAGCAGCCCGGTTCCTTTCGCAGCCTCCCCGACCCTGTCTCACTCTCTTACTGCTGTGGTGGTTGTGGAGAGCACGGAGAGGCAACATGGCTGCACATGGGAGGGGCGGCGCCAGAGGAGCGTACTACAAGAACCTCTACGGCGGTGGTGGCCGTGGCAGAGGTCGCGGTAGAGGCCGCGGCGGCAGCTTCGGTGGTACGACCAGCCAAGACATCGCAAATTACGAGAATGGGCCTTCTCAGCATTCCGCCTCGAGCAGGGACTGGGACCAGCTTGGTCAGGATCTTGGGATTCTTGACGGGCAACCGTATCGTAAGTGAGGAGACAGCAGCCTGACAACACCGTATCGTACTCGATGTGTGCAACGCTTGTCACAACCAACTCGATGGCTGCGCTTTCGCTCAACCCAGAAGACTACGTTTGCTATGCATCACTCGGGTCTGGCTGTCGCTACGATCTGTACTATACCGACCACATTCTAACTTCATACGTAAAGCTGCGTACAAGCGTCTTTTAGGGACATACACCCATGGCATCTTCAAGCTCTCCGTCGACCATGTCCAGGGTGACGCATATGCGCCGCCCTCAAGGGTGCGGACGATCATGCAATGGTCCCGCACAGGTCTCCCAGCCAGATATCTCACGACGGACATCCGCAAGATCGCCGTCTGCGACTATGTCACCCGAGTGGCAGCGGACGTTATCCGCCAAAAGCACATGGACCGCAATGTGCAGGGAGGTGGTGGTGGCTGGTCTGGCCCTAAAGGAGGTGCCTTCAGTATCAACGCACCGGGCCAGGAAGTACTGCCTCGAACGAGCGCCATCATTGGGAGTGACAATGCGATCGAGCTGCGCTTCACGGTGGCCCTCCCAGCGGCTGGCCGTACCTGTCTCGGACAGCAAGCTCGTGCCATCCTCGCGGTCAATCTTGTCGAGCTTGTCCAAGCATCGCTACTGTATACAAACCTAGATCAGGCGAAGCTAGAGCGACACATTGTTTCAGTAGAGAAGCAGCATGACCTCCGCCGACAGCTGCAGACGCTTGGGATGGTCGCTTTCGTTGCTAATGGTTCGATACTCCCCCGGGTGTCTGGTGCTTCTCAGGCGCCAATGACCGGCCCCAGTGTAGTGCCCTTCAAGTCTCCACCAGAACTCGAGATTGCGATCAGACTTGCAGATGGCGCAACTGTCACCGGCATGGGTATTGCCAAGGGGATCACGCTATTGACTGGCGGCGGCTTTCACGGCAAGTCGACTCTACTTGAGGCCATAGAGCTTGGTGTCTACGATCATATCCCAGGTGATGGACGAGAGCTTGTCGTCAGCGACCCTACTGCCGTCAAGATCCGTGCAGAGGATGGCCGTAGTGTCTCTGAAGTAGACATCAGTCCTTTCATCTCCACACTGCCTGGTGGAAAGGGAACCCGCTCTTTCTCAACCGACGATGCCAGTGGGAGCACTTCGATGGCAGCAAACATCCAAGAGGCGCTCGAGGCTGGATGTGGGAGTCTGTTGATAGACGAAGATTCATCGGCAACAAACCTACTGGTCAGAGACGCTCGGATGCAGACGCTGATCAAGCAAGAGCCCATCACACCACTCGTCAGCAAAGTACGCGCCCTTTTCAACGAATATGGCGTTTCGACTATCATGGTGCTTGGGGGACTGGGCGACTGGCTTACGGTGGCCGACCAAGTCGTTGCCATGGACAACTATATCCCACGCACGGTTACGTCTGAGGTGGATGCTATATTGCAACGATATCCTGCAACAGTAACCCAGCACGACAAGTATGGGAGCCTGGCAAAGAGAAGTCTCAAGGTACACCTTCACAGCGACAAAACTCCATTTCCCAGATCAAGGAACTTCATACCACTACCGCCAGCGTCTCGCAACCCGGTGGCAAATCCAGCCGAGGAGGAGAGTGGCATCGATGTGAGCGGCTTAGACCAGCTTGTAGAGATCGGCCAGACCCGGATGATTGCATCTTGCATCCATCGTGTAGCCGAGAGCATGCCCGCAGGGTCATCTATGGAGGCACTGCTAGCGGCTGTAGAGGCGGACATCAGCCTAGACAGGACTATCTCCCCTTCGCTTGTTGGCGGTGAGCTGGTTGCCATGCGGCGTTTTGAACTGTCCGCTGCTATCTCGCGCATCCGTGGTCTGACAGTATCGTCTTGAAGTCCGGAATCTCGTGCAATGCAGACTTGCCACAATGGAGCTGTCCTGGTACCGTTCTTGCTGATTTGCTCAAAAGGTGGGTTGATTTCATCGCACTCTTGTGGTCTCTCCCATAGATACAGACTGGCCACTGTGATGAGGTATGTCGTACTATTCGTACCGCAAGGCACAGATCTCATTGAGGACCTCTGCAAAGCCAATCACAAAGACAATCCAATCACCTGCCTACCTTGGCAGTAAACTCCAGCTTTAAATAGATAGGAAGCGGAACAGCATAGCCCAGTCATGGGATGGGAGAAAGATGTGACAGCGTGACAGGAAATTGGCTAGGCCGCGCTCTATTGATCAATCGAGTTTGCCGCCTCAGACTCACCTAAATGCCTCATGAAGCTTTACGCGGTACAGTAGTCTGATGGAATATGTGCTTCGCCTCAATGCATTGATGCCTCAGGGTTCCAGCGTGGACACAGCAATCCGAGGCAACAGGTCGCGCGACGGTAGCAGCATTGCCATGGTATTGGGTATCGGTTTCGCCCCCCGGCACAGCAGCCGAGATCAGCTGCGGGATGCACTGCAACTGTAAGGACTGTGCCAAGCTTATCCTTTGCTGTGCCATGGCGCTTTCAACTGCTCCTCCGTCTAGGCTTACCGCACGCGGTTTGTACATCTATTACATCCAGCCCTGTGGAAAGTAGGCGCTCTGGTCACAAGTCCGGAGGGACTTTAGTAGCTAGTGATTTGACTATCTTTCTAGAAGGAACGAGCATTGCGCCTTGCTGAAATGATCCGATGCTTTCCCAGGCAGATCAGTACACCGGTACTGAACGCAATGGGGTGGATAACCGCTACAGCACTCACATGATGGCGAAGACCTCCCACTGGAGTCACTGCGATATCGATGATCTCGACGCGACCCCTACCAAGGAATATGCTCCGACTCATGCGAGTCCATGCAGCGACAATGATGTCAAACTTTACCATCCGGCTCAGCAGACAAGAGTGCTTTTGCGCGATATTTCACGGAACACGGCGTGCAGTGCAGCGGTATTGCTCCACAGCGGGAACCCTATTGAACTCCCATGCAAGAACAAAGGCTACTCACAGCACCCTAGCGGTTGTAGATAGCCATCACCACTCAATCCTTCAAGGCAGTGCAAGATTCGCGCAATTTAGCAGTTGTCATGTGGCACGCCAAGGAGGCACATCTATGCTGAAAGAGGACTAGTCGCCGAATGCTTAGCTATCTCGTTCCGCGGCATCGCCAACCTTCTCCGCAGTTGCCTGTCTTGGTGGCCTGCGCTTGGTGCTGTAGAGTGGTGTGTTGTGACGTTGTATATCTATCTGCTGGTCGCTTGCCGCATCTTTGTAGTCTGGTCCTTCTTGTGCCATCCTGTCTTCTTTGTTACACTACTCTGAATCTGAGGGTACCATCGAATATCATCAGAGACTCTACGATCCATCCTCGTAACCGTTCACATATTGCAATCTAAGGGCTTACATCATGAACGGCGTTAATGGTAACTCGCCCTCTGGCAAAGCGCCACTCAATGACGCGAACGGCTCCAGTCCACGCAATGAACCCCTCGTCAAAGTGCAGCCCCCGCGGCGCGAAGACCTCCAGCCATCATATGGTAAGTGACACATCACATGATAATAATCAGATGCGACCTTTGACGGCTAACACAGTCTGCAGCGCAAGTCATCAAACCAGATACCCAGGATGAGTCTCAGCACGGATGGTATGGCGCCATGATCAACGCGCTTGGAGACTTTGTCGGCACACTCGGCGCCATCCCATGCTGCATCTGCTGTCCAAACCCTTACAAGCCAGTCGCCCAAGGCAATGTCGGTCTCGTCACCAAGTTCGGTCGCTTCTCCCGTGCCGTCGATCCTGGTCTCGTTAAGATCAACCCACTCTCCGAGACCCTGCTCCAGGTCGACGTCAAGATCCAGATCGTCGAGGTCCCCAAGCAGATCTGCATGACCAAGGACAACGTCAACCTGACACTGACATCGGTCATCTACTACCACATCACCTCCCCGCACAAGGCAGCCTTTGGCATCTCCAGCGTGCGCACAGCCCTGGTCGAGCGCACGCAGACCACTCTCCGCCACGTCATCGGTGCCAGGGTCCTGCAGGACGTCATCGAGCGCCGCGAGGAGATTGCCCAGAGCATCCGCGAGATCATCGAGGAGACCGCCACCGGCTGGGGTGTGCAGGTCGAGAGCATGCTCATCAAAGACATTATCTTCAGCGAGGAGCTCCAGGACTCCCTCTCCATGGCCGCTCAGAGCAAGCGTACCGGTGAGGCCAAGGTGATCAGCGCCCGAGCCGAGGTCGAGAGTGCCAAACTCATGCGCCAGGCTGCCGACATCCTGTCCAGCGCACCCGCCATGCAGATCCGGTACCTGGAGGCAATGCAAGCCATGGCCAAAACTTCAAATTCAAAGGTGATCTTCTTGCCAGGGCTAACCCAAACGAATATGCAAGGTTTGGCACAGGCAGACGCGGCCGGAGAAGGCCCCAGCAAATATGGTTCACCATCGCTTGAGCCGTCGGGCGAGTTTGGGGCCGGTGTCTCAGGTTTTCCGTCTGCAATAAATGCTCGCATGGTCGAGAACATGTAAGTGGACGATCTCCACTGGGAATGAACAGCCAATTCGTTGCACTCGTCGCGTGGTAGAGTGATGGAGAGAAGGGGTCATGATTTCAGGGGGTTGTGATGACTAAGCGATACCCTACGGCTATTGGTTTGGCGCTTAGGATAATGTTTTTCGGTCTCTGCTGCTTCACTTCCCTTCAAGCAATGAGACTCTTATAGCATCAGAATGGATACCAATTCCCGCCTTGATTTGCAGGCCTCAAGAAGCAGAAGTCCGTAGACAGTGCAACTCCAGCAATCGTGTTTTGGGCGCCTAAGGCATGCATTGCCTCTACCTCTTCTGCCCGTGGTTTTGATGCCCGTTTACTACCTAACCTTTCTCCTTCCATCGGTTGGATACTCTGGTTCACCTACGAGTACATGAATTATTATTTCATACTACTTGCTGGGTCAACACGTACATTTGTCAGGAAATACCTCTTCCACTTCTGCTCACTGCACCGATAGAAAATGTACACTGCCACTTCTACACTGTGCACACAGTGGTCCGACAAGCCTGTCTAATATTCACGATTCGTGATTCTCACTCTATGGAAAGTCGTTGGAACATCGAGTAAAGGCACTTGTGAAAGTCGGTCACTGGGCAATCACGCAGGGTGCATTGTCCATTGTGGTTCAGGTGACTTATTTGCAATTCATGACACAGAAGTCGAGCAGATGCTGAGGAATTCAAGGGATGGAGATGTCGTAAGCAGCTTGTATATCCTTAGAAGCTGCCATGCTCCCTAATCACCAATGTCCGTACTACTGGTCTTGTTACTCCCAGGGCCGCTGGAAGTTTGACCCAGGCGAACGCTTGAGTCCTAGATCGGAGGGCTGGGTGTTTCCAATATAGTTGCTAGAGCACGTCTCTTGCATCTGGCGTCGGATATCTCTGCGACTTCTTACCAGCATAGGCGACGTAATACTAGCCACATCACTAGGCCCCAAGACTCCCGCTGCTGTTAGCGGAAGAGGCAGAGAAAGTCCGAGCATACTATTGCTATCTTAGACCGATGTGCGCATATAGCATTGTCTCCTTCACTTGTTGCGTTAAGCATCCCGAATCCTATAATTCCTTGAAGCACTTAGCTGTTAGCAGCATATTTTGATCCTCGCGAGACGGTCAGTCTGAGTACTACCCGTGTCATTTGGTGTGATTATAGGAGATCTACTGATGCATGATCTAAGACGAGGGTACTCCCGATGTTCGGATTCTGCATTGTAGCACCGTGATTACAAGTCTAGAGACGATCAAATTTGTTTGCCACCAAACAGGGTGGATGATCAATTACTTTCATGGGCTGTAAGCATCGGAGCTATGTGGGTCATGGTCAATGTCAGCCTACAGGTCGATTGCTGCTCCCCAGGACTGACACCTCTGCCAGTCACGAGAACATGACGCCAACCTTCATTAAGTTCACTATGGGCATCAGTGATTGGAATTGTGCGTTCAAACTGCTCTTCAAACTTGCTATCACCACTAGTGGTACGTCACTAAATCTGCGACTGCTACTACACCTAGTTCAACTCGTTTTGCTAGAGGAGCATCTAAGGGTGCTAATGACGTTTCTGCCGAGTCTCTGAAGACTATGGTATCCGCCATCCGGACTGGACCCTTTAGACTAATCTGTGATTCAATAGTCTTACGGCTTATGCAAAATCTTCAGTATAGTACGCATGATAGAGTGATGATAGAACGATTGTAATTGTCTTTAGCGGTCCAAGGTTTTTAGAATGCTGAAATTTGAATAGGTTCAAAAATCTGCGCAAGGCCAATCAACTCATTTCTTCCTTCGATCGAACGAGAGTAGCATCGAGAAAGGATTCCAAGGATAATCCAGCTATTGCTTGATGGATAAGAATTTCCATATACCAGCTACTATGTTGATATGTCGTTTGTGTGTCGTTAAAACAACGCGATACATTCATTGTACGGCGCAGGTTCTCATATGGCAATCGAAAGTTCGAAGCATACACGCAGATGTGTGCTTTGTTGAAATGAATCCACTTTAGAGACTTGCGACGACCCATGCTGCACTGATAACGGCAACACCTGGCCAGGAAATGGAGCTGTGTGGATCTGGATACCCCCAGCCAACAGAGCACGGGAAATGCCTATATGGCTATGCATTCTGGTCTAGCTACCCCGATCAGCCGAGCCACGGTCATTGCTTCATGCCATAAAGTTTTATTTCTGTCTCCACAAGTCACAGATACTGAGGAGTTTGTGCCGCACATGTTGAGACATATAGACAGTGAATACTGCTAGAAAGGCCATGGTAGTGCGGTGTGTGCGTCAAAGGTGTATGATTGGTGCGTCGTGAAGGGAAGGTGTAAACAAGATCGCGCCTTCCTCACTTGGTGTCTTGAATGCCAAGAAATCCATGAGAATCGTACCGTTTTAGAAACATGTGCAAATAGACACATATGGTTGCTTTTTTGCCGATACTTTAGCAGCTGTTTGTGTGTCTATCTTGATTCGCCTTATACACGCCTCTCAAGCTAAGAGTGCCACAATGGCCACCTAGCGATGGAGATCAAAGCGCATTCCATAGGGAGGCGCCCGCCGTTTGTCGTCGAGCGTGCTCTCGCCGAGCCATACGAGAAATCGTTTGCTGAGAGCCAAATTGAGAGATTGATCAAGCAAAGTGGATTCACAGTTTGGGAGACCGAGGTGGTGCATCGCATGGCCATCATGATACGCAGCCTAGACACAATCATGTTTCCCCCCTCGCGGCCCCCAGCAATCTGGTGCCTCGATAGTGAGACCGATTCAGTATTTGTTGCAACCGTACATTGGTTTATCGACTGCCTGATTGAAGGCCGCAATTACTGGGAAGGCACTTTGAGTAGGCAGCTGGATGATGCACTCCAGGCCAAAATATACCTTCCTCCGCTCTCGGTCGCGTTGGACACTGAACCGGCGGTCATTTCTGGATTGATGCAGTTGTGGGCGATCAGGTTGAGGTGAAAGATTTCCTGATACTGTGTCGTCTCTCGTTTTGCTAACATATACACAGATTTATGGGCGAGCGAATCAGCACTAACAAGATTGCGTTGTTCAAACACCTTTATGATCATTTCCATGGCAACATATGGCGTCAATTGAGTGTCCTCGTGGAGATAGAGCCCAATCACCCCCTAACGGCCTTTCGCAGACTGCTACTGCCAATTCATGACGGTCTAGGTCGTTTGATTGATCTACTGAGAGATCTCGAATATGTCGTGGGCTTGTTACAGCGCGAGTACGACAGGTGCGCTGATAGGCACCAAATCTACATTACACTGCCGGGCGATGCACCTGAAATCTCTCATCATACCACTGGCTTTATCGGGTGGTATGTCCACAAAATTGATGCCAAAGAGGAAGCGAAGCGTAAGGCGAAGAACAGACAACGGGACATGATGAACGAGCTGCCAACGTTTGAAAGCACCAATATTCACTTCTCAGAACGTAGTGTTGAGTACCGTGGTCCGGACAGGAACTCGAATACCAGCGGCAGTTTCAGTACAATCGCAGATGCTGCAAGCACCTTTGGGGCCTCAAAACAGCCGGACTGGTCCAAAGCGGCCTCCTCAATCAATGGCGACATCTATCGAGCCAGTGCCACTGAAATGCGGCGAGCTGATGGTTTAGAATACAGTCAAGAGGGTATGGTTTGTGACCAACTTTGCGAGGCAGTTGAACAATATCAATCAGATAGACCTAGCTCAGCTTCTATCACTGCATCACACCCTGCACCTGCAGGACAGCCATGCAGCAGAAGCCAGACAAGTGTGCGACAATTAAAGGGGCCGTTGCACGATGCTACCGTTGTTGCGGAAGTTCTGCCTTGCGTCCACCATAGCTCTCCTTCCTGTCAAGACCTCATTCAGCCTAACCAGCCTATCACAACTATCTCAGACAGAGTGACAGATCAGGCAGAGTTGCATTCAGTGATCACTAGTGGGATCTCAAATAACAAGACTCAAGAATTTTGTACTTTCGCCCCATCCAAGAGCGCAGATGAGGAGCCCACATCCTCATTGTACCGAAGCAATGCAAAAGAGGTGTCTCGAATCACCACTGGATCTTGCAGTGAGATCAAGAATAAGCTCGCTGGCATGCAGCTAGGTCACAACAAGCAAGTGTCAATCTGCTCCTCAGGTTTATGTGTTCCGGGCGACGAAGTTCGAATCCGAGGTTTCGCCAATGCACCCGCATCGCCACTGAACAGCGCTCTGCCAAGCCCAACAACTCTGCTCAGGCGTAGTAACGCTCAAAGCTGTAACACTTTCGAATGGGAACAGCGCATGCTCAATGGTGAAATCGTCCGCTACCGCCGACCTGAGAGAGGCAGGGGCAGGGCAAGCACGATCGATGATCGCACCGTCGATAGGGAGGAATGGTTAGCAAAATCACGTGCTGGGGAGCGTATGAATGATCTCTTGACCCCGTTGCAGAGAAAGTATACGATCTGAACGTCAAGCATACGTCACACGAATACTCAGGGAAATACACACACAACTCTTGCTTTGATGACGATGCTACGGAGGTGGAGGTTATCACCTTGCTCATCACCGATTTTCGTAACAGTTGGCCACGTGCTGCACCTGATAGTGCCAGCCTGAAACTGGTTATCAGCCTCGGCATCCTCCATGGATGACGAGTCGAAGGGTGTGCCAGGTAGTGGTAAAGCGAACTCATATTGCGGTCTTTGCACCCTAAATAGGTGTGCCAATCCAATCGCCCTTCGTACGATACCAGTGAGGCTTGAGTTCCTAGCATCGTTTTCTTCGATTTCTGTCACAGTGCACAAGATGCCGCATATACGATCTGCTAGCTGAGCTGCTGATAAGTCAATATCGGCTTCGATCGCCTGACATTGCCTGACTTGATCGAAGCTCACTGATCGCCACTTGTTGTACGAGACTGTGTTGAAGATATCAGGTAACTTCTTCGCTGCTTCGCAAACTTGCATATACCAGGGGTATTCGTTCTTGATGCCGTACAGGAAGCGTTCAGCAAAGACGTCCAGAAGACATGTCATCACTGTCGCTTGATAGACTGCCAGTTTTGAGGACGATTCAATTGACTCATACAATTTCTCGAGCGTCTCAGGGTAGGCCGAAGGTGGCAGGTCCTTAAGGAAAACAGACAGTCGCGATGCAGACACGTCTGCCTTTGCTCTTCGGAAATTGATCACAACCCAATTCTGAAGTTCGTGATGCAGGAACTCCATTTCCTGGGCGAATGTCGAGTCAGTAACCTGGCTCTCTATTCGAGTCGATGTTGATATGCTGCGTTTGAGGTCTACAAGCTGTTGTCTTAGGATAACCGTTTCTCTCTTTGCTTCACGCTCCGCTGCTTTGTGTTGCTTGAGTGCAACTGCCTCGACAGCTACGCCATTGGGTTCCACTTCTGAAGATCCAACCTCGGGTTTCTGCACATCATGCGTTTGCAGAGCTGCTAACTCTTCCTCGAGAGTCGAGCATCTTTCCTGATATGCGGCTCTCAATTCCGTCTCTTCCCTCAACTGCTTTTTCAACACTGCTATTTCCCCTTCGAGCTCATGGCGTGGCACTTGGTCACTACTGATAGCTCGCTTCAAGAGTCGAGGCATACCATCTGCTTCGTCCTTTTCGAACTGAGCTCGGAGATTGGCTATCTTCGATCCTGTGCTACGCAGGGAGCCTTTAGGGTGTAGGGTTTCTTGCGCGCTTGACAGGAGCTGTTCGTTTGACCGACTTACATCAGATCGAGGGGTATGCGTACCATCGCTTGCATCGACGGCGGGAATTCGAGATCCATGATTGCTGTCGTCGTCAGCCATGGTACTGCCTACCTCGCTCGTCATCTGAATCCAAGTCCTTCCTTCCGGGCAAGCTGAATGCTCCACAGGCTTGACTAGGCACCCGAAGAACCAAGGAGACCCTGGAAAGACATCCAGACTGACAAGCAGCGGCTCTCTCTTGTCCGAGTTACGGAGGGACTAGTAGAGGCGCTCAACAATACCTGTAGATGCCATAACCAGGAAATGCATCAGGACACAGCTTGACCATAGCTCGGGCCTGTAGCGGCCAGCCGGACTCCCCCCAAGTCGCTTTCCCGGCGATCAGGAAGCTTCACTCACAACGCATTTGAGGACCGCTAATTGCGCAGAGTGCGTGCGATCGCTGGTCGGAGGACCTGTCTACAAGAGCGCTTTCAAGCATGTATAAGGGCGCCAATCCTCATCTCACCTATGCTGCAAGGCGAGTTTAAAGACAGTGGAAGGATGGCTATGTATCGGACTTTTGCTGCAAGATGTCTTGCTACAAAGGGTTAGGACAACGCCTCCAGATCTTCGGAAGAGAAGCTTATCCACAATAGGATCTGTAGCCTTTGATACGAATGCCTCGCAGATCACAGCGGAACTCCGATCATGCATAAGGTGGAGGCTACAGCAGGAATCGAAATTGTTGATGATGAAGCTGGAATCAGGAGGTGACATATTGCTGCGCTCCCGGCGCTCTCCATCTTGCCAACCTTTACCAAGACAAATCCCTACAAAAGTGGTTGTTTCTGGCCCGACTCGAAAGCCTGAATCAGGAGCTCTATCGTGGGGTAATCGACAACCTTAGCGAAGCTGGAGTGCATTCGGAAATAGCAGCAAGAATCCCAGGAGTCGCGCGTGTTTGATCTGCGCGTGCCCTCGAGCCGCAACCCTGCAGTCGCCCTGCATTCATTCTAGCTGTCTCCTCTGGATTCGCAAAATGACGAAGAACGCAGCAGATACAAACGGCCATCACCCTGCCCCTACAATGAACGGCACAAAGTCAGAGGTAGCGGCTTCATCTGCCTCCACCAAGTCGAATGCCACTGCATCGACGCAACAGCAGCCTCTTCAACCGCCTCAAGATCGATTGATCGTCGGTGTCGACTTTGGTACGACTTACAGCGGTGTCGCGCATGTTTATTCAGCAACATATGACGATGTTGACATCATCAAGACATGGCCTGGGGGGAACGGTATCACCTCTGACAAGGTCCCGACCGAGATTGCGTACATAGATCCACCGCAGCCTACCGGCGATGCCAGCAAAGAGACATCAGATACCAATGGCGTGGCGAAGCCCAGCGAGCCTCCCTCTAAGGCGATCCGATGGGGCTTCCAATTCAAACCTGAGGACCCTCGGCTGCGGTGCATTAAGCTATTCCTTGATCGCAACCAGAAGTTGCCCCATTTCGTGTCGCCCTTGGAGACTGCGGCGCAGCTGCGCAAATGCGACCGCACTGTTATGGATGCTGTCTCAGACTACCTGACTAAGATCTACAAGCACACGATGGAGATGTTGACGAGACGGTATGGCGAGACCTTCATGAGCACGACACCCGTCGAATTCGTCCTGACCGTACCCGCTGTGTGGTCCGACGCTGCGAAGAATGCAACCTTACAAGCGGCTGAAAGAGCTGGGCTGGGCAACAGGCATGACTTGAAGCTTATCAGTGAGCCTGAGGCTGCTGCGGTCTATACGCTGAAGACCATCCAGCCTAGTGGCCTCAAACTTGGGGACAACTACATCGTATGCGACGCTGGTGGTGGCACTGTCGATCTGATCGCATACAAGGTCACACAGTTGAGCCCTCTGCGAGTGGAGGAGAGCGCTGTTGGTACTGGAGGACTCTGTGGCTCTGCCTTCTTGAACTATCGCTTCGAGGACCATGTGCGTGAAAGGATAGGAGACCAGAAATACTACGGCATGCGAGAGAAGAAACCGAAGACGTGGATGATGGGTCTACGCTATTTCGAAGAGTTTGTCAAACGGAACTTCAACGAAGAGGAGCATAGTGAGGTCAACGTCCCATTCCCTGGGCTGGCTGATGACGAAGAAGCTGGACTGGATAGTGGGTTCCTCACGATGAATGCAGATCAGATTAGAATCATCTTTAAGCCCGTCATTAAAGAAGTCATTGGACTGGTGGAGGGACAGGTGAACGCCATCAGGAAGAAGGGTGGCCAGGTTTCCGGCATCATCTTGGTAGGAGGCTTTGGGCAGTCAAATTATCTGTACACCAAGGTCAAGCAGCATTTCAATGCGGCACCGCCGCCGCCTTACACGGAACAGCCAACGCACGAGATCGCCAGTGCACCGCAGCAAAACGTGGAGGTCTTGCAGCCTCTGCACGCATGGACTGCAGTGGTCAGAGGTGCGGTGTTGAGGGGCGTGGAAGGCAGCGTTGTGGAGAAGCGCAGGAGCAGATGGCACTATGGCACCAGCTATGCGACCGTGTTTGATGATTCGAAACATCCCATCACAGATCGCTATTGGAGTCCGCTGTGGGAGAGGTGGATGGTCAGTGACCGGATGCAATGGCATATTGCCAAGGTAAGCAACGTCCACTTTCTTGCTCTCACTCACTAAACACGCCCACTAACTGGCGAATGTAGGGTACGCCCATCTCTGCTGACCAACCTATCTCATTCCACTATACTCGCAACTTCCGACCAGGCCAGTCTCTCATTGTCGAAGACGATCTGATTGCATGCGAAGGAGAAAGCGCACCAGAAGCATTCAGCAAAGTCCTCATCAATGTTTGCACGCTCACTACAGATTTGAACGCCGTGCCTAAGAGTCTCTTCACAAGACTGACAACGACTAAAGGCATCGAGTTCGACAACCTTGACTTCGAGCTACACATGAAGATAGAAAGCGCCAATTTGGTGTTTGAACTCCGTGTCGACGGCGTGAAGTATGGCAGTGTACAGGCGGATTTCCATTAAACAAGAACCCGATGCACAGGTGGAGTTGCGTGTGTACAGAAAATAAGGGAGAGAGTGTTACCTTTGGCCTTTTGCTGTTTATTATTGCATGGGATAGGTCCTTGTTATTGTTTATACCCTTTGCGCAGATCTGTATAATGGCGACTCATATTGAATTCGAAGGTTATATCGTTTTTTGCCGTTTGTATTCGCAATTTGTTGGTTACTCGCAGCGCCAGTTGCTGCCGGGTGTATATGCCTGAAACGGTTTCAGGCATCAGCCAGCGATCCACTCAAGGCTGTCCAGACCTTCCAGACTACGAATGTAGGATTCCCACCTCGGCTTCATATCTCAAGCACACCCTTGCATTACTGATTGTGGCAAAATTTCGTCCGCCACTCCTTTTCCCACGAACGGCGACAATGCGAACACTGCATCAGAGACCGCGACGGCGATCTCTGAGCTGCGATGAGCTGACAACATAGCCATTAGATGCTGCACATCGACGTAGAATCAGAGCTAGACCGATGCCCTACCAACCTGGAAGATGAAAGGCCTAAGCAGCTGCTGGGACATATTCAAGTTCCTGTTGATATTGGTCTACTTTGGCATATACACCTGCATCTGCTCAGTGCCATTTCTCTTTCGTGAGCAGAAACCCAGCTGTCCTTGGCCCGGTTGCCCGCAGCGACAGCGACCAACGTCGTTTCAGCTGATCGACCCTTACTCGAGAACCACCATCTTTCCCCATGCCACCAGGAAACAGGAGCCGTCAAGAACTGGTTTCTTCGATCTCCCGAGAGAGTTGAGAGACGATATCTACAGTTACTTCCTACTGCTCGGCGAAGTAACAATTGGCCCCGTAGTGGTTGGCGAGACTGGACAGAGCCACTGGCATCCTTACGAGACTGACAGCAGACGTCTATATTCTTTTCGGTCGCCGAAGGTCAGACTGAAGCTACTCACCCTATGCAGGCAGGCACACGATGAAACGTCGCAGATGCTGTATGGCGAGAACAAATTCACGATCAAAATCGAAATATGTAGCAATGGACGTTTACCCTCACACGCACTCAGCTCACAGCTGGAGCGACAAGCTCATCTCCTGCCATTTGCAAGCCAGTATGCCAACCTGACAAAAGATGTGATGTTCACCCCAGTCCGACACTACAACTCACCAATGAGGAACAAGGCTTTCGCCGATCTAATGCTACAACGACTGAATGGAGTGAGTGGCGCGTATCTCGCGGTGAGGCGAGCTGGCCGCGAGTATGACGCAGAAGGAAGAGGCCGGCTTGTCGTGAGAGCTGGCTGGAGGGTGATCGCGCGTATGGGCGGCAAGATGCCGCGCGATCTTCACCGTTGGCAGAATTCTGGACTGGTCGAATTCTCGAATCTATTTCCTATTGATTACACCATCACTATGGATGATGGGCAAAGTGCAGTGGTGCATGCCTACATCCGTGAAAGCATGGATAAAGAGCATTTCACCACCGCAGACTATCTCCCGCCGCCGAAGAATCTCTTCGAAGCACTAAACAAAAACGCAGTGGAGATTGCATGGGCCGATATCTCCCGGTCTTCGGCATCTTACTATATCCCGAGTAAGTACGCTATAAAAATTCCGAAGACTGTCAGGTCTATAGTCCCTATATCCCACGGGTGGTATCTACCCAAGGGCATGCGATCACAGGGCTTCGACGCTAAGCAGATGGCGCTAGATTGGCAGGAGAGTCTGGCGATAAGTGCCGCAGCAATCGAACAAGACGAGCAGGCGAGAGCAATGAGTAGGCGAGGTAACCTTTACTATATTGGTTGAGGCCGAGAGAGGTCTCAAACAGCTTGACATGTTGCATAGGGTTCGGGTCATTGGGAGAGATTCGAAGCAAACACAATAGATGGTTGGAAGAGCAATTTCTGGCTTGGAATTTATATCCCGCACCCATTGTCTTTGCATAGAGCTTGTAAAGATTTGTGAGCATTGTATTAGACGTCAAGGATTACGCTTAGACTTTGTCGGCCCCCACAAATTTCTGCTCACTGATTTGCTCTTCGCTGTGGATAGAGGCCATCTTCTCAGCGGCAAGTCCGCCCTTCTCGAGGCGCTGGCTGGTCGAATACTCGACGCGAGTCTTCCAAGCTGGAGTGCCAATATGCTTGATGCCGTTAGGATTTTCAAACATGGCCGCGGTGTCCTCTAGAGTCTTGCCAGCGGTCTCAGGGAAGAGGAAGAAGACATGGAAGAGCATGGCAAAGTTGAACACACCAAAGATGATGTAGACCTTGTACCTGATGTCTGCAGTAAATCTGTGTTAGCGAGACCACAGATGAGATGTTGGAGGGATTGGTAGACTTACGTTCGAAAGCTGGAGGCGTGAAGGCTCCAAGTGCTGTGTTAAAAGCCCAGTTAGCGGAGGTGGCCAAAGCGACGGCCTTGCCACGGTAACGAAGAGGGTACAGCTCCGGTGGGTAGATCCACGACACTGGACCCCAGGTTGGAGCGTAAGAAGCAACAAAAAGGTACGTGCAGGCAATGAGGCCCTTGGCAGCTGCGCCAGTGACTCGCATGGATTCTTCAGGAGTCCCGTCTACACCGCCAGCAACGACTTTACCACGACCACCAAGAATACCAGCGTTGGCGAACATCCAGGTCATCATGAGGAATGATCCAATGAGGAGAGTTGGGCGACGACCCCAGCGATCGATGTAGACCAGGGCTGGAATAGTCATGACGACGTTGATGATATACTGGATGGAAGACGCGAGTAGGTTTGCATCGCCAGAGTAGCCTGCCATGCCGAAGACGTAGGTGATGTAGTACATCATTACGTTCATACCAGTGAGCTGGGACCAGATCTGCGTGAAGATACCGACGTGAGTGCGGTTGATCATGTTTGGCTTGAAAAGCTCCCAGTAGGTAACGTCGGAGTTACGGGCTTCTAACTGGCACATCTCCTTAATGTCGTTGAGTTCGTAGTGGACGAATGGGCTGTTCGGGTCACCCTTGCCATGGACGAGAGTGAGGACTTTATGGCAATCGTCCCATCGATCCTTGCGGGCGAGCCAGCGAGGGGACTCGGGTAGGAAGATCATCGCGCAGAACAGAAAGACTGCTGGGATCATCTGGAGTCCCCATGGGATACGGAAGGCGGCGGCGCTATAGGTGTCTATGGTGTCTCCACCAACGAAGGACGCACCGTACGAGATACTGGAGAGTGTTTTCAGTAACCGAAGTCATCAAAGAAACGACTTTGTGTGAGAACTCACTAGTACATGATCAGGATGCCCCAGGTGATGGCCCACTGCTGAGCACCAACGAGACGCCCACGTTTGCTTGGAGGTGCGATCTCAGAGATATAGACGGGGACTTGAGCGGACTCGATACCGACACAGAAACCGTTGATGACACGTCCTGCCACGAGCATGCCAATGTCTTGCGAGGCGCAGATGATAGTCGACCCGATGACCCAGATGACGCAGCCAACCATGATGGCTTTCTTACGGCCAAGGATGTCCGAGATGTAACCAGAGCAGATAGCACCGAACCAGGAGCCAGCAGGCATGGCAGCAGTGATGCCGCCCTGAGTGCCTGATCTAGGGCCACCACATTTGCCCTCAGCAGTGACGCCAGTCTCATTGAAGTAACATTTGTAGGCCTGGGTGCCAATGATGGCGCTCATAGAAGAGATATCAAAACCTGTGCAACGACAACAAAGTTCAAACACGTGTCAGCCACCCGAATCATGTCGTGCAGCAGGCCAGAGTCTGGGTTTGGCTTACCGAACAGGCCGCCGCCTACGACAGCGACGGCTGCAATCACGTATATGTTTCCGATCGCCATATCGAAAACCTCGTCTTATAATTGCGTGTGTCAGGATAGCTTGGAAGACGAGAGGCGTTCGTCCAGGACGGACGAGCATCGTTATACATATACCCTGTTGCACACTGCAGACGAAACGGATCGGCATATAAGCCTTCCATAATCGCAATAGTGGAGGAACACCACACCTCCGCATAGCACGAGACAGAGAGAGCTGGAGGTATTCCAATGAAACGTCAGGAGGCTAGTCGGTCGAATCATGAGCCATCAAAGAGGCGGGTGCGGGTCAAACGGCAAAGGCTGTAATGACTGATTCGTGGGAGTGTTTCCCACATGGCACCCATCCCCTCCCAGTCTCCACATACGTAAGAGGTCTCTTGGCCTCGCGCATAAGCGTGCCGTGCATTGGTGCTTAATCCGTTGTAAGCTACACATTCGCGGTACCGTCTAGTAGATGTCCTTTCCAGCCGCATCAATTTCCCTATCACCACGTCGTCTTCGTCTGCCACGAGAACTTCAAAGGAGCCGTGCGATGAAGAGGGTGCTTCTGTTCAAAAGCGCAACAACGCTTTCCCTTCTATAGTACAGTGTTGCGCAACCAATTCTGCAGGGTCTCAGTCTCGTAACACCTCGTATCGACCTACCGTACCCCGGGGCCACGTTTGGCAATATCCCCACGGAGGGATGCGCCGCCCCAGCTGCACTCCAGAAAGTATCATTGGACGCGCCCCACCGCAGGATGAAAACCCACACAAACACACACTTATACTCATCCACCATGAAATGAGGAAAAAAGCCTCCTCCACATCGGAAGATACGACAGCAACATCGCATTCTGGATGGCGCCAACTCGCACGTGTGGCTTCCGCCGATCTTTAACCTATACGAGCAATCCTCGCGAGTTGTGTAGTATGTAATAACTAGCAGGTGGCGCGCCCTGTGATCCCGGACTTAGAGGTGCACGCGCACAGTACTTGCTACTGAAGGTACATTGTTGGGTAGCCGTTATGGCAAAGCTGTGCGGCAAGCTTTTGCCGATTATGCGCGGGTATGGTCCCGAGTGTCTTGGGTCTTGCTTGATGCGGCAATACTTCGAGGGCGTAGTGGAGAACATGGAGGAGCCAGCTCGTCTGGAGGAACGCCTGTTCACCGTGTCTGACAACATGCTACCGCGCGCTAGCTTCATGGCCTAAGAGTAGACCTTTGCTGTTCGGTAGTCCTTTCCCACCGCGTGTTATTACACAGAGAGGCGCAATGCACAGTACAAGCAATAGTGCAGACTTCCGGATGCAAGCCATCCGCTGTCACTACCTCGCGTGCGTCCGTGGGAGGGGTCTCCGAGAGCCTGTGACCCGGCTGATCGCATTAACATGGACATGCCCATTAGATCACCGCTCAAATGTGTGCGGAAGCACGCCTGCCAGCACGTCGAGGAGTGAGCAAGTCCAGTCTTACACATATGTACCTGTAGCAGCTCTGCTGCGAGCAGATAAGATGAGGCCGCGTAACAGTGCGACACTGGGCTCGGTTCTCATGCTCTGCAGAATAATCATCTGACTTGTGAAGAGACTTGTAGGTGTTTGAGAAACTTGAAGAGTATTGAACACGGACTATATACATCATATACGCGTTGACGTCGTGCATCGTGAACTGAGGGCATCTATTGAAAGGCCTTGCGATCGTCAGCGCTAGCTCTGCTCGATCGCCGGCCACCCTCGAGACCGCGTACGTTCGTGGCAGCCATAGCATCATTGTAGTTGGCGACGACGCTGTCGTCAACAATCTCATCGAACACATCGACCTCTGTGGTGGCGAATTTTCGGGCGGAGATGCCACGCTCAAACAGCAAATCCAGCTCTGCGAAGGTGCGACCGCGAGGCTCAGGAATGCGGAAGTAGGTGTAGACAATGCAGAGGAAGCAGATGCCAGCCCAGAAGAAGCCGGTGAAGTTGCCCCAGTTCCATGCGCCTGGATTGAGCATGTACGGCGTGAAGACGTCGCAGACAATGCCAACGATGTTGTAGAGGTTGCGGCCGAGTACAACAGTCTTAATCTGAAGGCGGCGGGTGGAGAGCTCAGCCACGAGGGAGTAACATACTGTGCCAACGGTGAGTTGGTAGATCAGTGCCCAAATTATCATCAATGAACCGGTGGCCAGACCAGCAGCATCTTTGTGGGAGGCTGGGACAAGACCCATGAAGCCCATGATTAGAAGCATGGCACAGAGACCGCAGAGACCGTAAAGGTACAGTGTGCGACGGCCAAGGCCAATGGTCATGAGGAACCACGCGCCAAAGACACCAGCCATATTGATGCCGTACTGACCAAGGGCAAAACTGTAGGCATTCGAGCTGCTGACGCCCGCTTGCGTCAGGAAGTAAGTGCTGTAATTCGAGAACTGTTATACTCTTGTTAGCTAGGCTGTCTTCGCTTGACAATTGCTTCAATAAACACATTTGCCTCACCTTGTTGCCGGCAAGATTTTGAATCGCCCAGCACATGCACACAATCTCGGTGCGGCGCAGGTCGGTCCCCTTGAAGCAGTCTAAGTAGGATGCACCAGTAGTGATCTTCTCCTCGATCGCCGTTGTGTGGACCATCATTGCAATTGTCTCATCAGCATCGAAGTCAGTCTCACGGTTGAGGCTGGTTAGGCGCAATAGAGATGTCTTGGCCTCTTCCAGACGGCCCTTGCGGACCAGCAGCCATGGCGATTCCTTCAAGCGTGTCAGTGGGCTGTCAAGAGACATTTGATGATGATGGACTTACAGGGGCAAAATAAACGGCAATGAAGAGCGGTACAGGCCACATCCACTGCAATGCGTATGGGATTCTATATGCCCACTCATCCGTCCTTCCAAGCATGCTCTTGATGACACCAATACCGATCACCTGGCCAAGACCCCAGCAGAAGTTTACATAGGTGGTTAGATATCCTCGGAGAGCGACTGGGCAAACTTCTGAAGCGTAGGTGATCGTAAGTGTCTGGAAGACACCCCATGGGATACCTGCGAGAATCTCGGCAGCCTGCAAGGCCTCAACGTTTGGCGCAGTGAAGAAGATGGCGACGAAAGCGGTGATCAATGCCAGGCAAGCCATGACCGTGTAGCGATAACCAAATCTTTCGGAGACAAAGCCATTAATGAACAGGCCGATTATCTCACCCACGTTTGCACCGTTGCTGAGACCCGCTTGCCATTTGGCCGGAACCTCATACGTGCCATCCGGTAGCTGGACACCATACTTCTTGTTGAACTGGGGGAAGGCGTAGAAGTTGCTCAGGAGGCACACCTGATATCCTTCCATGGCGATACAGGTTGAGATGATCAAACTCCAGGCCACGGCTTTGGGATAGAGCTTGATGCCTTGCCACAATGTCATGTTGTGCTCCTTCTCAGTTGCGGCTCTTGCATTGACCGTGACCTCGTTCATGCTGGTGGATTGCTTGAGGTGGTCCTCCTCCGGAAAGTGTAGAGGCGGCGCATGGTGGTGGAGGTGCTTCTCCAAGTTCCGCTGGTTGTCCATGTTTGCGACTTGTACCTGGCTCTGGATGTGGAAGTGCCAGATGGCAAGACAATCAAGTCAGGTGGGCACGACTGTTGTTGGAGTGAGACGGAACCTGGAGCAGCTCAACCATCTTCTTATGTACTGCGCGCGCTATTGTAGCGTGCGCTCATCCGGAAGAACATACAGCGTGGTTTCTCCAGTCGCCGATCTCACTACATTTCTGACGCGAGACGGTGGTACTAATCCGACATACTCCAGGCTTCGTAAAGTTCAAGGCGCACAAGGGACACGGCTAAGAGCCACAAGCTTGCTCCTACATGCTTGCCCATTGGCTTGGGATGCTTTGTGGTGTCGACGAGCATGGGTAGGCGGTGTTCTAGAGAGGTTCGGATCGTGGAGTACTGCGGAGTAACTCCCCCACTAGGAGGTACGTCTCCCCGCGTACCGAAGTCATGCGGTTACAGGCCTAGAGACTGGAGCAGCTACCATACAGCAGGTAGCAGGATTGATTCTTCAAGCCTTCCAGAAGTTCTAGGTAGCCGTGGTGATATACGCATCTTCTTAGATGGTCAGTTGGCTTGTCACTCTCGTACTGCGCTGCGAACTGCCCACGTTCCATGTCATCAATCTGCCAGAGCCCAATTGTAACAAGCCAGGAGACCGCTCTGCAATGCATACTGCGCTCTCCCCGCCATGCATCTGCCGACTGCGATATCCGCGATGCCTAGCAGTACTGAGGCGTCTTGTCGCACGCGATCTAGCTTCGTTCAGTATACCGTCGACCTCTAGAACCTCGCCCGGAGGATCTCAATCGCCGTGTGGCTTGTGCATTCGCCGACATGCACCTCTTGTGTTGCTGATTCGCACATTTTTGCCGTGTGGCGTCCTGCTCTGGATTTATGATCCGCCGGCGGCCTGCAACGCTCGAAGTTCGTTGGCTGGGGACAGACCCAGCCGAAGTTTAGGCTGTAAGATAATCCGGTGCCTGTATCGCTTGTTGACACCTTAGGCATCATTCCGCATGTCCCCAGTCATGAAATCGACACGACTTAGACATGATTCCCATTCACGCTACTCTACACAAGTGCCATATTTCGTGAGAGGGATCGTTAAAGCAAGTATCTAGACTACCCTACGCCATCTCTGGTCCGCGGGGCATGTGGCGGGATATTCCATCCAGTCTATGAAGGTATACAGCTACACATCCGCTAGAAAGGCAAGCAGTCTTAGGACTCTGAGAGGAAGTATCCTCTGAAGTGCACGTGTACTAAAGTCCTGCGCAAGAAGCAGGGATCCCCATACGTATCTTCCTCGGTGAGTACCGTCGATCGGGAAGGTTGCCACTGCCCTTGTGGGGCCGAAAATATCACATGCTGGTGGTGGGTTGGGCTGTGAAAAAAATGCAGGGACGAGCCTTTCTCACAAGATGAAATCGAACGCTTGGAAGTGATGCACAGCGTTTTTCAGACATCAACATGTTCTCTAAAACAAGATAAAAAGAAAGGCAAGCCCAAATGAGTGTTGTAAATCCAATGTGCACCAGTGCAGCTTTGAAAGTGACCTGAGCAATCCGTACAAAGACAAAGAAGATGGTTGTTCAAGACCAACGTGTAGCTCCTAGTAATAAAAAAGTCACGTGTAGTGGTGGCGGATGGCAACGGCCAGATACATGCCGGCTGTAACATGCGCTCCGAGAAGATGGTAGTCCCACTTTGCGATGAAGGTTCAACCCTCTACAAGGATCATCAAGTCGAGAGGGCGATCACTTTGCATTCTGAGACTTGAAAGATTACTTCTCAGCCTCGAGGTTGTTTGTCGTCACCTGTCTGGTAGAACCATGACATATTTCCAGTGGGGTGGTCATTCAACCTTACATCAAACCTATCAGGAACCTCAAGTGCGACGAGCAGGGTCCAGGACAGGGTTCAGGATGGTGAAGTTGCAAACGAACGAAGGGGGAAACCAGCTCTCGTTGGGGTGGCAGCATCTCCAACCTTAGCGCGGTCATCGTCCCAGATGGATAAACAAAGAGGTGCAACTGGCAGTGAAACACATGCGCCAAGAATTTTAGAGGGAGGAAGAGCTCCCACCTAGAACCGATATCAAACCCCTTCGGAGCGACTCGACCAAAAAAACAAGGGCTGGGCGCACGAGACAATGACGCAGCTGTAATCTGAATCTAACTGGAGTTCTGTATTCCTACTCTCCTCTTGGCTTCGATACGATGGGAACGACAGGTACGAGACTGAACCACAAAGCGAGCAATACGCCTAGGAACACAGTTGGTTCCTACCTAGTCATCGAGCGTTGAGGTACGTGGAGAGTGATAGTTAGAGTCTGCCAGAGCGGACTCGGGTTGTCGTTATTGCAGATGCTGCAATGCAATGCATCAGGGCCACGACAGCTTAAGATGGCTGTGCGCATCAGTTGGAATTGAAGCTGGTGTTTACGATGGCGGATCTTATGGGCCAGATGAAGGCTTCAGTGTAGGAAGCAGACCAAGAGGCATGCGCTCCACAAACCAGACTTGACCATCTTCGTGTTTTAGCCCTTTGATTTCGTCATGCCTTGCCTCTCTCCTCTTCCACATCTGATGGCTTTCGCGTTCGTATTGCTTGGTGTTTTGAGCCGCCTACGTCGAAGCCGAAGGACCCGCCCGCTCTGTTTCAGCCGCTTGGATTTATCTGGGGGCCTCATACAATCAGAGAGGTCCTGTGTGATGGGGTTTAGGTTTCGATGCGGTACATGGAAGCGGTGGATAAATGTGGGCGCTGCGTGTTTACTCGTTCGCTACGGTAAGAGGTTTCCACATGCTTGATCCGGCTTAGCCTCCACCTGCCTATGTAAGCATCTGCACGTTACAGTACGCAACATGCAGCACTTGCCAGACATCCGCTGATATGTCTGACAGTCTGACGTTTGGCACCTCGATGAAGTGCGATCACGCGCGCGCGAAAATCGTGTTGATTGTTGTGTAGAGCATTGATTCCCAGCAGATGTAGCGTGGCATTTCGCGCAAGCATCGTCGATGCTTGTGGATGCGTGAAGTTCAACACATTGCCAAGTCTTTTCTAGCGCCGCTTGCTCAAGAGCAGCAAGCCAATGTTGAAGGGAGGCTTGTTCGCTTTGGCCCACAGCTTGGCACAACCATCGGCTTCCGCCAGAGGTCACCGTCGATGCTGTGTCGATTGGACGATCTTCACGCACCGAAAAACTTCCCGTCTCCATGCGGCACTTACCGACAGCATGAACATCGTCAACCAGACGGGCGCTGAGCACTCGCTTGTGTCATGCTGGGCGCTGGGCAGACCTCATTTTCCTCCGGGGGGGATTCAACGGAAACCCACAACGCGTGCCGCGTTATGGGAAAAAATGAAGAGCACGCGGTCTGCCTGCACGTCCACGTTGGATCACAACGTCATTGTGTGGAACCGGACGATAGAGTGCTGACTGCCACAATTTATCTCCATGGGCGCCCTCATTTTCTCCATCTTCTCCAACTGTCCCTTTCCTCCTGCAGTCACAATCCATCATGGCGGATAATCAGCAGGCCCTTGGTCCAGAAGAAATTCACAAACCCTCGGGCGATTCGATCGATGGGCATGCGAGCGACTCTGATATGACCCTCGCACAGCAGAACGAGACCGTCAACGGTGACACTAATGAGAAATCCGACGAGAAGCCAAACGTTCGCCCTGATGGCAAGCGAGAGTTGACGGAGGAGGACGCATACGAATGCCTCGCCTACAACTGGCCAACATGGAAGAAGTGGATGTACCTGTCCTCTATCGCCACCATCCAGATTGCCATGAACTATAACACTTCCGTCTACCCTAACGCGGTCATGCCGCTCGTGAAAGAGTTCGGCATCACACAGCAAAAGGCGCGTACTGGTCAGATGATATATCTGCTCTTCTACTCGTTTGGCTGCGAGCTGTGGGCGCCATGGAGTGAGGAATTCGGCCGCTGGCCCATTCTCCAGCTTTCGGAGACACTCATCAACATCTTCATTCTTCCGGCAGCACTGGCGCCTAACTTTGCAAGTATCCTTGCTGGACGCGCGCTAAGTGGTCTCTCTACTGCCGGTGGCAGTGTAACGCTTGGTCTTATTGCCGATCTGTACCAGCCTGACGAACAACAGTTCCCTCTGGCTTTCATCGTGCTTTCCTCCTGTATCGGAACTAGCATTGGCGGTGTCATCGGTGGCCCTATTGAACGGTACCTGGGCTGGCGGTGGAACTTTTGGACCCAGCTCATCTTCAACGGTTTTGCACAGGCCGTCCACTTCTTCATGCCGGAGAGCCGTTCGACCATTATCCTAGACAGGGAAGCCAAGCGTAGGCGCAAGACTGGCGAGGACCCAAACGTCTACGGACCCAACGAGCTGAAGAAGCCTCGTATCTCGCTGAAGGAGATGGGCACGATCTGGATGCGCCCGTGGTACATGCTGGTCACCGAGCCTATCGTCCTGTGCCTCTCTCTACTCTCTGGTTTCTCTGATGCCCTGATTTTCACCTTCCTCGAGAGCTTTACTCCGGTGTACTCGCAGTGGAACTTCGGCATTCTTGCCACCGCGTGGGCGTTCATCCCCATCAACGTTGCCTACTTTATCGCATACTTCTCGTATTACCCATGGTTCTGGCGCGACGAACACATCAGGAAGACGAAGGGTGCGGACGCCCTGATACCAGAACGCAGACTGAAGTGGCTGCTATGGACAGCGCCTCTCGAGCCCATCGGTCTATTCTGCTTCGCTTGGACATCACAGGGTCCATCGGTCTGTCCTTGGATTGTGCCTATGATCTTCTCTGCATTCATAGGCATAGCCAACTTTACAATATACTTCTCTTCGGTCGACTACATGGTAGCCGCGTATGGTGTCTACTCTGCCTCGGCTACGGGAGGTAATGCTTGGGCTCGTGACTTCTTCGCCGGTATCTCGGCCATGTATGCCACGCCACTCTACCATAATATTGGCCACTACCCTAGGCCAGCCGTCAATAACGCCTCCACAATCCTGGCCTCTCTCTCCTGCGTAATCGTGTTACCGATCTACGTCTTCTACTGGTACGGCCCCCAGATTAGAGACCGAAGCAAATTCGCCAAAACTCTTGCGGCGGACAGAGTGAAGACCGGAGGCCGCCGTCTTTCCAAGGCAGACAACATCCCTTGTTAGAGCAGCCGGCTGTCTACAAGAGAAGGATGTACGTGGTGATCGGCAGTTTGATGGATCAACAAAAGCATGATACCCTGTCTCTGTGAAGAGACAAACGACCCCTTGTTGGCTAGAGCCACAGGTGGATAGATTGGCACCTGAGGCGTGCATTTACGACTATTCGAACGCACCTAGGGGGAGGGAATCTGAGATGGATTTCTTTAAGCGACGATTTGGCTACTTTTGTTAGAAATTATACAACGTGATAGCCTTAGGCTACTATTAGATGTTGGGGTGATTGCGCTCTGGAACCGAGCCGTGACGACAGTTGTCTTGTTTGCTATGCAAGGCTCCGGGCACAGACATGTTTTTACAGAGTCCTGGTTTGCTTGCTGCAGGCGTAGATGATACATCTACTGACTCGTCGTACCACAACACTTGGTAGACAGATTTATATCCAAACCAACCATTTTGCAAAGCAGCACACAGCATCTTACTCAAAGTCGCCAGATTTGATCTCCTTAAAGTAACTTGGATAGACACTCTGGCTTTAACACATCGTCTCTTCTACTTGAACCGACACTTAGTCAGCGGCTCTTGGCCGACCTTTTGGCCGTCGCAACTGAGTCATCGTGGTGGATATTAAAGAGGAAAATCGTTGATCACATACGTTGTTTTGCCACGACTCCAACATAGAGCATTGGGCCGGAACCAGCCAGAAATGGCAATTAAATCAGTGGAAGACGCTCGATCGAGGACCTGGCGAAGCATTCGTTCTGGCCATGAATTCCTCGTATCAGCAAGCAACGACCTAGTGGACCGAGAGTTCATCAACCAAGCATTCAACAGCAAAGAGATGTATTGGGCAAAGCCTCTAGATGCAGCCACGGTCGAGTTGATGCTGTCACAGTCCCTCACGTTGAGCCTCTACAAGGTCTCCCCAGGCGCTGCTGCTGCAGCTTCTGCAGATTCGCCATCGTCGCCACGGACACCTTCGCCGACATTATATGGACAGGCAACGGAGACTCTGGAGCAGATCGGCATGGCGCGCTTCGTCACGGATTACACTACCCTCGTCTACCTGACGGACGTGTATGTCTTGCCTACCTACCAAGGATTGGGCCTTGGCAAATGGATCATCGCTTGTTGCGACGCCCTGATCCACGAAGTACCCGCCCTGCGCCGAGTCATATTCATCACTGGTCCCGGCCAGGGCAAGACATTCTACGAGCGAGAACTGGGCTGTCATGATATCTACGAGGACAGGGAGACCACGATCGCAATGACTCGCAAAGGGTCGTGGAAGAAGCAATGACTGTAGATATTAATCACGGGATGTTGCTTTAGCCTCAGGGTGTTTCGCTTATCATTGGGTCCACATGGGGTAGCAATCTGAATAGACTAGAGCATTATACTGAATAGAGTATGCTTGCAATGGCTGAGCATAGTCGAAGCTTGTGGATTCGCATCTTATCGAAACTCGATATATTAGACCGTAGAACATTTGTTCATTCGTCTTGTTTGGAGCATCAATGTGTATCATACTGTGTCGAAAGAGGTTGTTTTTGCAAATGATGACCCATAAGCAAATGCTTATTCCTCTTCGTGACAGTATACGAGTGAAGAGAAAGCAAAAACGGTATAGGATTATTAGGAAAAAGAATTGAGAAGAAAAAAAAGTATTAATTCTCCCCATCAGGGAATCGAACCCTGCTAACGTAGTTGTTAGCACCTAACACAACCAAGCTGAGACACTACTGAGTAGTGAGGAAGAACTTACGTCTCCCGCGCTTGATATGAAATGATCTCATGACAAGCGGAAATCATAGCCACTAGACCAATGAGGACCGTTGTTTTTGCTGACGTCATCTTGCAAGGAACAAGAAGCGTATTAGTGAAGATTGCCAGATACACAATTGAATATATTGGCCCAAAAATTCCTCTGAACGTGATACGAATACTCGTTTGGAGCTATCTTTACGTGCTTGACCTGTTTGTGATGTTTATCAAATAGACAAAGCTATACAATGAAGTGGTCTCTCGTACCGAAATAATGGAAGATTGGAGAGCGTTGACTTGGAATGGCGTGCTTTTACGCAGGGCGTGAACTCGTGACATCCGCCCTCACATTTCGGCTGGCTCGCTTAGCCAGCACTTCTTGTTCGACCTGACTTCTGCAATGTGATTCGAATAATAACATAGTGCTATGGATTTCCGAGGAAGACGCTCGTCATCTATCGACTCAAACAACAGGGTCTCGCCAGATTCAGGCTCTAAAGGACTATCTGAAGACAGCAGTGCCTTTCTCTCCGATGATCTATCAGATGTGGACGACAGTAAGGTACCAATCGTGCTCAAAAACGGCCTTGTTCTGACTGAACGCGACGACGGCACCTTCACCACTGTCCATGCCGACGTCGTGGTCATCGACTCAGAAATCGTCCATATTGGCCTGGCACCTTATCCAGAGCCTGTAAACGAGCGCTTCCGTGGCATCAGTTCAGTGTCTTTTGAGTGTGAAGGAAAGCTAATTGCGCCTGGCTTCATCAGCACACACAACCATCTCTGGCAGACACAACTCAAGGGTCGCCATGGAGACGATACACAGCTGGATTTCATAGTCAAGGGCAACCTCCAGGCTGCTGCATACACTGATTGTGACATCTATCTCGGAACGCTTGCGGCATGCATTGAGGCTATGAGCTGCGGCATTACTACCGTAGTCGATCAAGCGCACTGTACAGTGGACGAAGCGATGCCACTGGCTGCTCTACAGGCGGTGATTGATTCTGGGATCAGATGTGATTTCTGCTATTGTCCACCACCTACTGTATACATCGATCAGACTAGAGACGGCGAAACGATCCTCGGAAACAGGAGCGAGGTGTGGCCTGAATGGAGCAAGCAGCAGTGGGACCGGTTAAAGCAGCTAAGCCTACCGCCGCGAGTAAGATTGGGATTTGGTGGAGACTTCTTGCCTACACTACCCAAAGATGAGCTGGAGACGGTATTGCAGGGCCCGCTGAGCGGTGCAAAACTGATCACCAATCATTGGATACAACACCCCACTGCCGCCTCCTCTGAGAAAGCTCGTTCCTTTCCGGCGACGCTCTCGTCGCTAGATGCGACATTGATTCCACCCATTCTGCTAGCACACTGCAACACATCACGACCTGACGAGCTCGCCAGTCTTGCGTCTAGCTCGGCTTCTCGCCATGTCGCCATCTCTTCCGTCCCATATGCCGAGGTGGGCCTTGGCATAGGCCATCCGCAAACAATACGCAAGACTGGTATCCCATGCAGTCTTGGAGTTGGTTGCCACTCTATCCATGCAATGGAAATGTGGACACCCATGCGCGCAGCGTTGACGCTATCTCGCGTTGCGGACATCAATCCTGGTACGAGCGCTGAATCTACTCGCAAATCCCCATCTACTACATGTGAAGACATCTATCGTTTGGCTACAACTGCTGGGGGTGCAGTATTGGGGATGCAAGGCAAAATTGGGTCGCTAAGGGTGGGTTCCAAGGCCGACATTGTCGCGGTGGACACGGAAACCTTGAATATGAGTTTAGCGGTTCAGCAAGACCCAGTTGCAGCTTTGGTGAATTTTGCCAGCCCGAGAGAGGTGTCTCTACTGTTGGTTGATGGGGAAGTCCGTTTGAACTTCGGTATGGTCAGCGCTGATAGGGTTGATGGAGTTGTGTTGAGCGAATATGAGCGGTTGATAGAGGAAAAGACTGAATCCGCTGGTCCAATGTCGGACGGCCGCCAGAGCCCACATCAGATTTCCCCAAACCTAGGAGCTGAACATTGGTGGCATGGGCTAGAAGAGGGAAGCAGATGGCGAGAAAAAGTGCAGCTGGAAAAAATGCTAGAAGCGTTGAAAGTCAGCAGAGACAACGTCAACTTGAAAATCCAGCAAGTTGACGTTGCGAGGCTAGAGTCGCATGTTGTTGAGGTACTGGGTTTGCAGGAGGATGGGCAGACGTGGGTGAAAAAAGCGAAACCCACCATAAGCTGAGCAACAAATGGAAAGGTTTCATGTTTCAAACGCTGGAGCTGCGAAGATAGCGGTCATGTATGGGAATATTGGACCGCGGTGCCGCCTTGGTTGTTGGTGCTACATTCATGCAGTCCAAGCAGCTGAGATGCACAGTTCCCTCGACCAGCCTGAGCATAACGTTTATGCCTGGGATCGTTCGTCGCTGGGTATTGCTGCTATTGGCGCCAACCCAAGCTTTGGTAAGGATTGTCAAGCTTCGACGATGACAAGCGCCAAGGCACAAAGCCCGGTCGTTCCGACTTTTCCAGCTGCCACCGAGTGCCATCACTTTGACCAGCTTGCCATGCCAGTTCGCTCTATGAGCTGACATACCTTTCAATGTCACCTTCAAAAATGCTTCCATACACGCCACCAGGTGGCAGGCCCCGGATTCGGGATTGAGACAAGTTTATCGCCGCAGTTGCCGACGGCTAAGGACCCGTAAATCGGCGACCTCACCCCTGCCTGTTGGCCAATCACTGCCTTTCACTTATATCGGTAAGCATGGCAACGTTGACGATCACTTGCAGAGTGCAGCTGCTTGCTCGTCTGTCCACAATGCACGTCTCTTATGATGCGGTCGTCCGTGTTGAGATAATGACCAATACCGCTGCTAACCACCCCCCAACATGAGCCGTACATCTTCACAATCTGTCGTCGCAATGAGAACCTCGAAAGCATGCGGGCCGACGAGTCCTACTTATTAGACTTCACGGACGTGGCCAGATCTGGTAAGGGTAAGTAGATGACGGCGAAGACGATCCGCCGCCTCTCCATGGGAGCCCCACGACCCTAGTATTCTAGTAGGTTTGGTTAACCAGGGGCGGTACAGTGTCTCCATGAAGTGCAACCATGAAATGTACCTCGAGGACCCTCTTGATTACATAGCATATCGCATGTCTTGTACATTGTCGATTTAAAGGTAGGTCCCTCCCTCAGTATATCTGTTTCTTTCTTCCCCCGTCTTTCTTTCTGTCTCTCGGTCGTCTCACAGCTTTTGTCCGTAATGGCAATCCAAGGCAAGCGGCTCCAACTCACTCTCGCCATAACTGGTGCGACGGCATGGATTCTGCAAGGCTTTGACCAGGCCCTCATGAATGGGATCCTCACTCTCCCTTCCTTCACTGAGACGTTCCCATCCATCGATACGTCCACCCCCGAGCTTGATAAGCAGCATTCAACCTTAACAGGCACAGCTGTCGCTCTCTATGAAGTTGGTGCAGCTGTCGGAGCTTTGTCTTGCTATTTCATCGGCGAATACTTCGGACGCAAGCGCACAACCTTTGGAGCGGCCGTTGTGGTCCTTATTGGAGTGATCATCCAATCGACAAGTTATCAGCTTGCACAACTTATTGTTGGGAGAATCATTGTCGGCCTAGGCGTAGGCTCCTTCACAGCCACCATCCCCTCTTGGGTTGGAGAAAGTTCCACAGAGGCCGGCCACCGTGGCTGGCTTGTCATGCTTGAGGGTTCGGCTGCTATCTTTGGTATCGTCATGATAGGATGGATAGAGTTGGGTCTTTATTTCGTTCCCAACAACAATGCCGTCAGCTGGAGGTGAGTTTCTGTCTGGGCTTTCCAAAACTCCACTTCAGTCTGCTAACAAGCGCCTAGGTTCCCAATCGCATTTCAGGCTGTCTTTGCACTAATCGTGCTCTGCGTTGTGCCTCTCACGACCGAGTCGCCGCGTTGGTTACTATCGAAAGACCGCCATGCAGATGCGCGTACAGTCATGGCTCGACTTCTAGCTGAAAAGGAGGATTCTGAGCTGGTCAGCGCACAGCTGCAGGTCATTCAGAATTCCATTTATCTCGATCAACAAGGTCATTCGAAGAATCCTTTTGCCAAGACCCCAAACCGACACCTGAACCGAACTCTTCTGGCTATAGGGATAAACGTTCTTGCTCAGATGAGTGGCGTCAATGTCATAACCTTTTACTCGAACACCATCTTCCAGCGCGACCTTGGCTACAGCCCAGTCTTGTCGAGAATCATCACCAGTTGTCTGCAGACTTGGCAATTCCTCAACGCTACCGCTGCTGTCTTCCTCATCGATCGCTTCGGTCGGCGCCGCTTGCTGATGGTTTGCGCTGCCCTTATGGCTGTTGCAAACAGCGGGTTAGCTGGTTTGCAGTCGCATGCTGCTGGAAACCCAACCATCGCAGGATGCAGCTTGATCTTCTACTTCATTGCTTTGGCAGCGTTTCCCATCGGGCTGTTCCTCATTCCATTCATGTACGCTTCTGAGATCGCGCCTTTGAGAATTCGATCACAGGTTGCGGCAATGGCTTCTGCGTCAAATTGGCTGTTCAACTGTGAGTTTCAAAGCAATCCGTCTACTGTTGTGGTAGACTGGTACTGACTTTGGTTTAGTTCTCATCGCTGAGGTCACACCAATCGCTTTTAGCAACATTGGCTGGAAGTACTATCTGGTCTTCGTTTGCACCAACACATTGTCATTTACGGTATTCTACTTCTTTGCTCCTGTAAGTCCTAGCTACCCCAGACCATATTGCACGACAAGTGCTGACCAATTGTTAGGAAACCAAAGGACGGACTCTCGAAGATATTGATGCTATCTTCCTCGAATCAAGCAATGCACTTGAAGTCGTCAAAGTTGCCAAGACTCTTCCTGCAGGAATCGCAGAAGAGTACGACCTAGCTACCAAGCCGCTCAGCCAGGTCGAATTTAACGAGAAGTCCGCTGTTTAACTTTAATATAATTTGTTTGCACCATATAGAATAGCGCAGAGCAAAATTGTCCACCTAAATCAGCCTATTTTCACAATCCCGCCACGCTGTTTCAACCTCGCCCAAGATGCAGGAGCAGAGCGATGTCTAATCGTTACTACGTACCTGTTATCTAAATCGGCGCTGAAATCAATGTGATAAGCCAATTGACGACATCCGGAATGTAGGTCGGTAGTATGCCTGAGCGCTAAGCTTCCCAGAACCCTTATGAATTGACGAGCTGCTTCCCTCTATGCCTAGTGGCTGTTCCATAAGTACCGTTAAGCATCGTTTGATGGATCCAATCTAGCGACCATTGAATCACATGCCGGAGATGCTCTCCACAACATATTTCAGTATGGCTTGGGTCAGAAGTTGATCATCTGTGCTGCCGTAGCTTTGTATGAGATCATGCTGCCATTGCTAAAGAACATGCAGGATACCGCTAGCGTATTACAGGTAGTTTCAGGTCCGTCGTCACGGCTTTCACTACGAGATGCTCAGCTCTAAGTCTGCACTCAGGTTATCATCCGGCAAAATTTCACTTGTGCAGCCATTGATCACAAAACCTTATACCACATCAGCCTCAGTACAAGCTGCGTCAGACTCGGTGGTATACCAGATGATGCAACCACTAGCAGGATATTTCCCCACAGGCTTGAATATTGCCACACCGCGGCAGTCTCCCGAACTTGACATAGATCTGGAAATTCGGGCATTCACGTTCCTTCGGAAAATTGTGAAGCTAGAGAGACTTGTCAACATGGTGCACTGAGTTAATGTCGATCTATCGGCGTTGCCACCAGCCATTGATGCGCTACATTCTTGGTGCTTTGCTTTGGCTAATGGTATCATCGTTATTGTGATAGCAGCTTTTTCGAAAATCGTTGATTCATATTATCCCTATCCATCGCCGCTTCCTGGGTCGCATGGGAAGCGCGTGCGACTACACAAAGTGGCAGTACCATGATGCTCACCCCACGTGTTTTGGCGCCTACGAAGTGGACTGGCTCGCAGAGCCAATAGAGCAAAGGATACAATGTTGGTGGTACGAATCCTCAGTCAATGATTCGAGCTTTCGTAACGTGAAAAGTGGTTACAGGACCACGTAACGAATGGCAATGATGGAACTCGGAAATGAGATCACACCTTTAGGTGTGGTGATATCGTGTGTTGTCGGAAATAGAGGACACTTGTTGTACAGAACCAGATATATGGATGCCGAGGTATGCAAAGCACAAAAACAAAGTCGGGTGGATGTAGTCCATGATAGTAGCGTGTAGCTTTCAGCGTGACCGCTTTCATGGGCGCACGGTACGACCATATAACTGTTCGTTGAACGGAGGTGTCTGTTTACTACGCCTAGCGAATAGAACATGCATGACCTTAACCCTCAGACGATTCGTAAAACTGGCTCGTGTGACTCTGGGAAAAGAAAGAAGCGCCTCTCTGTCAAACACACAAGGATGCGGCTTACGCTTCTATTTGTAAGTTGGCATAGTCCTGCTCAAAGACGAGGCAGAGTGGACAAGATACTGTGTCACTTGTACACCATCTAAGCCGTGATAGAGCTCTCTCGTAATTGAATGGCCACTGGCACGGGTCGCTGTGATGGTATCAGAGCTTCGTTACTTAATTCTTCATATTGTTGGTTCAATCATCAGAGAGCTTCATTGGTAATATGCCCTCATAACAGGCTTGAGCCCAGTCTCTAGATCAGTATTGCTGAAAAGCGCCTGGAAGGTATCAATGTCGTGATACTGATAATGACAATGTAGATGATATCGGTCACAGTCAGGCTGGCAACTCTCGTCTGTTGTGTAAGGCATCACCAGCAGGAACCTCCGCTGGCGGCCTCTCAGTGTCGAGTTCGGATGGGTATTCACGATTTTCTGCGCCGGCTGGCGAACTATCTTGATGAGACGAGTAGTAGCCACCAGTGTTTTCGCGATTAGTGAGGTCGTTTGAATACGCACTGTGGATATGTACCATTGGCGATCGCTTGTTATCAGTGGGCCATGATGGACCCATCTGACAATCAGATCGTCCATGCTGTTGTTGATTATGCGATAATTGTTTGGCAGCCCGGCCATGTGTTCGGCGGCGTTTTCGTAGAAGAAGGGTACAGGCAGCTACAATTAGTAAGAGTGCTCCGAAAGCTACTCCAATGCTAATACCAGCCTTTGCTCCAGAACTGAGTCCTCGTGCGGGAGAAGGTGCGGGAGAGTTTGTTCTTCCACTTGCGGACGTAGCGCCAGCTAACCCCGTTGAAATTGTTGTTGAAGGTGTATTGGATGCTGATCTCGATGAGCTTTGTGAAGTTGAGCTAGTAGCAAATACAGATGTCGTAGCTGTGGCAGGGAAGAGGGAGGTAGATTCAATCTTCCCACCGACCCTCTTAGCTGGTCCAATATCCAGGACCCGCGACTCGTCTGTACAGCACGCTTCGTCTGTACTCTCCACATCTTCGGCGTTGTACGCACAACAGAAGGCAGTCTCAGAGCAAGCAATCAGTGGCCAGTCACTGTTTGCGTATCTAGGATCTAGTCCATAAGGTTAGCCATAATCACTCGCAGAGAGAAGTGACAGCGTAACCTACCGAAATCAGTGTCCACGCAATATTGTGGACAACTACTTGAGTTCCAACTTCGGTCAGTGCAGGTGTTCCTCCAGTACCAGTTGTTTCCTCCATCGAAAGGTGATTTGCACAACCCAATATTTGTGAAGAGATCGTAAGGTGAGCAGCAAGCGCTGACCTCTGCATCTCCATCTATAGGTATGAACCCAGAAGCTTCGGTGCCATTTGGATAATAGCACAAACTCTGACCGAGAGATGCAAGGCACAAGATAGCTGTTATCTGCCACCACAACGAAGAGTGAGTAGTCGTCATTTTCAATTCTATACGCGCCATCTCTAGCTGCGAAAAGTGAATTCGAAAGGGGGTCAAAGCAAAGAGTGGGCGTAGAGGAGTCTTATTGTCACACATCAGGTCCAGCTTTGCCTAAGAAGAGAGGCGAGGTGCAGCCATGAGATCCTCAGATGTGCCAATCAAACCCCGCTTTACACCAGAGCCTTCAAACATGTACCGGATACAATTCTGTGTGTGTCAATCCTTCTAAGGGATCTGGTTTTCCTGACTTTGGGGGCCAAGGGCCTGTCAGACAATGGGCGTCCAACCGATAATGATCATGAACAGGACGTCTAGCTTACACACGTACTGGATCACCTAGATGCCACAGACCAGGTCGCACAGCCCTTTATCAGTTGGCTCAAGTGTAAACCAAGTCTACAAAGGTTCTTTGTACAGCGAATCCTAGCAGTGCGCAGGATGATGCCAAAATTACCCAACTCCTTGATTGACCATCAAGCGAGGGGAGGAGGATGCGGTGCAATGCAGATCGAGAAGCCACTGAACTCAAAAAGCGCAAATGACTAATGAGCTCCTCTCCCCGTTCCCGTGTGTGATAAGTTACTTATTATGTGTCGCAAACCATGCATCTGCATCCTTGTCGATTCCCATTGCTTGTTGTGCTTGGAGACTTGTTCACGCATGTAAGAAGCGCTTGAATTGTGCGAAGCTGAAATATTTCCATGACAGTATTTCGTGGGCTCGTTGAGTTGAATGACGATTTTACATTTCTCCCCCTATCTTTATTGATAGACTTGCCGTACACCAAACACTTCGCCACGCCCAACCCTTGTATCACGTTCAATCATCACCTCATTATCCAGTCGCTCTCTCGAACGTGTCTCGCTCAGATGCCAGTCACAATGGCAACATCCGTGATCTTACCCCCGTTGAATCCATGTAGATCATATGGACAGCAGCTGGCAGCACATACAGAATCCTTCAATGCTTCAAACTCCACAAAGTCTCCTGGCTTGCTACTTCCAAGCCTCTTTAGAGAATAATTAGGGGTGTTCTGGAAGAGATTGAAAGGATCGGTAACCTCTAGATAGCTGCCCATGCCGTATGGTTTCATAGCTTCAGCAATGTTGGTCGCGCAACTCCTGTGGTCGCCCTTCTTGAAACCCTCTTTCTCGTACATCTCGGGAAAGCAAGACATGAAGGTCATGTCGTGGACTTTGACCGTGTCCGCAGTAAGGCGTAGCAGAGGTTCATCCGCGTTGGTCCAAAGACACTCGCCGACGGCCGGTGTCACACCAGAGAGGTGGAAGCGCGTATATGCCATGCTGACCTTCTCGATGCGGTCAGTGTGGCCATCTGAACTCGCAGCCCAAGCAGCGAAATCAACGACCTGTTCTCCATAGAGGTCGACGACTCTGAAACGAGAGCCTTTCGGCACGAAGAAGGCGTGGCCATGCGCAGCAGGGATGATGTGGGTCTTGGGTCTCGCACCTGGGGCTGTCGTTGCCATTGGGTCCTCCATATCTGGGAAGGGCATTGTAGTCAAGTTATGAAACTGAATGAGGCTCGCAAGGATCTATGGGGATTATCGAGCAGTTATTAAAAGACTGTAGCAGGCTTCGAAGGGGGGTTGCTATTGCCAACAAGATCATTGCACGAGTAATAAAATGATGATGTCGTAGGCTCGGCCAGGCCCTGGCCGTCGGGCATCCTATCCGAGTAACCGGTATGCCATAGCACGTGGTCATTGCTAATGGGAAGGGACGCATACCCAAGCTCACAGCCGCTGAAAGAGTCTACAAAGCCTCTGTTCCACCGAATACAATCCAGCTTCGATATGTTGTGTGAGTCTGAGCTATACCACCCGTTGTTCCACTCCCTGGAAAGATTGACTGCCGCCGATTATGCATGGCGATAACGGTTGTAAGGGTTAGGGTTAGCATCTCCACCTCGAGCGCAAGGCGACAGCTACCGAGATGACGCATGCTTAACGGTTTATTATTGGGAGCTGGAGTATTATTGTTGATGGCGTGGAATCGATCAAGGTAGTGTAAGCTGCATAACGGACCGTCACCAATCAAATTCCATGGATTCTTATACCTCCTACTGGCCTACGTTCTCCTTAGCCTCCCGTTAACGGACTGCTCAATGCTCCCGCAAACCTGGCGCCCTTTCCAAGTTGGCGGACGCTCCTCTTTGGGCTCAAAGGTAGCAGAGGGAAGCCTCACAACCGCACCTCGCTGCTGCGTTATCTCCTCCCCAAAACCCTAGAGAGGACACGAACGCGCGTCGAATCGTTTAGATATGACTACCTGCCTTTGCTGAAGCACCGTGCACAATCAAAGATCTGGCGATACATACAAGCCCGGCAGATCCGCAAGCAAGCACGCAGGGCCAAAGGTTTCCTATCCTACGTCCGCCGCCGTCGCTTTCCACAGTTCTTACGGTCTGCACGCAATGCACGTACAGGTCAGGTACAGAACGAGGCGAAAAGTATGGCTTATCCCGGCTCAACAACCGGTTCATACACCGACTTCTCCGGCTTACGAGCAGAGGGTAGAGAACCAGGTGCGAGGCGGAAAAAGCTTGCTGGCTATCTGAAAGCCGCAAATGAACTACGCCAGAGCTATTTCTCTGAAGGAGGACCTGGCACGAGGGATAGCCACGTTGGCGATGACGATAGCGTGTGGGCAGATGCCGCTGTGGTCAGGAAGGGCAATGAGGAGATGATCTTATTTCCGAGTTATGCAAGACGGCATATCAAAAGTAAGGTGAGGATGAGTGCAATTTTAGAAATATGTTGGGAGAGCGTTGCATTAGCTGACAGTTGCGCAGCCTAAGGTTGAGCCAGGCTCTATACAGCAAGTTCCGGGAACGGGTCGAGACTATCGAGACACTGTAGGCGCTGGTGATGCAGAATTCTGGAAGAGCGAGTGGGAGAAGTATGAGAACGACAATGCTATCGTTGATGTCGATGTGCGAGGGTGGATCTATTCTCCCCACAAAGGTGCTACGACACGAAAGCAGAGACTCATGATAGGACTGGCTAGGCAACTTTCTGGCATTCCTGCGCCCAAGTCTGGAGAGAACAGCAAAAATAACAGCAGACCATCAAGTCCTACTGGGAGGCAAGATGAAGAGTTTGTTCAACATGAAGCGGACAGTATTCTGCGTAGGGGGCAGGCAGAAGCTGAAATTGCCGGTCGAGGAGGCTTCAGCGAGACGCCACGGAAAGGTTCCGATTCAACCAGTCTCTATACTTTTGGTGAGGAACAGAACCGAGGGCGGCCTAGATCAGGGGAGAACAGATTCTCGAATTACAGTAGGAATTCTTCGCAAGGGTCTTCGGGAAACATCACACCACAACAAGGCATCACACCGCGACCTTCTTGGAGCTCTCAACAGCCAAGCAAGATGTCTGCTGCTGAGCTTGTCCTAGCTAACAACAATCTTCTAGCTCGATTGAAGCCTTTCATGGCTAACCCATTGGCTAGCACAGCAATATCGGCTTTCTTTTACAACGACTCAGTTTCACGCCAAAAGACTGTCTACACCGATGCATCTGGCCATTTCAATTTACGGGCAGCTCTAGACTTTGTTCCCACACATGTTCGCATCCTAGCTGGTGAAAACCTTAGCGCTACTGAGGAGGTCCACATCACAGAACCGCATGGCGTGAGCTTGATCAGCGATATTGATGACACGGTGAAACACTCGGCTATCACTATGGGACCAAGGGAGATTTTCAGAAACGCGTTTACCCGGGACCTCTCCGAATTGACTGTCAAAGGGGTCAAGGAGTGGTATCACAAAATGCATGATATGGGTGTAAAGATCCACTATGTCTCGAACTCGCCGTGGCAGATGTACCCAATTATCACAAGCTTCTTCAGTCTTGCCGGCCTGCCAAAGGGAAGCTTCCACCTCAAGCAATACAGCGGCATGCTCCAAGGTATCTTTGAGCCCGTAGCTGAAAGGAAGAAAAGTAATTTGGATCGCATCATGCGAGACTTCCCTGATCGAAAGTTCATCCTTGTGGGTGATAGTGGTGAGGCCGATTTGGAAGTCTACACAGATGTAGCGCTCGAAAATCCAAAGAAGATTCTGGGTATCTTTATTCGTGACGTAACATCAATTGTGAAGACTGGTTACTTCGACCAATCTAATGGAGCTGGTGCTGGCGGCAAGCACGGACGGCATCATTCTAGGAATCAGAGCGGTGATAGTCTGGCAATGTCAAAGAGGCTGTCGCGGCCAGATGACATAAGGAACGATGATCCTGACCTTGAAGCCGCCATTGCTGCTAGTTTGAGGGACATGGAGCAAGAAACAAGACTCGCAAGACAATTCATAAATCCTGATCGTGGGCCTGAATTTTCTCGATTCTCTGGTAGCGATGGCCTAAAAAGCCGCTCAAGATTATCCGCCCAGACGTCAGATTCAGCACTCTCTGCCAAAGCTCGTCAAGCTGTCACCACACCAGAACATGAAAGGATAGATCTTATTGATTTCAGTGAAGACCTCCCACCTTTGAAGCCTTGGGTGTCACAGGAAGATGCAATCAAGCCCAAACGGTACTATTCTCAACATGACGCTGGCCTGGACAAAGAAGTTCAGCCTTCGCCTCCACCTCGACCACCTTCGAAGCCGCATAGACTCAGAAGTCCATCGCCATCCACCACACAGCTTGCAAGGGTCATAAGCAACGAAAGCACAGGGACGGCGGCATCGCCACCTAAGAAGACGCCACCTGCAAGACCTAGAAAACCCAGTTCTGCGGTCAAGCCAGCATTCCTTGATGCGCATCCGGAATTACAACAGTTGCATCAACAGCCAGCGCGGCCTCTTGTGGCGACAAAGCCATCACCTTTGTCAAAGCAAGTCGAGAGTCAGGAAGACAACCTCAAGACACCACCACCACCGTTACCCACAAGAACAAGGGGCTATAAGGAGAAGTTTCAATCCAGATTTGGGGGGGGCGATCCTCCTCTTCCTCCGCCTCGGCCTCCATTTGCCATGGACAGCTTCGCGAGTGGAACAGGTGGACCAGGACCGCAGCCACGAGCGCATAGTACACTGTCTCCTAGCCGTAGCTTCGAGAATATACGACGGAAACCTGTAAAGTCAGAAGTCCCTCCTCCGCCTCCACCAAGACGTCAAGGCACAGCTACCTCAACGGCCAGCGCTCGCTCGGCAGTAGGACCCGCAGCGACGGCAGACTACAGTACTAAGACTCGCCGCAGCGGACTCTGGGACACTCAGAGTGTGGATGATCCTGATAACAAGGGCGGCCCGGACCTGCAAGGTGTGAATAGCACAGCGCGCCCCAACCACCACCCTACAAACTCGACCTTCAGCGCCGCTCACGGCAACCGCCCTTCCTCTCTCGCTTCCTCTCCAGGCGGTGGGTCCCTTCCCAACAGTCCAGGTGGCGATGCCCTCAGCAGGAAAGAAGCGATGTGGCAGCAACGCGTGAATAGAGCGAAAGCAATACTCGAGCCACGCGGTGTGACCTTCCGGACGTGGAGGACTGGCGATGATATCAGAGACATCGCTGTTAAACTTGTTGAGCTTGCTGCCCAGGAGCGAAAGAAGGATGAGGACAAGGCAAGGTGGAAGTTAGAGAAAGAGAGAGGTGGTGGCTGAATTAGGCATTGTTGTAAATCTTGGAATTGGAGCACAAATACGGGTGGCGTGACTTGGAGCGTTCTGGTTGGGAGGGATTGTACATAGAAAGGCGCAATGACAACAAATGTCAATAAAAAGGTTCATGAAGAATTAGTAGATTATACCCTACAGAAGATGGTGGCCAGATAATGTCTTCACGTAGTTCCTTTAACCCAGTAGGCCGATGCTTTCAGAAGTCTCAATTCATCATCTCTGAAGATGACAGGCACATGATCAGCACTGCTCTGAACACCATAACAGATGCAGCAATGTATGTTGAACAACTCCGTCACCCTACTTCTTGCTTTTGCCTTTTCCTTTTTTCTTGGGCTTCTCGTCTTCTTCCTCATCATCTACGAAGTCGTCCATCTCCTCGTCCTCATCGTCAGCGGCCTTCTTCCCTTTCCCTTTAGCCTTGCCTTTGGCCTTGCTAGAAGCTGTGCCTCCGTCAGCAGCCCCCTTCTTCGATGCAGCCGGTGCCCTCTTCTTCTTCGGCTGCTTGACATACTTGTCCTTTGTGACATCCACCTCTTCGTCCTCGGCCTTTACGTCAGCGTCATCAGCCGATGCTTCGTCTGCTGATTCTTCAAAGGCTTCTTCCAGATCAGGTCGTTCTCTCGCGGGAGCGCGCTTCGGGGCAACAACCTGTGAAGCTTTCATAAATGGTAGCGGATGGGATTGTAGGTTGTATCTGTAAGAAGATTGTTTGGTCAGTTCAAAGCGGTATGAGATGGCCAGAGAGATGAACACGTACATTCTGGTGAAGGCAGCTTTGGCACTGCTTTCGATTTTGACGGTTTCCATGTCATTCTCGCCGACACCCAGCTCCATAATAGAGTCCCAATCCTCTCTAGTAAGATAATACTCATCCATGGTTTCGATAATGTCAGGGACAACGTCTTTGCCATCTTTTTGAAGCCTCCTGACAAGGCGATCAAAGAGCAAAGGCATGTAGCTTTGTCTAACCTCAAATCTGTCTCCAGAGATCCGCAAGCGCATGTGCCCCTGGATCTCTTTGACCACCCGCATCAGCTTGCCTTGGTTACTGTTCTTTCCAAGCCACGCAGTAAAGCGCGTCTGTGATCCAGCCATTGATCCATAGATGAAGGATGCAGGGCGTACAAAGGAAAACATGGCGTGTGTCGGCATCAAACTCCACTGCTGCTGACTGCCGTGAATCATGCGGTCGACAAGATCGCCATCACTAATAGAGTCGGCTGCCTGACTGACAAGCTCTAATTGAGCTAGCTTCCTCTTCTTCGGATCTGCGAATTTGTTGGCGCGAGCTGGATTGGTGTTGAGGTAGTTTTCTTGAAGCATGAGCGGTGCAAACTCATGGTCGTTAAAGTAAAGCTCCTGTTTGTCGTTCAACGTCGAGTTAGCTGCCGGATTGAATAAGCCTCCACCCAAGATTTTTCCAACCATATCCCAAGGCTTGAGCACGATATGCTTTTCCCATGCCTTACTCATGCCTTTGCCCTCCTCAAACGACATCGTCTCAGAGTCAAGCTTAGCGGTTGATATCATGTTGACAACTTGCCGGATATCTGCACCGGAACCTTCAATCAGTGCATTGATGACGTTTGGCGGTATCTTGAGGCCTTCACGGAAGGCGATCGTCATGATCCGACTTCTGATCTGATCCGTCGTAGGACGTCTGAACGGCAGATCGTACGTGCAGAAGTTGAAAGGCGCCATTTTGGGGAGTTTACGGTCGTTACAGATCAAGATCATGGGAATCTGTGTCTTCTTGCAGACAGCTGCTAGAGCACCTACGCCACCCCGATCACCAGCACTCATGCCGTCGACCTCGTCCATGATCATAACGAGCTTCTTCTTTCCCGCTTCCACGGTATCAGCTCCTGGAGCAAAATAGCCCATAAGGCTTCTTGTGTCCAAGACGCCCTTGAGACCTGTCTCAACCAGTTTCTTGCTCCTGGTATCACTAGCATTCGACTCAACGACATCATAGCCCTCTAACTTGGCAACTAAGTGTGCAGCGGATGTCTTACCGATACCAGGGGGTCCGTGGATCATGACGGCACGATGGACTCCGCTGCCATCAGGCCCTCCAAGCTTGAATCCTTTTCGAGCCGCGTTGGGAAAGTTGCGGAGCCATCGCTGCAGTTTCTGGACAGCCGTAGTATTGCCGCAGATCTGACCCAGGCTCTGAGGGGCGTATCTGACGGTCCAAAGACGTGTATCTGGGCCGAGGGTGGATGTCTTGCCCTTGCTCTGATCAACTGGTGTGGACCCAGTCGCGTTTGGTTTGGGCTTTGCGGCTGCAAGTCGAGCACGCTCCTGCTTTTCCATTTCTGCTGCAGCTTTACGGATGTTCTCTTCCTCCTTTGCGTGCTTCTCTGCTTGCTTTTCAGCTGCAGCGCTGTCGCCACCATTTGCTGGTAACCGCCTGATTAGTTCAAAAAGTCCTGTTTCATTAATCACTTTCAAGCTGAGGTCTTGGATAGTCTGCAGCTTCTTTGGACCTGCCTCCTCACCCAATACAACATAGCTCGTCTTTCTGGAGGGTGTGCCCATAACACGCCCCCCATATCGCTTGACGAGCTGCTGCCCCTGCTCTCGTCCGAGCGACTGCAACTGACCAGTGAACACAAACGACAAGCCCGCAAGACAATTGTCTTCTCCCTGAGGAAGATCACTGCTACTTATAGCGCCTGCAGGCACAGCAGAATTTGCATGTGCTCCACCAAATGGAAATTTAGGCTTGCCTCCATCTCCTGATTTCGGTGGAGGTGGCGGCGGCTCAATGGTTGGTATGTTATCAAAGATTGCCTTGATTTGTGCGCTCTCTTTTGCTTCTTCCTTCTTCTGCTTCTTTGCAGGAGTTGCCATCTTGGTTGGTGAGGACTTCTTTGACGATTTTTTATCCTCTTTTTCAAGATCGTCGTCATCGTTCATGACGCTGGATTTTCGCTTTCTTGTTGCAGCAGTAGACTTTTTAGCTGGCTTGCTGCGGACAGCCTTCTCATCTACATCAGTAACAACAAAGCCATCGTCATCACCACCCACGTTCTTAACGTCAATATCATTACCGGCCTCAAAGTCGTCATCGTCCCTGTTTCTGGTCTTTGCTTGCTTTGCGGTGCTGTTTGGCCTTCCACCCTTGTTTCGAGACTTGGCGGGGATATCATCCTCCTCTTCGTCCGTTCCTTCTACATAGTCATCGCCGATTGCCCTACCAACCTGAGCTTCAGACTTGAAGTTGTCTTCGTTGTCTTCCAAATCGTCGTCGGGGAAATCTCTCGAATCTAAAGTAATAGACTCCTTCTTTGCAGCTCTTGTCTTACGAGCAGAACCATTCGCTGCTCTGGTCTTCACAGCGCTCTTCTGCGGTGTACCCTCAAGTGTTAAATTGTCATTTACTTTTGATCTTGTCACCTCGCTCCTTTTGGGCTTGCTGCCCTTTCCGAAATAGTCATCCGCAGTAGTCTCTTCATGTACAATCTCAGCTTCCTTCCTGGGCGATGCCTTCTTGGGTGTTGCCTTCTTAAGAGCAGGCTCGTCGTCTTCATCATCGCTGACTATTTTCTTCGCTCTGCCTCGCTTTCTGGTCTCTTGCTTAGCAGGAGGAGGAGCTGGTTTTGATACTGTAGTCCCGTTGCCGCCAAAAAATGCGCGTATGTCTGAAGGCATTATGCTAAGGTCTGGCTCTGCTAGCTTAGACAGCGAGTCAACATTGGCGAGAAGTGAGCAATACACGTCCGAAATCAATTCAGCATGACGTTGAAGCTTGTATGTCTCTGTGAAAGGTTGGATGTTAGAAAAGAATTGATTTCTGTATCCAAAGTCATGTTAATTTTTTTACCAAATGCAACTTCCTCAAGCTGCACTATAGCACTTCCACCCTGACGCGAAGTTGACGCGTGAAGCGGGAGATCACATCGTCATTAAGCGTCTGCCCTTAGCGTGGACATGCCGCGTGCCGCATGCCTAAGGCTACAAACTGAACTTATGCGGCTCTGCGGACTCTTCCGCTTTGCGGCATCAAGAGCATCACCACCGAGACCATTAACAGCTTCACGAATTGTCTTAGCAATTTGTGCCATTGCGCTTTAGCACCTTTGCGAAAAATCTCTTGCAAAGCTTTTCTAAATCTTTGCACTGAGATACGCATCCGGCGCAATGACAGCGCCGACTGCCAGAGGGGCAGGAATTCCAACTTCCCTTATTTCGCAAATAAGTACAAGAGCTTGTTGTACGTGACCAGACCCTATGCTTATAGAGCATTCAATCGGCCTCGACTCCTAACATATTCGTTCAGGCTTCCACAATACCCTCCGTGCCTTCGCTGCTTCCAGCAATAAAACTTCCGCACTCAACCTGAACACACCATCAAGACGCGCCTTCACAACATCCCGCCCGCTCCTGGACTGGCTCTCACCAAAACGAGGCGAATCATCCAAGTCTCGCAAAGGCCGTCCACGTATCCAGCTAGGTGGCAGCACACGTGGCACTACACTGGTCTGGGGTGACTATGGCTTACGACTCAAAGACCATGACCGCCGCATCAGCGCTACCCAACTCAAAATTGCCGACGAGACCATCAAGAAGCGGCTACGAGGGATGAAGTACCGCCTCTATCACCGTTTGAGCGCAAACATCGGCGTCTACACTTCTGGCAACGATCAAAGAATGGGTAAGGGAAAAGGCAGCTTTGACTACTGGGCTGCTAGGGTTGCTGTTAGCAGGATCGCTTTCGAGCTAAAAGGGGACGTACACGAACAGGTCGTCAGGGATGCTATGAGACTGGCTGGCAACAAACTACCTGGTAATTGGGAGTTCGTGAGAAAAGGCGATCCACCAGTGATGGGCATCACCAAGCTCGGCAATGGGGTGACTGAGGATAGTCTGAGGAACCCGAGGAAGCCCATGCCAGCACCCAGCCTTGACTCTACGGCTAACCGGATAGGTGCGACGACGCCGCGGTGAGCGAGAAAACGAGCGGGTTTGACGATTTTAGAAACTTCTTCTCAACATGTATAAAATACGTACAGGTTCATTGTTCTAAGGAAATCTAGGTAATATCAAGGGTATCCAAAGTACAACGCGAGCAGCCCACCAATTCTACATGTGTGTTATGACAAAAACCTCCTTCGGGTCCCGCTTACTCCACTTGGTAGGCGAACTTGCTATAGGAACGGATCTGCTTCCCCTTGAACCAGAACAGTACAGGGAAAGGCATAAGCGCCAGGCACAAGAACCCAAGCAGGCTCATGCCCCAGTCCACGCCCAAATTCCTGAAGAGCTGAATCGAAAACATCGTAAACCCAGCGGCAAGTAAGCTCCTCGCCAGAGCATTAGCAGCCAGGGCACTGTTCGATTCAAACAGGTAAACATCGGTGAGGTAGATGAGACCAGGAATGAAAACCCACTGAATCCCGGCACCGATGAAGAAGGTTGAAATCACCTGGGGAGCCCAGGACGTGCCATTGTGTGAGCACCACCCGAACCAGAAAAGGCCCACCATCAAGACAATTGAGCCGACCATCATAAGAGGCAGGCGCTGTTCAGGCACCACGACGCCGTTATTGCGAGCGACGGTCTTCTCAAAGCGAGTGCGTGTTTCCACCACAATCATGCCATTGGCAAAGAGATTGCCCAGCATGACGCCGATGAAAGGTAGGGCGGCGACACCAGGTTTCCAGCCGCGAATCTCTGAGAACGCCATAGGAAACGATGCAAAAGTAAGATACAAGATGCCATAGACGAGGGAAATGTAGACCGTCATGACGACCAAGATTGGCTCGCGGAACAGCATCTGGAAGGGCTTCAAGCCGTACTTCTTCACCAGGCGAGACATCTCGATAGGCTGCTCGTCAAGCTTGGAGTGCAAGGCCCAGTTCTTCGTCTCGGCTCTCAGCTTGGCGGCCTTGCGCTGCAGGAGGAGTGGTGCCATGGTCTCCCTGAAGAAGGGCAAACACAAGACCCAGAAGAAAGCGGCCATGATTAGCGTGAACCATGCGGTCCATCGCCAGCCCAGGCTCTCGTTCTTGACTGTGAACTCTCCGATGATCGGACCCATCGCAGGCCCAACAAAGATCGCTGCAGCGTACACAGCCATCGCCGTCCCTCTTCCCTTGTGATCAAACATGTCAACGAAGAGGCCAGGGTCGATCGCAAGCGGAGCGCTGCCAAAGCACCCAGCGAAGAATCGGCACACAAAGATCGTCTGCAGGTTCGTAGCCACCGCCACGGGAATCTGGAAGATCGCGAAAGCCAGGAATCCATACACAATCGGTCGAATACGTCCGTATGCCTCACTCACGGGACCAAAGAAAAGAGGCCCGGCTGCAAAACCTGCTACATATACGGCAACACCTAAGGTCATGACTTCCCTGGAGACGTGGAACTCTTCGGCAGTTACTTCGGTGGCCGTTGACCAGACGGAGCTGGCGAAAGATACGACGAAGCATTGAGCGGCGCTGATGAGTGTGATGGTCCACTTTCTGTGCTCTGGCCAATTACGAGGGTTCTCTGGGTCGTCAGGACCTTCCCAGTCGACAATGTTTGGGTCGAGGTCTGAGTCTGAATCTGGGCTGACTGGGAGGGCATGGTGATTTGAGTATCGTTTTTTGACCTTTTCATTGTCTGGCTCGAAGGACGCTTGAATGGCGCGCTCGCTTGCGGTGCTAGCAGCGGTTGCTATGCGCGTGAGGCCGTTCGAGCGGATGGGAGCGGTGACCGATGCTGCGCGAACTGAGGACGCAGCGGAGGCAGTCCCGCTGGAGGAAGCCTTCTCGACATCTTCCTGGCTCTCGTACATGGCCACCTTAGAATTACTAGTCGAAGAAATCAAGCCAGATGGTTTGACCCTACTTGAAAACCTCGACAGGTAACAAATTATGGAGACTAGAGTTGCTAAGAGGGCACAGAGTGATCAAGCATTGTGGTGGCAACCTCGCCATATAAAGGAGCTGACAAAAGGAGCAACGCCTACCGTCTTAACAACGACCCGCCTTGCCAACTTGGCTACAAGACAAGGGTGTCGCAGACAATGGAAAGGAACGTGTAGTACGCGATTTGATATATCCCGCGAACTGTAGGGACACTCCAGTTCCACTGTATGTGCCGCATAACCGATTTGACGCAGAATGCGCCTACTGCAGTCGAAGATTAGTCGAAGCGGCGATACGGCGGCGGTGACCAAGGAAAAGGGAGCGTGTAAGATATCGTACCCCTCCCCCCCAAAAAAAAAGTGGTTGCAAACACCATCAGAGGTGTTGTATAAGCCGAAGCCGAGGTGAAGTCTGAGCGCTAAGTGGCCGAAACAACTTGTCGATTAGTGAACGTGACTAAAATTGGAAGTCAAAGCCATGCGCAATTCACACCTCGGCTGCACAATTCGGTGATTAGTTGATCAAAATCACTATCAACGCTCAAGTGATATCATTTTACTTCACCCTGCCTCCCTTCGTTGTAGACTTTCCCAAGCTGGAGGGCTTTTAAACTTTCAACCGCCACTGCCGGATAGCGATTGTTGGATTGATGACAATTGCGCTAGTATTGGTTGACAGCTTTAGAGATGATAGAGATGAACACGCGGCCGACACGAGATAGTGGTCGGGTTCTGCACATTAGCTTTGCTTTGTTTGAATGGGGAGTGGTCAATGTGTCAAGTGTCAAACACGACTCTTTCTACTGCCGCTCGACAGTAGAGACGAGGCTCTAGACCTCTTTGCCCCCAGATCATTTTACGTCAGGATATTGCATGAATGCACGTCTATCTTGCAAGTTAACCCAAGCTCGTGGCTCAACACGTATTGGCAAATACTGTAGGTTCCGTCAGAGAAGAAGTGGAGACGCAAGATGTATGGTGTTAGATGAGATATATTCTCCCATGATTTGCGTCTAGGGCTGAGGCTGATCTCTGTGGCTGTCTTACGTCGTATATAAGCTTTATATAGCGTGTGGCAACTTGATCTCCAATGTCTATACAGCTTCTGCCCATGCGACCGCTTACAGATTGCCGTAATGTATATTTGTCAGCAGAGTAGAGAGAAGACTCCTGCAAGACAGCCATGCTAGTGAAGGCATGGAGACAGACTAAGTTCCCCACGCAGCACTTCCATGGATTACCACGAGGCATCTTTCGGAGGTCGTCCCGCCTCGAAGCAAAACATTAGAGATACATACGAAGGCACGACGCCTGTCAAGGCATTACCGAAATACGCCCATGCTTCCCAGACCTTGGGGAGAAGCTATGTTGAGCAACGTGTTGTTCAAATCCTGACAGCCAGTATCTGCGTCAGTACTTCCGCTACTGCCCTGTCTAGATAGTGCTCTGCCGCACGCTGAAGCCGGTCAGAAAGGCGTCAGCAAGCAGCACACACCTGGGCTACGCTTCCAGACGCACGGGACGGCTCGGGGCCTGCCCTAAGGAGCTTATTTCGAAGTTTGCAAATGCATGTCCGAAGCCACTTGTTTTCTGTACCTTTCCAGAAATGCCTTGCATATGCCTTTAACCTCCTGTAAACAAACCTCCTCGCATAACTTCTGATATTTATGTCGGGACTCAGGCGAAAGAACGAGATCATCGGCACGCTGCGGATCCCACTAGGACTTTAATGTGGAAGTCAAGATGACAGCGGCATGGATGGGCGCAAACTCCCCTCGCGAAAGGACGGGAGGATAATCATCCACTTCGTAAGCCTCCCACCAACGTTCCGTCAAATGGGATGACACTGACGTTTCTCTGGTATTAGGATTATGACTGTTTCTATGCGTCTGTGTTTGAAGCCAAAAATCCCGCACTGAAGAGCCTACCATTTGCGGTCCAGCAGAAGCAGATCATTGTCACTTGCAATTACGAAGCACGACGCAGAGGCTTGCATAAGTTACAGCTGATTCGGGATGCGAAGCGAATCTGTCCCGAGGTAATAATTGAGTTGGGTGAAGACATCAGTAGGTTTCGCGATGCCAGTAAGGAACTGTTCTACTTTCTCAAGCATTTCTCCTGGAATGGGAAGGTCGAAAGGTTGGGATTCGATGAGGTATTTTTCGATGTCCGAGCAGTCTGTGACCAAGGTGATCTGACTTCTGGCTTAGATCTGGATGGACGTCACAGATATTGTTGATTACAATGTGGATTTACTAAATGGCAACAATCTCCACTGTTCGTTCTTCCTGATATCACGCAGTGATCCGACCGAGGGATTTTCATTTGACGCGACTGGTATTTGCGGCAACTCCTTCCCCCATGACTATCAAGATGTTGCACCACGTGACGAGCTCGTCATGCGTCTTAAGCTCGGGAGCCATTTTGCGCTCTACCTGCGGCATCAACTTGAACATCACAAGGGTTACACATCAACAGTTGGTGTTTCGACCAATAAAACCTTGTCGAAACTTGTGGGAAATCTCAACAAGCCAGAGAGTCAGACTACGCTGATGCCTCCGCTAACAGCGGATGATGATGGGCATAGCAACGTTCTCAGCTTTATGGACAGCCATGACATTGGCAAGGTGCCAGGTATCGGCTTCAAGTCGGCGCAAAAACTACGAGAGCATTATCTAAAGCGGCCCGCAGACTTCGAACATGGTCTGATATATGGCGGTACCAAGGAGAAGGTCAGCGTCGCAGACATACGTACTGACGAAACTACCTCGCCAGACTCACTGGAAAGTGTTCTTGGTGGGCCAGGCTCACCTCATGGTATTGGGTCGAAGGTTTGGTTTCTCATCCATGGAATCGATGACACTGAAGTCAGTGCAGTCAAAATCGTGCCCGGTCAGATCAGTATCGAGGATAGCTATGTCAGGCTAGACACCCTCCCCGAGGTTATGAAGGAGCTTATGATCCTTTCAAAGAGCCTCATAACGAGGATGCGGGTCGATCTACTTGTTGCTGATGAGGATGCGGGCGAATCCGGTGAGGATGGTGTATCAATTCTGAACAATGCTCCAAAATGGCTGGCTCATCCAAAAACACTTCGCCTCACTACCCGCCCACGCTCTCCACTACTGCCTGATGGTACACGCATGCGATCTTTCAAACGTATATCACATTCTGCTCCACTACCGAGCTTTGTGTTCAACATCGGCGCTACCGTAGATGCTCTCGCTGACAAGCTAGTGCATGAGGCTCTGCTCGCCATGTTTCACAGATTGCACCCTGAGAAATCCGGATGGAACTTAAGCTTAGTCAATGTCGCTGTAACAAACATGGCCGAGACGGCGGGAAACAGCAAGACTGCAAAGGGGAGGGACATTGGCAACATGTTTCGCAAACAGGAAGATATGTTGAAGGACTTTAGAGTCACAGAGAAAAGCCCAGAGGTCAAGGCGGGAGAGACAGGCATGCTTTCGGCCTCATATTGTAGCAATCCTGATGATTCCCATGGTGATTCTGACGATAACAGACCGAAGGGTTTCGCAGCGATGCACAGCACCGAAGACCAGCCAGGATGGGGTGAAGATGAGACGGAAGAAATGGGCGGCGAGCCGTGCTGCAAATGCGGAATGCGGCTGCCTCCGTTTGCCATGTTGGCACACGAGCGTTTTCATAAGCAAGCTCAGACGCAGTGATCCTGACGCGTAGCAAGCTTGCATGAACAAGTCAACACAATCGAATTGCTTACGCGTGATAGATGAGCGACCTTTCATTCGCATGAAATACTACACAGATCTATTTATCACGTAGACAGCCTGTCACAGACAAGCCCACAGCATGTTGTTTGCTTGGCTTGCGTTAACGGTCTCACTCATGATCAATCTCCCTTGTAGCCGCACCTGCCGTGTCTGCAACCTCAAGCTAGGCGACGTAGATGCCGCGTGAACGGGAGCAGGATCTCAGTCTCAAAACCAGAGTCTCGAAGATTGGAGAGCACTACCAGATCTTCCAAAACCATTCACCTACTGGTAACAGAGCGCCGGCTTCTCTGCGTCACGACCTTCATAGGTCAAAGTACTCAAGCAAGACTATCGGTGCTGCTCCAATGAAATCCTGACGTCACCATGGGTATACGCAAACTTAACAAACATTACCAGCCACAACTTGAGACGACTAGGACACATAAAGTCCACAACAACCAGTAGTCCAAGGAGGTCGCCAGGCAAGCAAGTGGCATCCCATACTAGATGAATAGCTAAGCAATGTAGATCATGATCGTACGTACACTCACGACTAACCACATCGCTACATGGGAGGTCTGCCTATGACTTGGCGATGAGTTCATACGTGAAGTCACGAAGCAACCAGTACGACAAAATTCACGGCGAAAGCGAGCGCAACCCGTTGTGTCCCCCTCTGAACCCATCCTGGCCAGCATAACGAGACTGCTTCAGCACACATGTGAACTAGGCGGATTTTTACATGCTGACCAGGCTTAAATTGCCCCTTCTTGGCCTGAAGGGGATTGGGAAGCATCATAGCAACAGGCGTCGTGATAAGTAAACTTCCGCTGCACCGAAGGTGGTCATCGGAAGTGCCCAGCGGCGGGGTTGGTGGGGTTGGCCATTTGACTGCGCTGCTCCAGCGACTTTCAACGGCGCCCAGATCCAGATCGCTACGACAAATCATCTCCGTTAGGCTTAACATGCAACAATCACCGTCCGTCCGTTGGTTACCATCTCTAAGACCGCTGGTCCTCAAAGAGAGGCTTTCAGCGTGACAAATTCGGCAGTGAGTTGCGCGAAGGAAACACCAAGCGTCCAGAATCCTGGCGTGACCCATCGTTGCGAAGACCTCGGGACTGACTGCCTGTTGGCACCGCGCGCGAGAGCTTTATTAGCTGGTCAGGGTAGCTAGCTCTGTTGCGTACCTGCGCTGTCGTCAGAGCGCTCCAAGATTATTTTATAAGGCGGCTCCCACAGACTGCCTTGACCATTTCTCTATCGTTCTGGAGCGCATCATCTTCCATTCTTACTCTACACATCTCCCGAGCTTTAAGAAGCGGGCCGCAACTATGTCTGAGGAGCAGCGACCTCCAATCCATGAGTCTGAGACGGCTCAGACGTATCACGTACCAAAGGCATTCTACAAGAAGCACCCCAAGCAACCTCACTTGGATCATCTTGACCACTACAAGGAGCTCTACACGCAGTCTATAAAAGAACCAGAGAAGTTCTTCGCGCAGCAAGCACGCGAGCTCTTGTCATGGGAGCGAGACTTTCAGACAACGCGCAGCGGCAGCCTGGCTGGTGGCGATGTCGCATGGTTCCTGGAGGGCAAACTCAATGCTTCCTACAACTGCATAGACCGCCATGCTGCAAAGGACCCGAACAAGCCTGCAATCATTTACGAGGCTGATGAGATGGGAGGGGGCAGGACGATCTCATATGGCGAACTTCTACGGGAAACGAGCAAACTTGCTTGGACCTTGAAGCAGATGGGTGTAAGGAAGGGCGATACTGTCGCAATCTACCTGCCGATGATTCCAGAAGCCATTGTTGCTTTCATGGCTTGCGTGCGTATTGGTGCGGTGCACTCCGTTGTCTTCGCCGGGTTTAGTGCGGATTCGCTCCGAGACCGCATCATTGACGCCGAATCCAAGGTTGTCATTACATCGGACGAGGGCAAGCGTGGTGGAAAGCTCATCAATACTAAGAAGATTGTAGACGAAGCGCTCAGGCAATGTCCAGATGTGAAGCACTGCCTTGTCTTCAAGCGCACAGGTGCCGAAGTGCCTTGGACAAAGAACCGCGATCTGTGGTGGCATGAGGAGACTGAGAAATGGCCAGCATACTTTGCCCCAGAGACAATCTCCTCGGAAGACCCTCTCTTCCTATTGTACACATCTGGGTCGACGGGCAAGCCAAAGGGCGTGATGCACACGACCGCTGGATATCTACTCGGTGCCGCCATGACTGGCAAGTACGTCTTCGACATTCACGACACTGACGTTTTCTTCTGCGGCGGTGATGTTGGCTGGATCACGGGTCACACATACGTCGTCTACGCGCCATTGCTGCTAGGTGTAGCAACGGTTGTGTTTGAAGGTACACCTGCATATCCAAGTTTCAGCAGATATTGGGATGTGTGTGAGAAGCATAAGGTCACCCAATTCTATGTTGCGCCGACAGCGTTGCGATTACTCAAGCGTGCGGGTGACGAGCACGTGAAGCACCAAATGAAGGACCTGCGAGTGCTAGGCTCTGTTGGAGAGCCAATCGCAGCGGAAGTTTGGAAGTGGTATCACGAAATCGTGGGCAAAGAGGAAGCCCACATTGTTGATGTAGGTGTTGTTTCATCACTTGGAAGTGGACTTGAGGACTGATCATGCGCACAGACTTATTGGCAGACCGAGACCGGCTCACACGTGATTACGCCCTTGGGTGGTGTCACACCCACGAAGCCAGGTTCCGCCTCTCTCCCCTTCTTCGGTATTGAGCCAGCAATCATCGACCCGGTGAGCGGCGACGAGATTCATGGTAATGATGTCGAGGGTGTACTTGCCTTCAAACAACCCTGGCCATCAATGGCCCGCACTGTCTGGGGAGCACACAAGAGATACATGGACACATACCTGAACGTGTACAAGGGCTACTACTTCACTGGAGATGGCGCGGCGCGTGACCATGAGGGCTACTACTGGATACGCGGTCGCGTGGATGATGTCGTCAACGTCTCCGGCCACAGACTATCGACTGCCGAGATCGAGGCGGCTCTGATTGAGCACCCAGCAGTCGGCGAGGCAGCTGTAGTAGGTATCAACGACGAGCTAACTGGCCAAGCCGTGAACGCGTTCGTCTCCATCAAGGACGGCAACGATGTCACAGACCAGCTCCGGAAGGACCTAGTCCTACAGGTTCGTAAGAGCATCGGACCCTTCGCTGCTCCCAAGGCAGTGTTCACGATTCCAGACCTACCGAAGACTCGCTCTGGAAAGATCATGAGGAGGATTCTCCGCAAGATCTTGGCTGGGGAGGAGGACCAACTTGGCGACACATCAACTCTGGCTGACCCTAGCGTTGTCGATTCCATCATTGAAATTGTTAAGCAGTCGAGGAAGTGAGCTGGCAGGCAATGTATTTGGATTTCCCTCCGTATATGATAGCTTCTCATTGGAAACGTACCGCCGGAATCGTGGCCACTGATGCTTACCGGATTAGCTAGAATAGCTATGTTCTCTAGTATCTATCCTCAACGTGCTTCTCGTGTTCACGATGAGCTTCCAGTGGCTTGCTTCGCCAATTGTAAGGAGCGTCATCTCAAGCAGTGGCCGTACTTGGCTCCAGAACACCCTACTAATGCACAGAGCATTGCGTATGCGGATTGGCATCGCAGAAGTCGTCCAGATTTGCTAAACTCCCTCTCCGGCATGGACAAGCTTCACAAGCAGCAACGATGACATATATACGCCTCCTGCTTTCGCCCCCTCCCAGCGCCTACAAACTGTATAATAATGTGTGTATGTCAACCAGGGAGCTTCGTATGCCCAGAGCGTGTGCGTAAGCCTAGCTTGGCAACGGCGACGGACTTCCATCACCAAACGTTTGGAACATGTTGATGGTCTCTTCCGTTTGCCCAGGCAATTTCTGACTTCCGCGATACAGCAGTGGCATCAACTTTTGTATTGGGTGTCAATCTGTGGCACTTTACAACAAACACCATACCATGATGCAGCGTTCGGATGATAATAATAGAGTGTCATGGACAGCCATTCTGCTTTCAGCTTCAGCAGAACAGCAAGCGTCTTAGCGCGTAGCGGATGACCGGACAACCAGCAGCAAAGCCCAGCCAATCACTGCCTAGCGTTCTGCTTGGCGATGCGTCTGCGCCTCCCCCGGCATTCACCTAGGTAGGCGGAGGTTGTGCTTGGAGAGTCGAGTTGGGATGGGAGTATAGGCCCTACTAGTACGAGATGCCTAGCTGAGGACTACCACTGTCTTCCTATCGTTCGTCAATGTACCTACTTCCCGTCTACTGGCAACAAGACCATCTCCTTTGACACTGAAGATTCTCACCGTTTGATAATTCACTCGCTCTTTCGTTTTCATTGCGGTGTTGGTGGTTCAGATATCCGATATACCGACCAAAGATTACACTATAGATACACACTGCTCGCACGGGATCAACACAAGGGACAGCGTAACCCACTGCATGACGACAGCTCGTTTCGTCAGCTTCCGTATCCGCCGCTCGCGCTGAGAGATGCGCTCAATACCTTTCCTGTTCCTCTCGCTCGCGGCATCGCTGTTCTCTCCATACTCTGTGGTAGATGCCCGCTCGAGTCCCCGGAATCCCATCGGCGCCGTCTCGACCGCACAGAATGCGACGATCCACACGAACAAAGGCCGAATCTCTGCCACTTCCAAATTCGACTTGACCTTCACCCTGAGAGACGATCTATACGTCAAATTGGTGCTGGAGCCCAACCATGACATCCTCGCCGGCGACTCGTATGTCAACACTCTGGGAGCGGATGGGGAGATCAGGGAGGCAAAGAAGATAGACAGGCACTCCAAGAAGGTGTACAAGGGCGCGGCGTGGGTGCAACGGCCAGGTGTTGGACAGCACAAGTGGCAGCGTTCTGGCTGGGCGCGCGTGCATGTGACGCGCGATGGACTGAAGCCGTTGTTCGAGGGCGCTTTTGCCGTCCAGCGTGACCACCACCATGTGCAGACTTCGTACAACTACCTCCGCACAAGGCATTTGCTGGATCCGGAGATCGAGCTTGGACCCGAGGAGGACGAGTACTTGGTTGTCTGGAGGGACTCGGATATCCTGTCAAAGTCCAAACTGGCCCACCAGGATTTGAAGAGAGGAGTCGCAGGACAGGAGCTCGGGTGCCGCTCGGACAATCTGAAGTTCAACACCCAGGATGACCACCCTGTCTTCAGAGCTATGATGAAGCGATCAGATAGCTACTTTGGGGCGATGGACTTTTCGAACATCTTCAAGCGTCAGATTGACAGCACTACAGGTGGTAACAGTGGTGGGTTCAATCTCGTCCAATCTATTGGAGATTCTACTGGTTGTCCTAGCACCAAGAAGGTCGCTCTGGTTGGTGTTGCTACGGATTGTACCTATACTGCCGACTTCAACTCGTCAGAGACTGCTCAGGACAATGTCGTCACGCAAATGAACACTGCATCTGGTGTTTGGGAGGACACTTTCAAGATCTCGCTTGGTCTGGCAAATTTGACCGCATCCGAGGCTGAGTGTCCTGGTACCCCGAGGGACAATGCGCAGTGGAACCAGGCCTGCAGTGACAGCGTGACAATCGAGAACCGTCTGAACCTCTTCTCTGCATGGCGTGGCCAGCAAGCGGACACCAACAGCCACTGGACATTACTCAGCACTTGCAACACTGGATCTGCTGTTGGCCTTGCCTGGCTGGGCCAGGCATGCGTTGGCACCGCCTATACCACTGGCAGCAGCCAGACTGGCAATGGACAAGCCGATACCTCGGGTCAGGAGACTGTTACTGGTGCCAATGTGGTTATCCGCACGCGAGGTGCAGAGGAGTGGCAGATTATTGCACATGAGACCGGCCATACTTACGGCGCCGTACACGACTGTGACTCACAGACTTGCCAGGACGCTAATTTCGTCAGCGCTCAGAAATGCTGCCAGCTGAGTGCTAGTACCTGCGACGCCGGATCCAGATACATCATGAACCCGTCAACCGATGAAGGCATCGAACAGTTCTCTCCTTGCTCCATTGGCAACATCTGCGGTGCCATCGGTCGCAACAGCATCAACACCTCCTGCTTGAAGGATAACAACGAGATCTCTACCTTTAGCGAGCCGGTGTGTGGTAACGGTATCGTCGAGCCGGGTGAGCAATGTGACTGCGGTGGCGATGCAAGCTGCCAGAATGACCCTTGCTGCAACGGCTCTACCTGTCAGTATAGGGATGGCGCCGAGTGTGACGACTCCAACGATGACTGCTGTCGCAACTGCCAGCTCGCATCGCAAGGCACTGTCTGTCGTGCAAGCACTGGCACCTGCGATCCACAAGAAGTATGTACTGGTAACAGCAGCTCCTGTCCAGTAGATGTCACCTCACCCGACGGTCAAGGTTGCGGCAATGGTTTGCAGTGCGCTGCAGGCCAGTGCACAAGTCGCGACCAGCAATGCAAGTCCGTCATGGGCAGCTACACGCAGGGAAACGACACCTACGCTTGTGACTCGAGCGGCTGTACCATCTCATGCGCCTCACCCGAGTTCGGCTACGGAGTCTGTTATGGCTTGCAGCAGAACTTCCTCGACGGCACTCAGTGTGGTGGCGGTGGGCGCTGCTCAAACGGTCAGTGCAGAGGCTCCTCTGTCGGTGGCCAAGTGCGCTCCTGGATTGACGACCACAAGGCCATCGTCATCGGCATCTGCTCTGCTGTCGGTGGTCTGCTGCTCCTCGCCATCCTGGGCTGCCTCATACGCTGCTGCCGCCGTCGGCGGACAGCGCCACGACAAAAGGTCCCTCCACCTCCACCTGGCGGTTGGCAAGGCTGGGGTAACAGGGGAGCTCCCCCAATGCAGCAGCAGCAGCAGCAGTCATACCACCCTCAACACCCTACGCAGGGCTGGTTCCCCCAACACCAGGGTGCAGGGCGCCCACCACCTCCGCCTCCACCTGCTTACGGAGGTGCGTCGAGGAGTGTACGGTATGCATGATCACGTCTGCTCGACCTCGACGAAGCTTTCAGATCCTACAGTTCTCTTCTGTTTGCACATCTGCTAAGATCTTGGGGGTATGTCTTTGGATTGACTGCCCTCTTCACGAAAGCATAGTATCGGCGTACTGTTTAGATATTTTGAATGTGGAACTCATAATATAGGGTCGGAATGTCTGGATAGGGAATCTATCTCTTGAGATAGAGTCGCACAATGATGCGCGGGTAGGGAAGCTATGCAACGCTCCTTCTGTACATAGTGATGATATAAATATATAAGTTATAACCTACTTCAACAGACTAGGTCACGGTGAAACTGCCGTTCAAACCCGCAGACGCTTGATAGACGTAGGCTTAGACTAATACCTACTGGGAGCAAGATTTGCAAGGGCTGGCTGCCTCTTCAATACACCAAGACATGCGCGCGAGCTTCCCTGCCTTAGGCTTTATCGAGAAGCGAAACTTCCAACTGAATCTCTACGCTCACACTCTAGTACGAAATCGACCATGCTCTGTCACGACACCTGTACACTGTAAATCTTCTGACAAACTGGAAATTAATTACATGTCGGACCAGCATCTTTCGAGCAGCGATGCCAGGAGATGTTGTATGCACCCAGCCGCCCACTATGATAGTCCGGGAACCTGGCAAGTCACGACATCGCTGGCACAGCCTCAGCCTCCTTGCTGTGCAGCGGCCTCTAGCTTGAACAGGGCACGATTAAATGAGATGGCTGCGCTCTACTTGCAGTATCTAGAACTTTTCCAGTCACGACTATTCAGAAAATGAATCTTGGCAGAAAACCCACCTATTTGAAGCAGTCAGGGATCTTGGACCCACCGAAGGTATGCCGAACTCGAGCCCGTTACATTGGCTCCAGCGGCAGGTACGACTCGGCGGACGTGAACGCCTTCGTCAACTTCACAACAGCGCAACTCCACAACAATGTCGAGAGTGCCGCGGTATGTATCATTGAGAACGTACATCCGAACTGGATGCATCGTCTCCAGGACGCATTTGGCATACCCCAGGATTTCTTCCGGGAACATGCACGCAACCCGCCTGACGAGTCACTGTGGGAGACGGTATTCACGCGATCTAAAGACCCGAGATGGGTGCCGCCTCTCGGGCCGTCGCAGTCGTGGCACAGTATTGATGCGATCTACGAGTATCATGGCTGGAAGACCACGGGGCATGGTGCTCCTGCCTTCGAGGGTAAGGCTACCAACATTGAGTCGAACGATAACTTCTTCAAGCGTCATTGCTGGGAAGGTCCTTCGCCTTACCCGATCTCGTCAAACACGAAGATCTCGTACGTGAGGGTGATGCACAAGCTGGCCATCTTCCTCGTCGATGCGCCTCTTGGCGGCACGCGGAACATGTTCGCACGTGTCAATCGAAAGCGTACGACCTTGCGGCTCCCCTACTCGTGTAACAGAGGAGGACTCCTCCTGCCACAGCTGTTCGCCGAGCCCGAGTATAGCCTGTTCGAGTCTCTCAGCAGTTGTTTCCAACACTTCTGGCACTTCAATATCTTGTTCGCGCCGTATCTCGACCCTGGGGCTGTCCTCGGTGGTGGCGAGCTGCTATATCTGCTCTCAGCTTCATTGTGGGACACTAACCGCCGGTATCTCGAGAGCGAGATCAGAAGGATCAGCTTCGAGGACATACGTACCCCTAGCGTGGAGACCAATAGCGCGCTGCACGACTTCCGTGAAGACCTCGTCCACCTCAAGGACGGCGTGGTAGAAGCCCAGCGCTACGTCCCTCAGTATGTGAAGGATTACTACAAGCGGGACTATGATAACGACCAGCACCGGCAATTCCTCAATCAGGAGTCACCGGTTGACCGGCATACCAGCATTCTCAAGGATGCCATTGACCTGAGCCATTTCCTCATGGAGACGTTCGAGCTTCTGAACAGTACGATCGGCGTGTTGGACTCGCAAACCAGCCTCGAGCAGGCGCGGCGAGGTTCCAGGCTCACACAGCTGGCCTTCATCTACGTGCCCCTGTCCTTCGTCACAGGGATCTACGGTATGAACGTCAAAGAAGTCAACGACTCGCCACTATCGGTCTGGGTCTGCTTCGTCACACTAGCAGTTGTCATCATAGCCACTGCTGTTGTCTTTCTGTCCTACGAGAGCTTTGCGCGCCACCGTAAGGCCAACGCGAGACAAGAACACACAAGCACAGCTTCCGGACCTACTAACATCCAGATGCCTAGAAACAGAAGGACGGCTGCAGCCAAGCTGACCGTCAAGGCAGTAAAGTCTTAAATTACCATGTGTCTTAATGTTACCACAGACTGCGCAAGTGCTTGAGTGATGGCGCGGAAGGGTACGATGAGATTGTGGAGTCCCGGCAGATGGACGCTCAAGAGAGAGATGCAATTCTTGCAACAGCCGTTTGAAGCAGGTGACATTTCCCATCGACATCGACTGACCAGCGGCCGGGGCCATACATAGCACCTCTCGAGACTTGCAGTGTCTACCCAGATACCAACTTCTGGCCTTTCCAATTGGAAGAGGGGGAGAAAAAAAGAGGGGAGCCGAACCTACTTCAAGAAAGAAATGTCCCCGTCTGAAGACGCGCATATGAAGAATCGAACACACGTCCAGCTTGTATCATGGACGTGGTAAAGACTGGACGAGTCCAGGCAGCAAAGTCCCAAAAAGGGAAGGACTCTAAACCACCTTTGGCAGGTAGATAGGGTAGGGTGTGAGGACAGCACAGAGGCGGCATCTCACTTAATCTTGAGGTTTCAGCGACTTCCCTGATTTGCTGCTGTTGTCAAAAGGATTTATAAAACCTAGGACAACGACAGTCTGGTTGTGCACGTGTCATCGTACATCGTATGTGAGGCGCCCGCTCCAGGCAGCAGTGGAAACCCTAGCCCTAACCCTAAGACTGCATATCGGTTGGTTGGTTGGTTGGTTGGTTGGTGGGGAGTGCTGCTTTGTGGACTGGTTTTAGTGGATCTGCTTCGTTCAGGAGGGAGAGCGAGAGTGCAAGACATATTTTGAAGACGGCAGGGATCTCTATAAGCCATGTTGGCTTTGGTCCTTGTATGCATTGCTTGGTGGAGAATGAATGATGCTATACTGGCTTGTTAGATAAGTAGTAGCGTTGAAAGTAGAGAGCTTGACGCCGAAACCCTTTTACATTTATTAGTAATGCTACAATATGAGTTTCTGCTGTACTTTGACTTGCTGCTTCTATTTCACGCCCTGACCATATAGCCGATGGTCTGATTCTGTTGATACGGCCGAGCCGAGTCGTTTCATGTTCATTATTACCAACACCACCTTAGTGGCAACCCAAACCATGGACTGTCCGGATTATCCTTAGGCCTGAAGTAGTAGCCAACCCTAACTGGCCGGAGTTTGCATGACTCTGCATAGGCAACAATCATACACAGAGCTAATCAGCATCCCCGTGGCACTGTCTGCGCCCATTGAAGCTATGGAGGTTTTTCGGCAGGGTGCATTCTCGCAGCCGGGCGTTGCTGTACTACATCAATATGCTTGCGCCAGGTGTCGAAATCGAAAAGTCAAGTGCGACCACTCTCTGGCTGGGTGTTCGAACTGTAGGGCGGCTGGCGCTCAATGTATCTATCTAGCCCGTCGCGCGCGGAAGAAGGCAATTGCGCATCCTGTCATACCACTGCTGCCAGCCGCTAGTGCGGCTAAAACATCAAAAGACACCCCAAGTACGCAGGCCTCCCAGGAAGATCATTTGGTGCACCATGGCGGTCACGACACGGATGAAGGCGACGTGCTTATACCTTACGAGGCTAACGACTTGACGTTCGAGTCCAGGTTCGACTCTAGTAATGGCAGGTTGTTTGTGTCCCGCGGTAGATCACGCTATGTTGGCGCTCGTAAGGCTGATGAGGTAGGCTCTCCTCCGCAGCTTGGACTTACGCCAGGCTCTCTTGCAAGACTGACATGGGCACTACCGGCAGATAGCGAAGTTAGAGAACATTATCGTCGCTGGAGACAGCTTGAGTCCTGGAACACGGGTCTCATATGGCCCACAGCCATCTCCAGACCTGTCAAGTCGGGATGCAAGCCGTGATTTCGCTGAGCTTTTGCTGAGCAACAACAAAAATTTCAAGAGGAATCTTCAGGCATGCAAGCCATCACCAAAAGTCATGACCAAACTATGGAAGCATTACGTTTCCAATGTCGACAACGTAGTAAAAGTTATCTACAAACCCGCTGCCGAGACCCTAGTAATGCAGGCTCAAGGAAAGACTAAATTGGATAATTCTGACGCTGCGTTCCTGTTTGCTATTTGGCTGGCCACCGTAATGGCCACGTCTGATGAGGAATGCTTGCGAATGACCGGCGAACCTAGAGGCACCCTGCTCCAGCAATATCAGGAATGTCTCGTCCAAGTACTTACCGACGCTTCCTGGATGACGACCCAGGAAACCGTTGTACTGCAAGCAATCGTTCTTTCGCTAGTAAGTCTTGTGGTTAGCTCGGACGCAGATAGGTCATCCACTAACACTACCAGGCTTGTTCATTGTGGAAGAATACTCGATTCACATGGATGCTGAGTGGCATAGCTGTCAGCATTGCTCAAGCTATGGGCATGCACCACGACAGCGCGTCCTTCGCTCTAAACATGATTGATAGCGAGGTACGTCGCCGTATCTGGTGGACCCTATGCTTACTCGATAAACGCATATCGGATGATTGCGGCCTGGAAGTTCACCTGCCTATGACAATGGACACGAAACTTCCACTCAATGTGAATGATGCAGATCTTGAAGCTGCTAGTCCTGCTACAAGTCTCGTGTCCAGGGATGAGTTCACAGAGATGACGATGAGTATGATCAAGCTCGAAGTTACTCAGACAAATCTCAAGATCGGACTTTTGCAGCACAAACAGTCGCCTCTTGATCTTGCGGAGCTTGAGACTCTAGTCCGCGAACTGGTCTCCCGATACGAGACCGTCTACCTCAAGTATCTTGATCAGTCGTTGCAGCTACACCGCCTCTGCTACTTTGCGATTAGATTGATCATCGCCAAGCTGTGGAAGTTGGTATATGACGAATACCGGCGCAGCGGTACCGCCTCAGGTTGGGAAGGTATTGAGGACATATTTTTACTTTGCAACTCACAGGTCCTTGAATTCGCCCACCAACTGCCCGACAGATCCACTCCTTACGGTTGGTATTTCCGATGCAAGTACAGTCAGTGGCATGCGATGGCATATCTCCTCATCGAGCTCTGTCATCGCACACACGGCGCTGTTGTTGAACGCGCATGGAGTGTCTTGGATGCTGTATTTAGCGACTTGGATCCGCTTGACACTACAAACAGCGTTTCCCTTGCCGACGATTCGACAAATTCCAAGACGCCACGTGAAGCGCTTCGGAAGCTGTATCGGCGAGCACGCCGTTCCAGGTTACAGAATGCCCTTAGTGACTATTCACAAAGAGCACAAGATCCACTTCACGACACTGTAACGCCGGCTTCTGGCAGCGAGCCCTATAGCTCTTTGCTATTAGAGGGTCAAGAGGGAGCAAATATGCCCATGGACTACGGAGGGCGCGCTTCTAATGATCCTCTTCTAGGCTCAGGACTAGAGGACTTTAATATTGAGGAAATTACCTGGGACGGTCTCGACGCATTAGCAGAGAGTTTCTCTGCAGATAATCTAGATTTCGGTGCGTTTCAGAGCATCAGTGAGACAGAACCTCCTCATCTGTGGTAGAAGCTCAGCAAAGTAGTGGCCAAGCGGCTGAGAGGAGGCGATATCGTATTGGTAGGGATTACATGGATGTAGTGACATTTGTTGAAGCGTCTTGTCTACCGCACTAACAATGCAGTGTTCGATGGAAATTTTGACCCAGATTCATATATCTCTCACTTGTTCTGGAACTTCAACAAGTGTGCTAGGATTACCAATCCGAAGAGCCGGTATGACCGGACTAGACTCTGCTTCTCGTATCAGGAAGCCGACCGCTTTGAATGTACGTTTCCAAAGCTCCATGTCGACGCTGTAGAGTCTGCCCCAAACTGCGAAGCTTACCAATGCTTGTACTCCACAACATGTGCCTTCTGCACCCTGCACCATAGGCCAAGCATACTGTATCGTCCACTCGGCGACATCTTTGCGTACGTACTTTCGTGCATCTGAGACGGATGTTGTCCGTGGCTCCGAGCGCAATGTGCGGCTGGGACGGTTGCGCTGGCTAACGTAGCTGGACAAGCGGACATTCGGACAACTGAGCCAATCACAACACAGCATTGCGAATGAGCATTAATCATTTCATTGCAGGGGAAGTCAACATGGCAGTTGCAATGGATTGACAGCATCTTATTTCATGGCAAAATGCCTCCAGGCACTCCCACAATACATGTTCTCTATCGACCCAAACATCATCATGACCAACCACAACAAAGAGACGGCATCTGGTGCATCGAGCGATATGGTCAAGGACGTTGATACTACTCTTGTCGAGTTCAATGGTCCTGACGATTCGTATAATCCACTGAATTGGCCAATGCGAAAGAAATTCGTCACCACCATCATCTACAGTCTTTGTACAATGGGTTGTACCTGGGCAAGCACAATGTGAGCCAGTGGATGTACCGTGGCTTATATACCAAAGCAGCTGATCATATCGTTGACTAGTTACAATGCCGGCCTCCGTCAGATTGAGTCCCAATTTCACGTCGGTCAGGAGGTTGCCCTCCTGGGACTGACATTCTATCTTCTCGGGTATCGTAAAGACCATAGTCATTCTGTCTAAACGACGCACCAGCTGATCAGCAAATAGGAACTCCCTTGGCCCTTTGATCTGGGCTCCTTTCTCTGAAGCCTACGGCCGCAAGGTGTCTACTATTATCCTGCCAATGTTCGGGTTGATGGTGTTTTCGTTCGCAACTGCCGTAGCGAAAGATCTTCAGACCATACTGATAACTAGATTCTTTGCTGGCATGTTTGGCGTTGCGCCCCTGAGCAACGTGGGAGGTGTCCTGGTGGACATCTGGCCTGCCACTCAGCGAGGTGCAGCACTGCTGACTTGGGGCATTGCGGTGATTGCTGGGCCTTTGATCGCACCGCTTGTGGGTGGAGCGCTGGTTGTTAACTTGCCACAGACTGGATGGCGCTGGACCGAATACGTAAGTCTTCTTTCCAGCCACTCTCAGGGATGATTGACGCGAACATGGCTTAGACCACCGGTATTATCATAGCAGCGACGCTTCTGCTTGGTCTGTTCCTCGTCGACGAGAGCTCACACCCTGTCCTCTTGGCCCGCAAGGCAGATAAAATACGTCACGATTCGCAAAACTGGGCGATACATTCAAAGAGTCAGGAGATGAACTTCACGTTCAAAGCGGTCGCCCAGAAATACCTCATCGTGCCTCTTGAGATGTTGGTGGACCCGATCTGCTTCTTCATCAACCTCTACGCTGCCTTCGTGTATGCTATGATCTATCTGTACGTTCCAAACGCATTGTCCAGCGCCCTTCCTAAGTGGCAAGCTCTGATTACTAACACACAACAGAGCGATCACTTCTTTCCCAATCGAGTTCGAAGAGGTTAGTTTTCACTTTTCACAAAATTCGACGACGATTCTGACCATCAATAGACGCGTCGATGGAACGAGGTTGTCGGATCGCTTCCCTTTCTCGCCCTTCTCGTTGGAGCCTTCCTTGGGGCGTTTGTCAATCTTTGGGGTCAGAGCTATTACCGCAAACAACTCATTGCCAGCAAAGCCCTTGTCATCCCCGAAGCTCGTTTGTTACCGATGATCATTGGATCCTTCTTCTTCGCACCCGGCTTGTTCATCATGGGGTGGACATCGCACAAAGATACGCATTGGATAGGGTACGTACATACCAGTTTGGTGAACACCTGTTAGCCGGAAGTCACTGACATGCTCCAGATTCTGTATCGGCGCTGCTTGCGTTGGGTTGGGCTTCTTCACCATCTTCCAAAGCGCGATCAACTACCTTGTCGACACCTACCTCATGCTGGCCGCTAGCGCTCTAGCCGCAAACATGTTCACGAGAAGTCTGCTTGCAGCAAGCTTTCCACTGTTCTCCAACGCTCGTGGGTGATTTCCTGCTATAAGCAAATAAGGGAGATGCTGACACCAAGAACAGTCTTCCATAACCTGGGCCTCGACTGGGGGATGAGCCTTCTCGGCTTCATATCAGCCGTCATGATTCCGATTCCGTTACTGTTAGTGTCATTGCTTTCACTTGATGTCCATCCACTCAATCCCCCTCATCGTCTTCTTGGGGTTGAAAATTGACATGGCTAACCATACGTATTGACGTACAGCTTCTATAAGTTTGGAAGAACCATGCGCGCCAAAGGCAGGCGGTCGAAGATGACGTTCGTTGCATGAGAAGCAAGGGTGATCTTGCTGACGGTACACGAAGTCGGAGCGCGAGTTGCTCATTATTTGGCGGGGCTGTGAGGATCTGCTGATCTCATATCACCACAATTCAAGTCATGGCCACAAGACCACAATGTCCATGCAAGAGGATGAGCTTAAAAAGGCCGCGGTTGTCTAAGTTGAGATCTGGACGTTGTCCTGGGTTCCTTCAAGACCTGAAGTCAAGCTACTGGGATGAATGTCAACTAGGGTCTGAACGAAGTCTACTGGGACTAAAGGCTTGTAGGCGTGAGCAATGCTGAAGATGTTGCAATGGTATAGTCAATCACAGAAGAGAATGTACCTAACATTCAGGAAGCAAAAGTAAGCAAGGCAATATTCACCACGAGATTCGAACCCTCTCACTTGCCGTCAGACAGGAAGTAATACCAAGGCAGGCAAAAAGGGGAGGATCTGATACTTAGACGTAGTCATAGACTACACCATCGTGTCCCAAAGGATGCAACATGCAAGGATGTTCTTCAAGCTACTCCCCTGGTTTCTGATTCAAAAATTTCCGGTTATAAAGGTCCAGAGAATAGGCACTTATGGGGCAACCGGTGAGCCAGGGTTGGAACAGAAGCCTGGCGGCGGTGACCCGATCTGGTGGATAGTGCACCCGCAGACCTTGGTCAACCGTCGACTCGGGTGCAGCATACGTCTAGTCTCAGTGTGATCAGGTCAAGCCGTATCGGAGATGCATGGCTCTGATGAAGAGTACGTCCTTGACGTTGCGTGTGAGGTGTGCTCAGTGGTGAGGTCGTAGGAGGTGGTTGCGGAATTGTGCCGCTGATCACGTATGTCTCGTCCCACCTTGTAGTTCAGGCCTGCACCGAGGTATTTGCCTAGGCAGGAAGCAAGTGATACACATGTCCAATAATCGGAACTGACCAACGCACACCACGGTCAGAGGTGTCAACATTGGCACGTCGCACCTGTCCTCTACCTAGGTACCATGATAAACGCGGTCCTCGTGTTCAACAACAATGGCCAGCCGCGCTTGACCAAGTTCTACACACAGCTTGTACGTCAACATTCTTCACCAACACTTGCTGGAGTCGTGAGAATCTGACCAACGTCCAACAGGATACAGCAGTTCAGCAACGCCTCCTCACCGAGATCTTTGCCCTCGTCTCCACACGTCCGAATAGCGCCTGTAACTTCCTGCCTCTCCCACCTCTCCTCGCCAACAACGCTGCGTCCAAGTCGGCTTCCTCTCAATCCGATGCGCCCTCTCTAGTCACCTACCGCCATTACGCTACGCTGTACTTCATCCTCATTTCCACATCTACCGAGTCGCCTTTGGCGCTACTAGATCTGATCCAGGTTTTCGTAGAAGCGCTAGACCGCTTATTCGAGAACGTATGCGAGTTAGATCTGATTTTCAATTTCGAGACACTGCATGCGGTTCTAGGGGAGATGATTGTGGGCGGTGTCGTGGTTGAGACTGGGCTGGAGAAGGTGGTGGAGGGTGTCAGAGCGCAGGGGAGAGTGGCTAAGAGACCGGTCAATGAGAGCAGAGGCGGCGCAGGCATTTGGGCTGGCCGGTGATGAAGATACTGCCGAGGAAGATGAGTGGACCAGGAGTCCAAGCGATCTCGGAAAATAGAATTTGCGGACCGCTGTGTCCAATCCAGTGGATGCACATTGAGAGATTCATGGTATTCAAGCAATCCACTGGCTGGATGTGAAGTGATTCCTAAGTTTACTAGGAAGACTGCGGGCACTGTGCAAAGCGCATTGGAATGGAAGACTCCAAAGGTTTTTGCGTTGCAGGGGACACCTGCCGGCGAACTTTGAAGGTAGCACGAAGAAGCCTAGCTCCAAAGTCAGTCACTTCGTCGACAGAACGATGCGGTCAACGACATAACAATTAAAACCCTTGCGAAAGAACTACAATTTAGCTACCAGCACTAGTATGTGGAACTGACCATGCGGCAAGACGAGACAGAGCTAACCCGCGGCAAACCATATGTGCACCCTAGATACCATTATAGATGTACAATGCCTAGGTATATCCTCACGCCCAGATTAGTCATTACCAGTACGTGCGCTTCCCGTAAGTGCCAGTGCGCCCGCCAGATGAGCTCCGAGTCTCACGAGATTGAGATTAGAACAAGCCGCTCAAATGACCCAAAAGCTTTGCGCGGCTCCCTCCGCAAAGCATATAAGAGCAGGCAAGTCAACGACCAATGTCCTGATGGTATGCCAGTTCAACCACCGCTTCATCTCCTTCCGATTCCAAGCGTCTACTTCCTCCTCGTTGTCGTGGCTCTCACAACCGACGCTAGCGATTCTGCCAACGGGCCCAGAAACAATTGGCGCGAACAGCAGATGGCCGGCTGCGAAGAGTGCACCGTAGAAGTACCAGTTCCCTATATTGGTCGTCTCAAGAGTCTTGTGTGATCTTAGCCATCTCGAAGCGAACAGGCCAGCAGCAGCAGACGTCAGGCAGGTGTTGACAACCAAAGCGCCACCGGACTTGACGAAGGGGGCCCAGAAGCGAGTTAAAGGTTTGCCTGCGATTGATTTGTTGCTGGTGTTTGGCTGGTCGCCAGGCTTGAGGAACGAGAGGAACAGCGGGTATTGGAAGAGGGAAAGGCCGACGCTGACGCTGCTAGTGCAGAGTGGAAGGATGAGGGCTATGTGCGCCAGCTGAGGAGTACGCAGAGAGCTTGTAGAAGGCATGGTGACGGTGAATCTCGTCGGTGTGAAATTGTATATGTCTGGGTAGATATGTAGCAGCAGCCAACATCAAGTGTCGTCAATAGCGGCTACCTAAGTATGGAGCTGGAGCTGGGGAAGACGGGCTTGAGGTCCAGCCATGCCTAAACTGGGGACCTCCGGTCCAAAGTCCGCTACAGCACCTACATCGCTCGACTAGGCTTCGCCGCGGAGGAGACTCGCTACTGTGAGTTATTGCACAGCGGCAGAGGCGTGTCTTGGCTGAACCCTTGAATCTATCGAGGCTTGCGCATCAAAAAGTCCGGTCACTCGATACAACCAGCTGCCCTGTTGCAACCTAACCTTCTCGATGCGCCAAGCTGCTCGCCAGAGCGCTCGCTGGATAAGGCGTCATCAAACCAGAACTGTGTCTCCATTGCAAGGCGGCAATTGCTTGCAGCAACGACGGCCCTTCAGCGCTGGACCTATCCGCCTGCAGGATAACAAGCCCCCCAATGGCTCATCCGAACATGAAAAGCAGCTGAAAGAGCAGCGCGAACGAGAGCAGCAGGTCCGCGACGCTCAGCAGCGACATCAATCACAGCAGCAGCAGCAATCTCGCGATGATGATGTGTCGAAGCAAGAAGAGAGTGTCGATGGCGATGCCGATCAGCATCAGCAAAACGGCGATAGAGAAGCGCGCAGATCGGGCTTGAGCAGGCGAACATATCGACAACGACGGACGGCGGAGGCACCTAAACCGCCGCCCATTCCCGAGTGGTTCCTAAAACACAACGTGCAGCTTGAGGTCGAGCGCGTCCAGCTGGAACCCGCATATTCCCTTGGGTTTGATCTAAAATGTTATGATACTGAGACCGGACACATTCTGTTCACTGCTCCCAACGTACATGCATACCCAGCTGAACATTTCAAGCCAACGGAGTATTGGATCCTACCCAGAGATGCTATCAGTACGGAGGATGTCCTGGCTGAACAGCCTACACCTCTCCAAGCACCTCTCAACGTAGATACCGAAAGCAATGACGGAGCTTCTACGATGAAGGGATTCTTCGATTCGAAACAGCCGCCCCAAGTTGAAGCAAAGGAGGAACCGCCTATTGTATCTCAAACCGAGGACCAGCACATCACGTATGCAGAATTCATTGAAGTACACAAACCCAGGCTGGAAGCGGAAAGACAGGAATTACCCGAAGACTTGCAAGCGCGGCAGCAACTAGCCGAAGAATGGAAGCAAGGGAAGAGCACATGCGATGGTGTATTTGAACTCTCGCTCCCTGAGCACCTCAGACATGTGGACGATGTAGACAGCTTGCCACTACATACCCTTCTCCTTGAGATTGTATCTTCTGCGCATGCCAGTCTATCTATGGTAGGAACTCAACAGCCTTCCCCATTGACAACGTCAAGGGTGGATATATCCCTGGTGTGCCCGGATGATCATTCACATCGGGATATGGATGGCTTTGTCCAAGTGATCGCAACCATGTTACAAGCGGATACGATAACCCTCGATGCGAACGACCTGGCAGAACTGAGTAGTGAATACGTTGGCGGTGGGCATGATTCGATAGGCTCATTCGCCAGCCTGGGATACGATGTGTTTGATGGATTTGCTGCAGCAACCCCAACGCGGGCATTCAAGCGACCGTCTGATGTGGATGTGGACCAGTTTGACGAGAACGAGCTAGACGACGAGGAGGAAGTCGATGACAGCAATTACATCAACCCTGGAATGCCGCCAGCTGGTGCCTTCGGCAGCATTGATGACTTGAGAAAAGCCCTTGAGGGCAAGAAGCATGAGCTATCGAAAGCGCTTGGTGGGATACCAATAGTGATTGGAGCGAAGGAAATTCCACTCCCTGCATACACTGGCGCGAGAGCTCAGAACAACCGGCGGTCTGCTGGTAATGAGGAAGCGCGGCTCAACGTTCAATGGGAGGACCAGCGTCTAGGAGCTTTTCTGGACTCTCTGCTCGATGCTCCAAATGCCAAGCAGGAAGGCGCTGTGAATTCCACATCGAATACCCAGAAGTCAAGCAAGAAGACATCATCCCAAGAGCAAAACATATACGTAATGGAGAGGCAAGCGAGGCTAAAAAGGTTTAAGGAGCAGTGCCGGCCCTACTGGCCTACATCCGCTGCCAACTTTACCTCACAAATGATCAGGATTATGGAGCGTGACCATGGGCGCTATCCAAGTAAAGCCGACGGCGAAATTCTGTACGAATTTGATATTTTCCCTTCTGATGAAGGTAACGCGGATTCCCAACCTCTACCAGCGCCAAACACCCGACGTCGCATTGTTGTCCACATTCGGGATCTCAAAGACCTTTGTGCATCGCCTCTTGGTGATGCTATAGTTGAAAAGTTAGTGCGGGTCGTGCAGAAACGTCGACGAAAGGGCCAAGAGATCATCATCATCGGTTCCACCTCAAAATCACTTCCTGGTTCCGCGACAGATCTCGTCGAGGAAGAAGGTGGGCCTTTCCGTACGATCGTCGTGCCTCCGCTCTTCTACTTTACCAATAAGGAATTTGAGACATGGAAGGAAGCCAAGTTACCTCCCCCTGAAAAGAGTATCGTGGATGGAGGCTATCACCGAATCTTGGAGATCAACCTACGACATATTCAAAGTATGCTGCGACGACTAAGACCAGACACCGTTGGAGATCTTATGGACGAAAGTACACAGCGTTACCTCCACTTCCCTGGAACTGCAGTCTTGAGTAAAAAGGTGTTAAGCCTCAACCAGGTTCAGCGACTAGTACTCACGGCTATAGGCCTATCGCATGAATGCCTAGCAGCTCCTAATGTCCAGCCGTTACACGTGGCTGCGACCTTGGCCATTCTCTCACGAAACGACAGGGCGGTGCAGTCTTGGCAAACCTATCGGGATATAGTAGAAGACAAGAGCCTCAAAGCAGCAGCAGCAGCTGCTGCTACAGATTCAACTACAGAGGCTGGGGAGCACAACACTACCAATGAACAAGACAAGGCTGCTGAGGACGGCAAGGCCCGCATTGAACAGCTCAAGAGCAAGTGTAACCCACACGAGGTGCGGTTGTTGTCAGGCGTCGTTGACCCCTCGAACATCAAAACGGCGTTTGCGGACGTGCACGCTCCAGCAGAAACGATCGATGCGCTGAAAACACTTACAACACTCAGTCTACTACGACCTGACGCTTTCAAGTATGGCGTCCTCGCCAATGATCGCTTGCCAGGTCTGTTACTGTATGGTCCACCAGGTACAGGCAAGACCCTGCTAGCCAAGGCCGTCGCGAAAGAGAGCCAAGCAACAGTCCTCGAGGTCAGTGGTGCTCAGATCTACGAGAAGTACGTCGGCGAGGGTGAGAAGATGGTTAAAGCTGTCTTTTCGCTCGCAAAGAAGCTGTCGCCTTGCATAGTGTTCATAGACGAGGCAGATGCCATCTTCGGTTCTAGAGGTGGTCACGGCAATCGTAACACTCACCGCGAAATCATCAACCAATTCTTACGGGAATGGGATGGTATGGACGACCACTCAGTGTTCATGATGGTAGCCTCCAACCGGCCATTCGATCTCGATGACGCTGTCCTACGCCGCTTGCCGCGGCGCCTACTCATTGATCTCCCCACAGTTAAGGACAGGGAAGGCATCTTAAATATCCACCTCAAGGGTGAGATCCTTGCTTCAACCGTGCAGATTGCCAAGTTGGCTGAGCAGACACCACTCTACTCTGGCTCGGACTTGAAGAACTTGTGTGTCGCGGCGGCTCTAGCCGCTGTGCGTGAAGAGAACGACCTGATGGCACAGCATGCAGAGGATAAGGAGTTCAAGCTACCTGAGAAGCGGACGTTAGAGGACCAGCACTTTGAGAAGGCCATCCAAGAGATCTCGGCAAGCATCAGTGAGGACATGAGCAGCCTGACTGCAATTCGAAAATTTGATGAGCAGTTCGGCGATAGAAGGGGTAGGAAGAAGAAGAACCCGTATGGCTTCGGACTCGGAGGGGAGAATGCAAACAAGATCGATGAGGACAGTATCAGAGTCAGGCAGGCGGACATCAAGCCTGCGTCTACCCCCCAGGTGGAGGCGACACGAGAAATTCCTCGGGCACAGTCTAAGGACAGGCCTTCGGCTTCACCGCCATCGTAGACCAGTGTGATGCGTATATAGATATTTTGTATAATAATACATGTCAACGCAGACAGGTTGACAATGCTGTATATCTAATGAGTTGAGCATCAAAGTCTACGTCCTTAAATCACGCGAGTATTTACAAATGTCGATGCAGAACCGTCTCACACCGCTACTGTTAGCTTTACAGATAACACACTCTACTGGCCAAAACCAGTTTACCATCCACAACCATGTCAGCCTAGACCCAGCACTGACCATCCACATGGCGATAGTTGATAACCGTCAAGATCCTGAGAATGCTGCTAGCAATGACGATGTTTGCCACCGAACAGTCATAATAGCCAGTATACCTGAAAGTGCACACTTGGCGTTTCAGCCTGCTCAGTTGTAGATGGCCTTGCAGGTAAAATCGTATCTTGAACGTAGAGAGATAAGACACTACATGCGCGTTCCCTCTAGTCACACCGACAAGTACAGTACCACCACGGCTCTGAAACACAGGTGTCTACGTCCTGACAGAGGACGTCTCGGTGGCTTCTAGGCGGCGTTTAGATGTTTGTTGTACCACTTTCCGAAGTCAAAATTTAATTCAATAATCTCTCATCCCTCCCTTCATCTGGAGGCACATAGGACCGGAGGTTTTGCCACTCCACTTACCGCCTTGCTGACAATACGAGACCAAATGGACTAGATCTACCACAATGCACGAAGAAACAGACCGGCTCTCCACACCTAGAAGCCCGCAGAGCACGGCAGCAACAATCGCGATGGCGAAAGGAAATAAAAGAGGAGAGCTTTATCGTCATCCTCGTACTAGACGTACATGTATCACTTCGAAGTAGCCTGCCTTTCACATGGGAAGACTAGCCAAGCAAAGACGACAGAAACAGATGTGTGGTGAAAATCGCCGAGTGGCCTAGAAGTCAGACTGGCGCTAGAAGAACGTACAGTACAGTAGAGTACGGTACATGCGAGCTCGCCGTGTTTCTATTCCTGAAGCTACCTGCAGCAGCTTCGCTTGTAGCTTGTAGATACACACTCTTTGCCTGCGTCTTACTAACGGATTACCTTCCTTGTCCTATACAGAGATATTGCCTGCTAGTTCACATAGTGGCTTTCTTTGACCTCCGCTCTGGTCTTACAAAGCGGGAGAGGGATATCCATCACGGTAGGTGGCCGTCCTGGTGCCTCCCAATTGCCATATCCCAATCCCTGAACGGGGGACGATAAGACGAGAAAGCGGAGAGGGTCGTCTACACATTCCTTCCATCAGGACGTCCATTGGGAAAGCCAAAGGATCTCCACCTTCATCCACCCAAAGCGCTTACCACTGCTCCCTCGGAGGGTCTCCCATTTTGGTACACCAGTTTCTTGAAGGCAGACTCCCTTTGTCATGTGTTTTGTACATTTCCCAACAAGCTCCTCTCCTCTCCTCACCAGAATCCCGCCGTCATCAAGTTATCAGTTCGACTGGATTGCTGGGTGGGTAGTCACTGAAACAGACCATTGAAACAAGCTCGCCAAGAAGTCCCACACCTTTTGCTCCGTTAGGCGGGAGAAGCGAGGCTAGGAGCTATATGCTTCTAAGGAGCAGACCGTCCTGCCTATTCGGCAAACTCTAGTGCCTATGTACTACTGCTTCTGGTTCACACTAGATCCAGAGGTCGCTCGCGCCCAGAGGACGCGCGTGCTGGCAGATGGGGCTGTCATCGAACCAGGTATCCTGCCGACAGTCGCTGGAATGTAGATGGGCGGATGTAGATGTAGTTTCTGAGGCGGAGATTGATGGTTGCATTGGTGATTCAAATGTTTTTCTTTCATTTCGTTTGCACTGATACTCAAGCGCTTCGTAACTATCTGACTAGATTAATTTCCCGTTCGTGAACCCCGATCCCTCCCCAAAAAGGCAATGCAGTAGACACACTTTCAGCCCAAACGACAACCCGTCATGCTATGCAAGAAATTGCAGAAGCGGCAGTAGTACAAGGCCAGCACCAGAGATGGTCATGTCTTTGCACCATCTCCGTTCATTCCCTCGCCTTGATAGCCAAGAACACTCCAGCGTATCCAAATCACTCCAGCCATGACAGTAAACATTAATTAGTGAAAAGAATGCTGCTCGATTTCCCTTTCCTTCCATGATGGTGCTGTAAATGCCGTGATCATGCAAGAGTCGATAGATTTCCAAGCCGCGAAAGAAGGTTCATATGCACATGAAAGCCATAAAAATAAGCTCGTATCTGTTTTTTTTTGTTTTCATTGTAGTCGCGGAACATTGATCGTAGCCGCCCGTATAGACAGCAAAGGCATAGGACAACGTGCAGCAATCCAGCCAATCCGGGCGCTTAGAGAGCGATAACAGCCAGAAGACCAGCAGCCAGACCAAAGAGCTCGGCCCTGGCGGTTGGGAGGGCGGCAGCACCAGTGTAAACCGGTGGAGCACTTGGGGAAGTTGGGCTGGTGCCGTTGGATGGAACTGGGACGATGGAGCCGCTTGGGGTGTAGGCAGGAGCACTGGTTGGAGCCTGAGGCTGGCCGTCAGAGATCTGGGTGACTGGGGAAACAGCTGAGGTGGGCGCTTGGGGCTGGCCATCGGAGATCTGGGTGATTGGGGAAACGGCAGAAGTAGGAGCTTGGGGCTGGCCGTCAGAGATCTGGGTGATGGGAGAAGCAGCAGAGGTAGGAGCCTGGGGCTGGCCATCGGAGATCTGGGTGATTGGCGAGGCGGCGGAGGTAGGAGCTTGGGGCTGACCATCGCTGATCTGGGTGATTGGCGAAGCAACAGAAGTTGGGGCTTGAGGCTGGCCGTCGCTGATCTGGGTGATTGGGCTGGAGACAGGAGTGCCGGTGACCTGGCCGTCAGACAGCTGCGAGACGACAGAGGTGGCCGTTGGCTGGCCGTCCGAGGCCTCACCGCCAGTGGCAGAGCTACCGCCGTATGGGATAGCCTGGATGTAGATTGGAGTGCATTGGGCGGAGTCGTTCTCGTCGTACAGGTTGTAGAAGGTACCGCTCAGGCAGCCGTAGAAGATGGCATCGTCGCCAAGAGTGAGGGAGTTGTTGCTGCAGAGAGCAAAACCAGCAGTGTACTTGGCACCGGTCTGGGGGGGACCGTCGAACTGGAACTGATCGTTGGCAGCAATGTAACCAGTGCGGCCATCCTGGTCGGTGAGGACACCATCGCTGAGGGTGATGGTCAGGGTGCCATCGGCCTGTCTCTTGGCCTTGGTGCCAGTGGAGGAGGTGACGTTGACGATTTGGATCTGGAACTTTCCGTCGTAAGAAGCCTTGCAGTCAGATGGTGGGGTGGTAGTTGGAGCAATGGCAGAAGTGACGCCCTGAGGAGCAGGCGCGGCAGCAGCAAGGGCAACAAGGCCCAGGGTAGCGAGAGTGTACTGCATGGTTGATGTTGCTGTTGTGGATTACTCGTGTGCAAGGACCTGGTTGCTCTGGTTGGACAATCAAGTAATATGTATATGCAGAAAGCTGAATGCAACGATGGAGCGACTGGAGGTCGATAGACGCTTGAAGCGAGAGTGAGTCTATGCCGGAAGCAAGACTGACTGGGGATGCTCGAGAAGAGTTGGTGATTAATATGCGGGCTGAGCTGTGTGTTGAATTGTTGTTGTGCAAAGAAGAATTTCGATTGACACTGGAATGTAGGAGATATTTATCCAGTCTTCTCTGCAATTTGCCGCCGGCCGGTGGGTGACTGGGCAACTGGGGGGCTGGTTACCATGTGAAGCATTGGCCACAACGGCAGGCTAGGCAAACCCCCTTCCCGCCCCCTCTCTTCACCAAGCCCGAAAAAAACGTTGGCTGGTTGACTGGCGGCGAGGGCAGCCATCTTTCACAGTGCAGAACTGTAGGCCAATCCTACGAGGCGAGCTACATACTACACATTGCATCCGAACACGCATGTGAGGGCGAATGGCATCATCCTCCCACAACCCGCCCAGCATCCTGCTAAACTACCCAGGTAGACGCCTACCTATCGACGCCAGCCAGCTATCCGTCCCCTTGTAGCAAGTGGCTCGCCACGCTAATGCATGCGGCTCTCTCTGTCTGTTCGTATGCATGACGACCCTTCCCTCTCTCAGTCATCGTCTCAGGTTTGGGGGGTTTCCTGGCCCGGCAACCAATCAGTGGCCGATCACTGCTGGCGACACATAATACAGCTTTTTGGATCTGCACCGCCAACTTGCAACGTTTCTGACGCAGGCTAGGGCCACAGTTGCGGCCAACAATGCTTCTTGGACGAGCTGACCGTAACACAGTCGGATCGGCCCTGATCACTGCACAAGATATCATCACAATGGGGCGGCGGGAATCCGTGGTGGGAAAGATGGGTTGGAGTATCAAGGTTCACATAGGCCCGTTAGCGACTCGACCCGTGCGGCTCTGCGTTAGGTAGGTTTCTTCCTGCCTGCACTTGCAGCTCCTGTAGGTATGGCAAGAGAGACCTTCGGTGACATGTGTGATTCTCATTGCGAGCCAAAGTCAATTCCTGGGATTTGGCGTCTGATCTGCTACCGGGCGTCCTGCTCTGGTCTCTTCCACCCCAGTCGACATACCCTGCTTCTACTCCCACCTACGACTGATGGATCGAAAGCTCCCCCCACGTCCACCATCTTCGAGATAGCCAAGCTGCACCAATTATGCGGCCGGCCTTCACCGTATCCTAGTCGACAGCTACATCATGGCTATAGCTCCACGGGAAGGGAACCATTTGCGGAGGACGGGCAGCGATACTTTCAGAGGGGAATGCCTTCGGTCAACACAATCAGGCCAACCGCGGTAGAGCACTGACCGGCGAGAGGCAGAGTGGCGTACGAGGAAGTGTCGGTGGTTGCGTGAGTAATAAGCTAGGAACAGGTGGTTGGATGATGACAGTCTACCAGCGTGAGCAGAGACACGCAATCCCTCTCTGTTTTACCCTACAATAGCCTAAGCCCAGAAAACGCCATTTGATGTCCAATGATATCCCAGGTGGCAAGAATGTCTGGCATCTCGTGATGCTGTGTTTCCAAGCTGCCAACAGCTAGGAGGTACCAAGGTAATCCACTGAAACATCTTGTTCCCACACTGGGTGCATCTGGTAGTGTGGTGGTAGCCCGCCCCGCCATTCTTGCCGCTTCCTTCTGTTATTGCCGTTGACAACGTCTGTTCCCCGCCGGTTGAGCATGGTCAAAGCACCTTGAGATGCAGCAGACGATCACCATAAGCAACCATGTACACCAAGATGGAGCAGGTCGGTGGTGACAGGAAAGACTTCCCCCGCAATTGCGAGACAGTGACTACGACACCCACAGCACGGCAAGCTCCAGCGCCTCCTCGTATTTTCCTTGAGGCTCTTTACATTATGGTCTTATTAGCCTCCTCCCTGGCTAGTATAGAGGGACCCAGCCTGCGGGATGTGTTACCCGCCTCCTCCGCCAGCAAGATCGCCCAGCGCCTGGGCTCTACCTCCTCTACTTTCTCCCGCTCCTAGCAACGCAAGCCCGCCGATCTCCCGGCTCTGTGTGCTCCATACTACAGTGTCGCTGTTACGAAACAGCAGTTTAACAAGAAATCTACCAAGATACCCTCATGCCCGAGCCCTTGCTGCTCCTCGCCCTCACGTCCGCGGACGATAGTCTCGCTTCGTCACCACTTTGAGTCGACATTGCGTTTTCGATCAGGTATATTTCCAATACTCTGCCACACCATCAATGTAGAGCACAGACTTCAACCTCCCCTCTCGGCATAAGCGGTCGTTACTATGGCCACCACACCCACACCCACAAAGCACAAGTACGAGCACAGTCCGTTCACGTAATGTATGCTCGAAGCAGGCTGGCTCGCGTCGAAAGTAGAAGGTCTGTTTGCAATAGCAGGCACCCGATGGGGGATAGTGCTCGGCACTAGTGGTATACATGCCACGCACTGATGGACTAGACATATAGCCATCGAGTCGACCGGCCACTGTGGTCATATGACGGGAATCATCGCGCCATCTTCTCGCCTCCATCGCTCTTGAGACGGAGAGGGAGAGCGCTTCGTTCACTCATGACAAGCACTCAGTAGTGTGACGGCATGATCTGAATCCGGCGATGGAGCCTGACCTGCAGCAGTTCGCCATGGAGGGGGTTCCTGTACCTCTGTGCTTCCTGCAGCATCGATGCTGTGATCGATGTGGGGAAGACGTGGGGTGAGCGCTGTTTGTTGCGCGGTCACGCATTGGAGAGGCAGATGTTGCGAGGTGTCGCCGTAGACACGACGGTCAGATACCCGGTTGCCAAATGCTTCTCGCAATCAGGCCATCGAATAGCCAGGTCGCCTGTGTCAGGCATCGAGCTAATGAGGAAGCAGTTGCGGCCAACTCTATAAACAAGCTGCACACCGACAACCAGCGCCTGCGATAGAAGCGGTCATTTAACGACAACCCGCCCTTGCCGTGCATTCTGAACCCACCCGAAATGAGCCAGCATGCTTAGAGTGTTGCTCGAGACGGAATCGAAGCTTGCTGCCTAAACAATCGCTAGCGTAGTTGCCTTGGTTCGCTCCTGCTGACTATATGGATGATGCACCGTGTATGTGTTTATATCTTGATGCTGCGAAATGCAAACGCACTACAGAGAGACGACGCGTCAGGTCAAAGGTTTGACATAAATGATGTTCTTTCATTCTAGCAATCTCAAAACTGAACTAAGCTAACGAGCTACATCCCAGTACTTGTATGCTTGGGATGTGCTCGACATTCGTTGAGCTTTCGCGCCATGTCATCATGCATAATCATAATATTGCCCTCCGTTGCCTATGAGTAGACAATACCAAAACCCTCTTTTGATGCTGCTCTCAAAGCCCTTCAAGGGCCGTAGCGCTTGCACATGCCTTGTTTTGATGATTGTGTAACCAGACGCCTCGCTCAGTGAAATCATCGAGTAAGTCTACTCTAACCGAGGACAGGCAGAACTTGGGGATGTCAAAGCGCTCGCCACACATCCCTTGCGCCACGCGAACCAAAAATCCGGCAATTCAGGGCTGAAACGCAGCAATGAAACAAAAAGCACGCGACCCCTTGTTGTGATCGCTGCAAACTTTGGCAAAACACAGAACCTGCTGTCCAGCCACACACGCCTGCAATTAATTAGGCAGGAATGATCGACTTGAAGGCAGCATCCTTGGAGAGCGAGAGGCCACCGAAGGTCTTGATTAAGCCACGCTCATCGACCGCAGGGTAGCGAGCGCGGCGCTCGAGATCGTCGAGATCCATGTGGGAGCGGATATATTTGTCCTGGCTGTTGTCCGGAACCCTGTAATCCCAAGGAGTCCACAGACCTTGCTTGAGAGCGCCGTGGCAGAAGAGTCTCTGCCTCTGTCGCCTCACAACGTCTTCAGTGATCCTCTCCATGTCCCATTTGGCCTTACTCTCAGCGACAAATGCATCATACACTCTCTTGGTCTTTGCGTCCTCTTCATCAGTGACGGTCGCCAGGTTCTTCAGCTCGTGGGGATCATCGGCCAGGTTGTACAGCTGATCTGGGTCTGCCGGGCAGGTGATGTACTTCCAAGGACCACGACGGATCATCATCATAGGTGCAACTGTTCCCTCACCCATGTATTCAGCGAAAACGTTGTCATGAGTGTCCTCGCCCTGGAGGTGTGGATACAGGGAGACACCATCAATGGGGAGATTGGGGTAAAGCTGGGCGCCGACGAGGTCAACCAGAGTAGGCAGCATATCCAGAGTGCTGACGCTGCTGGAAACGCGGTGTGGTTCGAACCACTTAGGATAGGAGAAAAGCATTGGCACACGAACGGAAGACTCGAAGTAGGACATCTTGTACCAGAGACCCTTCTCGCCGAGCATGTCACCATGGTCGCCCGAAAAGACGACGATGGTGTCATCGGACAGGCCGCATTGGTCCAGAGTCTCCAGGAGCTTGCCGACGCAGTCGTCGACGTATGAGACCGCACCGAAGTAAGCACGTCTGGCGCGCTTGATCTGCTCGTCGGTGAAGTCGCGACCGTCGAGGTCACAGACGTACTGAAGGCGCTTGCTGTGCGAATCCAGCTTGTCGCCGAGGTTGGGAACGGTGGGGAGGTCGATGTCAACATCCTCGTACATGTCCCAGTACTTGTGCTCGATGCAGTATGGGTCGTGTGGGTGGGTGAGGGAGACGGTCAAGCAGAAGGGTCTGCTGCTCTCTGGCTTGCGCACGTGGTCATACATAAACTGCTTTGCCTTGTACATGACCTCCTCGTCGTAGTCGAGCTGGTTGCTACGAACGCATGGGCCGGCCTGGTAGATCGAAGAGCTGTTGTGGTACCATTCGAGTCTCTCCTCAGGCTTATCCCAGTTGACCGACCAGCCCATGTCGCCAGGGTAGATGTCTGCGGTGAGCCTGTACTCGTAGCCGTGGAGCTGTTCGCCAATGAAGTGCATCTTGCCGCCAAGGACACACTCATAGCCAGCACGGCGCAGGTAGTGGGCATAGGTCGGCGTGTCTTCGGTAATTGGGGCTGCGTTATCGTAAGCCCCTATCTTACTGGGAAGCTGGCCTGTGATCATAGCCATGCGGCTTGGCGCACAGAGGGGGCTGTTGCAGTACGCCGAGTCGAAGACAACCGAACGCTTTGCCAATTTGTCGAGGTTGGGCGTCCTGATCTGTGACTTTGAGTTGTACATCTTAAGGAGGGGGGCGGCTAGCTGGTCCGCCATGATGTAGAGGATATTCGGCTGCTTTGTGGGAAACAAGGGAGTGCTCTGCCCTGGCAGGCCAGCCAGGCCAGCAGGTGGCGACACTGGAGGAGTGTCTGGCACGTTCTTGCGTGGCTGCAGCATGTTGGGATCCATGATGCTCAGAGACGTCCTTCACCTGTTCTGCAAGGTTCTGCGTAGGGTCTCTAAGAGGCGACGCAGGACTTGTGGCTCAACGTCAGAGGAATGGATGGGGAGGTTGGAAGATGGGAGGGAAGGGTAATTGAGACTGGACATGGAGAGGAGGAGGGGCGATAATATAGGGACGTTATCCATACACCATTCCAACTCCCCGTGCCAGAGCCTCCATCTACTGCTGACCGCTTCGCCTCTCTCGAAACATTAGAAAAGGCGATAAGTCCAAGCTTTCTTGCGTGATTGAATCCGGGGTGCTGCGCAGGGTCGTGTGCGCGTGCAGGTGCCCAATCAGGCGTCGCGCACAGCGCGGCAGCACCCGCCGACGCAGGAACCTCGCGATTTGCACCTCGAAATGTCGGGGTAAAACGATGTTAAACTCGCACAAATTTCGAACTCGCGCCTCATACATACGTCAGCCATAGCCAGCCTGAATCTGCCGTGTTTCTACGGAGCCGATTTCGAGATCTGGGGGAAGCCTCAGGCCTGAAGCCAGCCGGGCGTGACGAAAGGGGAAAGGGAAAGCATGCCTGCTTGCCTGCCTGCCTGAGAAACACCACTTGTCTTGTCCGTCTGACTCTGGTGGCCCCGCCTGCCTGCGAGCACGCTCCTCCTGATACTCCCCCTCGACGTCCGATCTACTGCTAAATCAACGAATCCTCTAGAGCATTCCTGCATTAGCCCTCACACATCGTCCACTGCCAGCCTGGCTCGCTTCATTCTTCCCTTACACGGAACTTGTAACGCTGTCGGGCGACCAGTCTTACGTTGCAGCCAAGCCTCCACACCACTTCACATACGCTGCCCGCCGCAACTGTGCTCGGCCAGAATAGCAGTGGGCGCTGCCTCCGCACTTACCGCCAGACCATCCCGGCAACTTGACTCGTGTGCAAGCATGGCAAACGTGCAGGATCGAGGCCCGCCCTCCGCGGCTGCTGTGGCCATAGGCACTGCGATAATGTCTGGCCTCGCTGGGTACTACATCGGCCAGGCACGCTCTATCGGCTTGTTTGGAAACAACCCATCTGGCAGGCGATCAGCGGGTGCGAAGATCTCAAGCGGTGACCCTGCCCCTCCTGTTGACGATCCCGACTACTCCAGCGAGAGTGACGATGTAGACGGCGGCGAGGACTTGGGCGAGCTCAGCACTTTCGCCGACAGCAATGAGGAATGCAAACTCGTCCTCGTTGTGAGGACAGACCTTGGTATGGGCAAAGGTAAGTGCATTTCCACAGGGTCTTTCCTTGCATGCCAATGTCGTGGTACATGGTACTGGAGAAAGGCTATGTGCATTGCTCTCAATAGGTGTGCTACAGCTCACAATTTGCTAATGTTCCAAAACAGGGAAAATCGCAGCACAGTGTTCACATGCTACCCTTGCTTGCTACAAGGCTCTCGTGCGATATCAGAGTCCTATCTTGAAACTATGGGAGAGACGTGGCCAGGCCAAGGTCGCGTTGAAGATTGACTCTGAGGATGAGATGCTTGTGCTCCAAGCCCAAGCGGTAAGTCTCGGGCTTTGTGCGCAGGTCATTCATGATGCTGGGCGCACACAGATTGCTAGCGGATCTGCAACTGTTCTGGGTATTGGACCCGCGCCCAAGAGCAAGATTGATGAGGTGACTGGCCATCTCAAGCTGCTGTGAGCCCTTGCTGGCCAGAGCAGTGCATTCCGCCAAGACCCTCTTCTCGACGCACTTTCCGTGAGATGCGGCGGCAGTAGGGTGTTGTAACCCTTGCAACCAGGCTTGCGATGACACCTCACGGTCTTGAAAGTCGCTTGTCAATATATGCGCTTGTGCAAGAGATTGAAGAGGTGAGGTTGGAATAACCAATGTTGTAGCTTCACGAGAGCCTGCTCGTGAACTCCCAACAGCCGGGCCCGATAGCCGGCGTCCCTCGCTTGCCGACATACATTAGATACCTACTCATTGCTCAAGAGCTCGCATCTTCCGACAGGAACTAGGAATGTTATCCGTCACATCGCATTGTATGTCCGCGAAAGGCATTGACTTGACTTGACTTGACTTGACGAGGCAGTAGCCACATCGCTATGAGATAAGAGCTGTGGGAGCACTCCAAGCCTACCTTGCAATTCGCTGTAAGCACTCGGCTGCACTACAATACTCCGTACACCAATCACAACGGCAGTCGATATCTTTGTATCAGTATCGGCACACGCTTATCCTACTAGATAGATCGGAGCCTCTTACTTGCGTTCACTAGAGATTGTTGTGATCTTCCTGCCTGCTGTTGCCAGGCCAGGTGCTCGGTCGGTGCGCGAGCCGTTGACAGACAACCCTCCATCCATAGAACATATGCTATCTTTGCCATGACCATTGTGACTCAGCTGGGGGGGCCAAGATCCACTTCTTCATGCGACTTCCCAAAAAAAGGTCACTTTCACTTACCCGTGCTCTCCCTCATCGCTACTGCGCGAGACTGTTCCCAGAGCCGACAAGCATGGTCACGTGTCGGAGGACCCTTGTCTCGGCAATCAGGGTGAGCTATATAGGCAAATGTGATCGGAAATCGAACCTTCTTTGTCGTGCCATCCTTTCGGATCGAATGCGCCAATTGGCACAAATAATCCCTTGCTACCGTCCTTCCATACGTTGTAATAGAATCACTTTGTGGCGTGCTCACTGAGCGGCAATCCTCTGGAGCCCATCGGACCGAAGGTGACCTAGGCGGTAGTAGTACAGTACCGTATGTCATATGCAGTCACCGCTGGGGACGCTTTGACGAGCGATTTTGTTCCTCCTGCAAAAAGCATCTACGCATGCCAAGGCCAAGCTTTGAATTTGCAAGCACTCGCTTCGCACAGCCTTGCTGACATATCCGGTAAAGCACCTTGGGTTCTAGACACCAACAAGGCTCAGCCTAACGCATATGTGGGCGCAATGCAATAATGGCAACCACGTTGGACATATGTACGTGACGTACTGACAAAACAAATGGGCTCAGTAGGGCGTGAAACAGGGTATTGCATGAAGCGGCTACGTGACGCACCATAAGCGCTGCTTGCTTTGTATGTGACAAACAAGTTGATCTGACAAAGCCCAATGCTACCTACAGACCAACGTGAGAAGGTGACAAGTACAACGAAAGCGTCAAAACGTTAGGGTTGAAGAAGGGGTATCAGTGATTCTCATTTGCAAACAAAACGAAGGTCAAGCAACCGACGTCAAAGGTTCGATCTTGGGTATGATATGTACTCGGGGAGGGGGGGCAAAAAGGATCAAAATCCACAACCATGTGCTGCAGGTGATTCTGTGCACGTTCGACAGACCGACCCTCCGTTTGTGTGTTGACATCTCTTTTTCCGATAAAGGTCGTCAAGGGTCGTAAAGCGTTGGTGGCGGCAGCTCAGCGCGCTCTCATCATCCACAAGTGTGGGCCAACATTTCTCAAAATCAGAAGAAAAAAGTCTCCAAGCAAGCATGCTTTGTAGCGCTCTGTTTTCATTGCATCCCCAAACAACAGCAAGCAAATTGTTAATCTAATGACAGAGAAGCAGATAAAAGAGGGTGGACACCTGGATCACCTGTCGCTGGGCTTGCCGCGCCAAGATGGTCCAGGTGTGTAGAAGTGAATGAACAGTGTTGACGGGAATGATGTTCATGAACCATTTGCTGGTGCCGCGCGTTTACTGGCGAGCATGAGGGTGGCGGCGAGCGTGCTGGTGGACATGCTCGTCACGTTTGGCAGCATATTGGGTCATGGTGACGACCTCAGTGACCACGGCAGTGGCAACCTCGGTGACAATGACACCAGGAGCCGGGGTCAATGTCGCAGTGGCAAAGGTCGTGAGCGATGGGGTCGAGCTTGACTGAGCAACCTGGTTGTGGACCCAGCCGCCGAAGCTGTGGGTGTAGGAAGGAGCGGCATCAGAAGTGCTCTCAGCTGAGCTGTATGGAGATGGAGCCGCCTCAGTGCTGCTCTCGACAGAGCTAGAAGAGGATGAGGTTGGCTCAGCTGAAGAGTAAGAGGATGGGGTAGGCTCATCTGACGAGTACGAGGATGGGGCGGCGGTGGCAGAAGCGGAGAACGAGACGGAGGCAGAGGAGGCGAGGCCGTCGTTCTGGTCCTCACCTGAGCAGAGGAGGACAGTGATGTCATTCTCGCAAGCGCAGTCCTGCATGCCGTACGAGTCGTCAGTGGAGTAGCGGTAGGCAGCCTGTCTTGGGTGGCAGCCGCCAATGGTCGTGGAAGTGATCTCCCAGTTGCCGTCCCATGGGTTGCCGTTGACAGCGCTCAGGTCGTACCAGATCCTGTCGTTGCCCAGGTAGGTGTACTCGTACTGCAGGATGTTGTCGAGCTCTGCAGTCTTGGAGAGCTTGATGGACCAGCCCATCTTGTTGGTGAGCTCGGTAAATTGCTGCGAGTACGTCTCTCTTGGGCTGAGAGTCTTGTTGATCGGGTCGAAGCCGCCATTACTGGCTGGGACGTTGTAGAGGAAGACATCATATTTGCAACCGTTGGTAACGATAGCGTTGCCAGCGGCAGAGACGGCAGTGGCCATCAAGGCAACGGATGCGATTGCGGATTTGTACATCTTGGCGGGTTTCAAGGACTGATAGTGGTCGACGATTGTGCTGTCTCCTGTAAGCCTTGCGTGTCGATTGACGTCGCGATGTGCTTGTGTTGCTCTGTATAAAGAGTGTGGTTTGGCTTGCTGGCTGGATTTGAGCTGTCAAAAGAATGTGTGTCGAGCAGTGAATGAATGAACTGCACGGCAGTAAGCAGCAAACCAGCGCGCGTCAACGGTAGAGAGAACGTGTATGTGTGTCGCAACTCGAGAGCAAGCCGACCTGGACGGGATCAAGGCATAGATCGACCTTTATTCAGGAGGGATCGAATCGACCTCAACTTACAGCCCCAAAAGTGGGGAGTGAGAAAAAACGTGCCTGTCCCAATAGCCCATCCCCTAGTGCGTGCTAGCAGCCGCGCCGTCCATCAATCGGATGGCCGCCCTACGGTGCCATCGCACCAGAGCCTGGTCGGCAGAGTTTGACATTGAACAGCGGGCCCTGGTCCATCTCGCCGTCACTGGTGGGCTTAGGAGGTGAAGCCCGAGAAGTCACCGCTTGCCATTCGACGGACCAGCGGCAGATGGGCCGGGTGCATGAATCAGAGTTGGAAGCTAGACTTGTTCCTTTCAGCTCGCCGTTGAGAGCCTTTTGGCAAAAGGGGAGCTAAGGGAACTGGGTCGCAGTAGCTTGCGTTAGAGCGTGATCCAACGCTCCGTCTCCACAGCGTCTACCAAACGATGGGTTAGGTTTTTCCTTCTTCTCCTCTACCCTGTCGCATCTTTTTGCAGATTCTGCTGGCGTCTGGTCTAACAACAAGGCCCCATCCGTCTTCGCAGTGCCAGGCCCACCGTGGGCTAAGTGCCGTCCGTGGCGGGCCAGAAGGGTGTCCCATGTCGATGTTGGGGTTTCCACGATGGGTTTCTGCTCGGCGCAAAGCACGCGACAGGGCTCTGCGACGATGATGTTTCGGGCTGGCAGGCGGGAGGGCTGGTACCGTACGTCTACCTTGGCCTTGGCCTTGGATACCCGCGGAAACGCAGGCGGGGTATTGGCTGGCACTTGGCCGCGATCATGCAGGTACGCGCAAGCAATCGGTCTGCGACATCTCGTTGGGCGAAAAACAAAGACGGCGAGTGTTCAGAGGTGTCGCAGGAGTCGTGTACCGGCCGTCGCCCTCCTCTCAGACTGGCTCAGCTGGGCGCCCTCCAAGGGAACCGACGTGTCATCCTGTCAGCCTACCAGCAGGCGCAGCCAGCGTGCGTACCTTGCATGGTCCTGCAGGAGTCACAGGATCCTGATTGGAGCGCATACGAAAATGCCTCTCTCTCTCTGTGTCTCTCTCACAGACACACACACACACACATACGCATTCGGCCAAGGCTCTCCCACCCTCCCACCCGTTGGCGCCCTCGTCTGCCTGCCTGCCACGTTCTGCAGAGTGGCTGTTTGCACGCCTGGGCCTGACTGCCGGCGCGCGGTCTCTGATAATGGCACGTCACTGCGCGACACTGCACTTCACTCCAAGGAGTGCCAGAGGCTGTGCTAGAGGCTAGAGCAAAGGGAACCCATGGATCTGGAAGGGCGATGGTCACTGCAGAGATTCATGTTGGGATGCTTGGGTGCCTAGTCCGTCTGCCTCTGCTGATTCACGTCGCGACCGCAGTGTTTCTGCTACAGCCGAAACCAATTATCTTTGTGCTCTCACCCACCACCGTAGTCCGACGGATCATCATCACCGCAGGATCTAGTGAATATCTCGTGCACCCATGAGCCTGGCTCTGCCGGGCTGTGCATATTGTAGAACACGTTCGGGTGTTAGGCGGCCCTCCCCAAAAACGTGGCAGTCGGTGACATGGCAAGTTCCAAAGTCACGGGTCGCGGATATGCGTGGTGCGACTGCTACACTGCGTGCGTCGGTACACTTGGTAGACACAATCAGCACCGCTGGCCCACATCATGTGCAGTTCCCTTGCCAATCCTGTTACACCTTGCCTCGTCTATTTTCTGTGCTGCTTGACCCATCCCCGAATCCGTCACAATTCCACAGCCTGCAGCCCTTCCCAGCCATTGTTCGATCCCGCCGCCTTACTTGGACTGAGTCTTGATGCTATGGGTGAGCCAACAATCCCTATTGTGACCAGTCATAACCACGTGAAGGACTATCGTTCGCATTCGTCTTCGAAGAGTCGCCTGTCTACTGTCGAGGCGATGATGGGGAGGCTATTTCTTACGTTGTCCAAAAGGTCTGCCTGCTTGTCACGCTCGACAGGATGCCACTGAATACAGTTCGTTGAGCCGAAGCACTCGAGACTGTTACATCCACATAGGACGAGACTACTGTAGAGGAAATCCTTCAGTCTACCTTACTCGCAAGGGTCGTAAGACATGTACGCATAGATTGTGACGTGTTTCATGGGTATTAGAGTCGCTGTAGATCTAGTGCTTGCAATGGTGTGTCGTGGCACCATCCTCCTCAGTGGTCGTTGGCAGCACCAGAACCGAGCTTCTATCTACTGTGTCACATATGTGCGCAATGAAGCTGCCAATACCAAGCCAACTCGCAGGAAAGAGTGTCGGCAGAGCCGAAAAAAGGGAGATTGTTTAGAAACAATGCGGACTGACAGCTTGTCACACCAGAAGAAGAAAAAGCCATTATATCGGTAGCATACGTTGTAACCTTGGAATCCTCGTCACATTGCCCTTTGACACGGCACCCCACCATACCGAGTCCACTATCAGATTCACATTGCCGACTGCTGTAGTTTATGGGACGGGCTGTCACGCGCCACTTTGGTAGACACCATTCTTTAAGCAAGACGTGCCTCGCATATGGTTCCCAGGTCACAGTCACAGATCGCTAGGTTCCATGTATCATCGCCATCATGCAGCATGAGGATAAGGAGTCGACGCAGTGATGGCTTCGCAGTGGCAAGCAGTCAACCACTCATCTATTCACCATAGATTACTTGGGTTGGCTCGTTCTCTGGACTCTCAACGGGGACTGATTTGAGCTCTGAAAGAAACAAGATCGAATGAAAAATGCTGGTCTAAAGTCGATAGTTGCAAGTATAGGAAGGCAACATCAAGGCAAAACCCAGATAGCTCAACTTTACTAGCACTGTAGCATGGCAGGGGTGTCTGATCAGTCTCAGCAGCAGGACGCAAGTCCAATCTAGTGGCAGTCTCAAGTCTCTTGCGTTGCTGCAGCTCTAGCAAACTGGTCGCTCATCTAACGAGCTCCAGCAATAAGGACACATATATTTAGAGAGGAAGTCGGCCTGACATTTCCTGCGATGCCCCTCCTCTTCCGTCACAGACAAGCTACTTCTCTATTCGCACAAATGATGTGTCTGTTTTGACCAAAAACCTCACACCGATTATTCAGATGCAGTTTCCTGAACCCTTGCCTTCCTCAAGTGAACCATCGACAAATCTTTCGGCAATTCTATAATCACAAAGATTTAAGTACCCTAGACACTGGCTGCACGACCACCAAGCAATATCGCGGTCAATTGCAAGCTGCACGCTTCGCCGCCAACTGTTTCGTCCATCTTCCAAGATTCTAACTCGCGTACGGTAACCCCACACTACATCAAGATCAGGTTACCAGGCCAACGTATCCATCGCCATTGGAGGCATGCGGGCGTCCGTCTCAAACTTCACGTGGCCAGCTGCTGCGCTCGTACCAGTCAGATCGTAGGTGCTTGTCAAGGCCGGTGCGGAAGCGTACTGCACAACCAAAGGACAGAATTGTACATCACGATCAGCCACTGAAGTAAGTTCCATTATTATGGACGGCAATAGCTCCAGAGTCACACTGGATCCAAAATCCTCCACTTGCGATGATGTGGTTATACGGAAGATAGTGTATCCAGGCACTTCAGGGTAGGAATCAACAGCCAAACAAAAGCTCATCGCTAAGGACAGTGTCCATCAAACCCACACTCCTAACATGTAGATTAGCCGCGACATCATTCTGAGTTTGTTGGAAGTCACCAACGCCCCAAACATCCCTCTACTCAAGGATGTAGGTTCCAAACCGGAGATCGAAGCCGTTGCGGCTTCAATTGGTAGAAAGGCGACATACTGTCCAATCACATACAATATCGACGAAGAGGTGATAATCCAATTTGAGGTAAGCAAAGAGCGACAGAATCTAGAAATCGAATTTTATTAATGAATTTGCTTCAACATTAAACACGCAGAGTGGCAAGGCTGCATTATTTGTGATTCATTGGTGGTCAACTTGACCGTATTTACAATTAGCACCGAGTGTCATCACATCGTAAGATCGTAGGCTTCACTGTTCGAAGGTGATATGTACTCACACCTTCTCCACCGGCAGACTGTCTGAGCCACTAGAGCGAGGCCTAGATGCAAGTGCGAGAGGTGCAGCACCTGGGGGTCCGCCTGGGGGTCCACCTGGAGGCCCGCCTGGAGGTCCTCCCGGTCCGCCTGGCCCTCCTGGTCCGAACTTAGGTGCGAATTTGCTCATCTTACGAATTCTAGCGCCAAACTTGAAGAAAAGAATTGGCACTGGAATTAGCGCGACTGCAACAAATCCAAGGATTGAAGTCGCCCAAGGAACGCCAAGACTGGAATACATCGCATGTGCTATGAGGCTGTCAGTCGAATTCTTCAACAACAGGATGTTTAGGTTAGATTGTCAACTTACTGAAGAGTGGGAAACCGGCGCCAGCCAATGACCGCACGAACGTGTTGGCAGCGATGGCAGAATTAGAGTACATCATGTATACGTCGATGATGTAATTGATGCCCTGCAAGAAGATGAGGCAGATACCTGGCGTTTTTGTTAGAATCTGTCAAGGGAAGATCACAATCATGGCGACTTACCCATTCCCGTTGGCACGCCAGCAATGATCTGAGGGACAGGCGTGAAATGTGGATTCGAAGTCCAGCCAAAAAGGAAGAGTCCAATTGGAAGAGCCACAGCTCCCACTGTCATGGGAATCAAGCGCTCTTCCGGTGGCATACTTCCTTTCTCAATCATCAATCGTGTCCATCGCTTCTTGGTGAACGCAAAGTTGAGTAGGCCGGCTATCAAGACACCACCCATTACAGCAAGGAAGGGCAAACTTCCTGTGCTGAGGCTCCACCCACGTTGCTGGATAAAAGTAATTGGATACTGGGAAGAGTCAGCAATGCATCCTGAATTTCAAGGCCACAAAACATGGACTTACCGTCTCGAAAAAGAGGTAAAGAATGCCGTAGATGAAGCTCATGTAGATTGTTATCAGCAGCAGGATTGGCTCATGGATCAGCATGAAGATCGGCTTGCTGAAGTACTTGTAGACAATGTCCTGCATGCTTACTTCAACCTCATCCATAGGAGCACGCAAGGCCCAATTGTGTGTGGCGAAGCGCAGCTTTCTTGCCTTCCTCGAGAGCAAGACAGGCGCGAAAGACTCTGGATACAGAAACCAACTCACGGTGCCGAAGAAGCACGTGGCTATTAGTGTTATCCAGGCGGTCCAACGCCAACCGAATCCTGGAGTTTCCGTCAAGGCACCTCCTATGATAGGACCGCCAGTTGGTCCCAGGAAAGTTGCGATCGAGAAGACAGAAATGGCCACACCACGATCAAGCGGTGACCAGATGTCAGCAAGCGCTCCTCCAACTATGGTCAGCGGCGAGCAACCAAAGAAACCCTGTAGGAATCTGCAGACCAAGACGGTTGCCAGATTTTGTGCAACGGCCACCGGTATTTGGAAGATGGCAAAGGCTGCCAATCCGAAGAACATTGGTAGCTTCCTGCCATAGAGCTCTGATAGCGGACCCCACACGATAGGTCCGAAGGCCAGGCCAGCTACAAAAAGTGCAGTTCCCAAAACCATAACCTCGTTAGAAACATGGAAATGCTGGGCAGCTTGCACTGTTCCAGCACTCAGCACTGAACTTGCAAATGTCACACAGAATGTGATCCAAGCCAGTGCAAAGGTGCAAGCCCATTTTCTCCCCTTTGACCAATTGATAGGGTTCTCAGGATCCAGAGGCCCATCCCATAGCACAATGTTCGGATCGACAGGAGGTAGGTTTGGCGGTGCTGCAGAGTTAGCGGGCTTTGAGCTTTTGCAGCTCTTGCAGCTCTTGTGTGTAGCAGTTCGGACAAGCACTGGTGTTGTGTGGATGCTAATGTCGTCTTCCATGGAGGAATCTCCTGGCAGGGCCGGTAATGCCGATATCATCTGTGAGTCACGACGAAGCTTACGTCTCGAGGTCTGCCGATGCAGCTGCTCCGCAAGTGTCCTGTCAGAAGAGAACCGGTGTTCGCTTATCATCGAGGGTGACCATGAAACCCTCGAGGTGCGCTTTGAATGTCTTTTCGACATTTGACCAGTGACAAGACCAAGTCCCTTTTCGTCGCTCGCTTCATGCTCCTTCTCGCTGATCACAGGTTGTTTGTCCGAATTCGAAGCACGGTAAGTGTCTCCGACTTCGTCAGGATCGACTCTGGTTTCCTGGACGAAGACAACAGGCGCTTGTACAGGCGACTGCGTCATCTCGATATCGTCAGCTGCTTCTGGCCATGAGGTGAACGTCGCATTTGCAGGCGGAGGGCTGGATGCGCGCGTTCCACTCATTAAGCTAGAAGTTGGGCTCAAAGCCCCAAGACGACCGAATGATCTTGGTTGAATCGAGGGTACGCCATCGTGCCAGTCCGCCTCGAACCCTTCATCCAAGCTATGGGCACCGCAGTGAATACACGCTTCATCTGCAGATATCGGTCTCCATAGACCTGAATACCTGCGGCTTTCGCTTCTCTGGCTCAACGTACTTTTCCTCTTGTCAGCCATAGTAGCCACATGCAGAGGCTAATCGAGTAGATGCTTCGGGTCCCTCCTCTGCGAGTTGGTGGTAAGAACGACCAGCCTTGTAGTTGTAGACAGACCAAGATTGAAATCTCAAGGAAATAAGAACAGTGGAAAGCTTTTGCAGAGAGGTCAGGATTGAAGTAGGAGTGCAGGCCGTCCGTGACAGGACCGCCATTCTCCTTACTAAGGGTCAACCGCATGGCGTCTCGTCGGTGCCATTGCTGTTAGGGAACAGTGGTGCCATGCCTTGGCGGGACAGCGACACTATCAGATGGGTCACCGGCACAAACATGGATATGGCTGCGCAGTAGCAGCGCACGTTGCCAAAGCCAGCCGAGCGTATGCAGAGCAACGCAGGTCTGAGGCCGATCACCTCATGCGTTGGTACGCATGAAGATCCCGAGCTGAGCCAAACGGTAAACCTTTTCTGCGGAACTGCATAAAGTCAATATCGGAATATAAATTAATACGAGACGCTACCAGGCTTGATGCGACCATAGCCTTATGGGTGAGGTAAGTGGAGCATCCTGCCGCTGTACCACAACGACATATGCGCTTGCCTTGGGGTTGTCAGTCCAACCACATTGCAATAATGTTCAAGTGACCGTCCGCCAAAAATCGACCCTTCGATACCAGATTTGGGAAAGGGGAGCAAGGATGCTGGGAGGAGATGTTGTCAGTTTCCCAGAAATGCCAGGGCTGTGGGGAAATTGCTAGCGACAGATCCCCGTTTACCTTTCGCTATAGCGCTGAGCTTGTTCTCAAACAGGTATCCGCTGAGTGTGATTTGCGCCCGCCAAGGAAGCCTCCAGACTTCAGCGTACACGACCGTTGGTCATACTGTCACTTCGAAACAGGCGAAGCATTCGACTGGGCTTCGTCGGACATGCTGATGGAAAAGATGCGGGATGGCACAGGTGATCTCTATGCATCTCAGTCAACGGTGCCACCAGACAATATCCCTCTACTACACAGCCATTGATGGCTTCACGTGCGGCGGAAATTGAGTTCCGCACTTGTCTCGGCCGCGATGCAGATGCATGCAACTACGGCATCCTGGGACTTAACAGCCCCTTTGCAGACAATGAGCCTTGCCGTCTTGGGCTCGTGCAAACTCACTTCTAGCCTTTGTAGTTGTTTGCGACTGAAGGCTGGCAATTCCTTATCAATATTTGCAGAAATCCCTGGAAAGCAGCTCTGCCTGTCCAGCCTTCACGCATACGGCACGTGCAGAAGTCTCGGCCTGCCTGATGGCGATATACCTGGGCAGCATGTCTGGCAATGAGGTTGAGGGCGTGTCCACCTCACTGAGCAGAATTCCCATTTGGAAGAGAAGTTGTCTTTGCATGTGTACCTGGACACGTGCTCGTGAGAATACATCTATGACGCGCTTGGTCCTGACGATGATCAACAATGCTGCACCATGACACTAAGAGGCTGGAGCTGTCCAGCCTGATGCCTTTTCTCCGACCCCACTCAACGCCGACAGCCCTGATGCTAAGTTGCTGTTCACATGTTGGTACCTTTTCGTAGTGCCTGTACAGAGTTACTATCGGGTCGGAATTGTTCGGGAAGAGCAGCAGCATTCGTAGACTTGCTGTTAACGTCTGCTCCCACTGACGCCGATCACCGACGCTGCAGGGCGCGCTTCGGCTTGGTTGAGGGTATGCCAGCGGATAGAGCTCTACATACAAGGGGAGCTAGCTGATTGCGAATACACAGCAGGCATTGGTCATAATTTATCGAAACTGCCACCCTCGTACCTGCTCACTACCTTGCCTTCGCTTTGCCTTACAGACCGAACGATGAAGCCGTCCCACTGCATGCGTGGGCATACATTACAAGATCACACAACGCTTCCTTCTCCGTCGGCCTATATCTCTGGACCCGCTTTGCTTCCAGGCCATTCTTACGATTCAGTCGGTCTCAACTGACCGTAAAGTATATCGGCCTCCACCCGGCCATTCTTCCACGCCGCTGCCTCCTGCTTGCCTTCCAACTTGAACCCAGCACTCATCAATACTTTCCCACTCCCGACATTACGTTCATAATGGCAAGCATTGAGCCTTATCAGGATTCCAAAAGTCCTCCATGCCCAATTCACGTACGCTGGGACAAGTGTGCTCATGATCCCCTTCCCCCAGAATTCCTCACCAATCCAGTACCCGATCTCAGCAGCGCGCTTGTAGACGTCATTTGGATCGCCAAACTCAAGACCAATGCCTCCGACCGCCTTGCCATCGACTATGATTGCATGCTTGGTAGCTATCGCTGGACCTGATGAAGTGTTTGTGGTAGGATCCCAGGCTCCAGATTTGACATAACTTTCTGGCTCCTGGCAGCGCTTGATCCAAGACAGTGCGTCTGCTTGGGTGTACGGGTGAGGCATTCGGTCTCGAAGGTTATCCCATACTTTTTTGTTGTTTCCGTGATAAGCCAAGGAAGTGGCATCTGACTCTAGCTGTTCACGAGCACAAATACCATCGGGAAGTGTTAGTATCGTCTGACCGAACTCTTCCTTAGGCTCAATAGGAGTTTCCATGCTATTGGTCGTTGCTGAAACCACACCAAAGCTCAGTCTGATGCACTAAAAGTATGTCAGAGTCTTGTTACTGCTGATACTGAAGAGTCAAGCCTATAACACCTAGTACCTCCTATGCCAGAGCTGATACCTCCTTATCCTTGTGATGTTGGGGATTTTGGATGCTGTCTTCGAGGTATTGATGAAGACTGAGGACGTAATTGGCTTCTAAAATTCTAGATTGCTTGTCTACACATGTTATATAGGTTCTGTTGGAGCATGAGTCAACTTAAGACGAGTCATCAGCCGGTGATCATAGTGTGTAACCACCTCTTAGAGAATGCCGACCCTAGAACTGAACGACACTCTCTGGCTGGTAAGACGGCATTATGGCCCAGTAACCTTGCGAAGTGCAGGAGGTAACCATCTGAGAACTCTTGCCATGCCACTTGAGGTCCCTTAGTGTGAAAATTCGAAGTTGGTGTGTTGAAGCCTAAGGCATATTTCTTGGCAAAGCCCGTGCACGCACCACCCACGACCGCTTTTCGAACTTCCAAATCCGCGAGTTGTTTCAGGAAGTAGGAGCTTTCTGTAGAGACGACATTTCAACAACACACTCCATTCCGCGACGTGAAGCGCCAATTAATCGGTAAGTCAACGCGGCGAACTCAATCATTGGCTTTGCCTTACGACTGGGAACGAATATAACCCGCGGACCAGCTTTGCTAACATATAGATTTCAGGAATCTTCACGCACCGCAATCATGGGGTAATGACTGTGCTCCCTCATACCTCTGAAATTGGGACGTAGACTGATCTGTGGCTAGTATCTCTCGTGACTCCCGTCACAAGCGCAGCGCCTCTGGTGCTAAGCGCGCATACTACCGCAAGAAGAGGTATGCATAACCCGAATGCACTCGCTCGCAACAGTCTTTTTCTGACAGTTGCGAAACAGAGCGTTCGAGAAAGGTCGCCAGCCGGCCAACACCCGTATCGGCGCCAAGCGTATCCATCTAGTCCGTACTCGTGGCGGCAACCGCAAGTTCCGTGGACTTCGCCTCGAAGCCGGCAACTTCTCATGGGGTAGCGAGGGTATCTCGCGCAAGACTCGTATCATTGTCGTGTCTTACCACCCATCGAACAACGAGCTTGTCCGTACCAACACCCTGACCAAATCCGCCGTTGTTCAGATCGATGCCGCTCCTTTCAGGCAGTGGTACGAGGCACACTACGGCGCCAGCCTCGGCCGTAGGAGGCAACAGCAGAAGGGCGAGACCGAGGAGGTCAAGAAGAGTAAGAGCGTTGAGAAGAAGCAACACGAGCGCGTTGCTGGTGGTGGCAAGGTAGAGTCAGCCCTCGAGAAGCAGTTCGAGGCTGGTCGTCTTTACGCCGTCATTGCTAGCAGACCTGGCCAGAGCGGCAGATGCGATGGCTACATCCTGGAGGGCGAGGAACTTTCCTTCTACACCCGTGCCATCAGGAAGTAGGATCTCACATGAATTGGCGTTACGAATGGACGGGTCTCACATAGTCGCTCATCTCTTGAGCATGCAGGATAGCCGCAAAATTAAGACAGCGAATGGAAGATCTCCTTTCGGACGACCATATTGAATCTTTGAATGCCTCCTTTCAACTTTCATGAACACTCGACAGGACTTCAGCACGTGCGAACCGTACTGCATCCAGGCAGACGATGTAAAGCACCGTCGATCAATATGATCTCCGACAACGTATGTAGGTGCCTCCGTGGTCTAGGTGTCAACGGGTCAAGAAGTATATTCCTATTTGAACGACCAGTGCAAGGATAAATTTGCATACAGGAGATCTACGCCAGGTACGGGTTCGGCAAATTCCGGTAGCTCCCCCTATGTAAATTTGTTCCAGCAGTTGTGCATTGGCTCTCCTGGTGATTTATCTCTCCCCAACCGCCATTCTAAATCTCTCCTTCGTTAACCAGGCGTTGGTTATCAAACTCGACACACATCGCGATGCTCGCAAATGACTTTGATAGACGGGCTTGTCCGCTGGAGATCCTCTGCCGTTCGCTTCATTGGTGCTCAAGCCAAATAGAGTTGGTTCCGTCAGATCGCAATCTCGGCAGCCTCCTTATTTACTGGCCGTTCGACATGCCAACCAACTACAGCATAGCAACACCAGGCGGCTTCCTTCTGTATTCTGTTTTGGGCCTGACGCTCCCATGTGGCGTGCCATCAGCCTCAGACCTAGAGCTCTTATTTGGACAAGGCTATTCGAGCAATTTGCAGTGGCAGAGGTAGGTGTATGTGTGTGTATGTTTATGACTATGTCTTCCCTCTGATCCCTTCTCCTCTCGTACCCTTGCGACACGCTCATATCCTCGTACGTGCTCTATCATCGCGGCGGACCTCTTGCCAGCCCATTCATTCATTCACTTGCGGTGATCTTTCCCGCGTCCATTCGTTACCTTAAGGCAACAGTAAATCCAGGCAAGATGGTCTCGCTTCGCACCTCAGTTCCTCTCATCTCGTTCTGCTTTGCGAGCACGTTCGCAAATGCCTTCCCCCAGGCCGTCGGCTTCAATGCCACGACTACGTCCACTGAGGGAAGTTTGTCGCCCTATATCCCTGTGATTCAGGAGTCCCAGACATCGCTCGACCTGGGGTCTACCACTGCGCCGGTGGATACAACCACTTACGATGCATCTCCTACTACTGCGCCAGCAGATACGACCACTTATGATGCGGCCCCTACCACTGTGCCAGCAGATACAACCAGCTACGATGCATCTCCGATTACCACGCCAACGGGGACCACTTCCTCTGCACTAGTTGATACGACCACCTATCCTGTCACGTCGTCTACCGATGTCACCACCCCATCGGTGACTTACCCAGTTAGCATCACGACCACACCAATCACCTCGGAGACTTCTGTCCCAACGACACTACCAATCACTACAGAAACTTCGGTTCAGGTTTCTGTATCTGTGCCGACTACCCATCCCGATACTTCAATCTCTGTCACCGTCCCAACGTCTACTCCTGCTCCGTATAGTTCTGAGGGAAGCGAGACCTCGCCTGCATTCTCATATGAGCCACAGCCAACTTCAGAAACTTCCACTGAACCGTACACCAGCGGCTCTGAATCATCTTACGTACCACTACCAACTTCTGAGAGCACTCATTCCGCACACACCAGTGTCCTTCAGTTCTCTTATGCACCACCGTCAACTTCCGACAGCGAGCCTTCTGCATACACCAGTGCCCCTCAGTTCTCCTATGCACCATCGCTGACTTCCGAGAGCGTGCCTTCCGCATACACGAGTGTCCCTGAATTCTCGTACGTTCCTCCAGCGGACTCAACTACTGCCTCTGGTACCGAGAGCCCTGCCTCAACTGCTGTCGCATCTGGATACAGCTCCGGTACGGGTAGCCCAGCACTAAGCACTACATTCTCCTATTCTCCAGCCTCTAGCACTGGCGTGCGCGCTACATCCTATGTTACCAATGCACCAGTCACGCTTACCCTTGGTGTTGTCCCTGTTACATTGAACTCTGAAGGTGACTACATGATTGGCACAAACACGATCACACCTGGCAGCAGCGTCACTGAGGGTACTGGTGCATCGGCGACAGTCTACGGTGTCGAGGTTTCCAACAGCACCACTGAAGTTTGGGCATCGAAGCAGTCAACAACAGTCTTCCTCACCAGGACAAAGTATGCTTTCGAGCCGGAGCACACCACCAAGAGCGCCAGCACCACTAAGAAGACAAAGACTTCCGATATTGTCGTCAATGGCCACACCTACCACCTCAACGGTGCTATTCTTGGTGCATCCGGCACTGGCACTGCTGTCTCATCTTCAGTCGCCACTCAGACACCCATCTCATACACGACAGGTTCTCCAGCCCCAACCGACGTCACTACTGGCGCGGGTGCCAGGTTTGGCTCTGCCATGTTCGCCTGCACTGGTCTAACTGCAGTGCTTGTCATTGCTGCTCTGCTGTAGAGCACAAAGTAAAGAACATTTTCTTTTGGTGGATTTTTATTGATGATATTACGCAGGGAACGTTGCGTACGCTTCATAAGATGACGCATTTATTAAGCGGCATCATCTGGGCTGAGTGGTAATTTTCTCCTGTACATATTTGACGCTGGCTTTAGCGACACCTCTTTACTTTTAATTAGGTAATGCCTAATGTATATACCCAACCTGTTTGTTGCCTTGCACGCCAAATTCGGTCTTTATTTATATAATTGTGCTCTTAATCCAACGTGCCAACCTCGAGATCTCACCTGGAAATTAACACTCAATGACCTCAATGTGGGGTGCATAAATGCATCAACAAACGAAATCAGGCAACTACGAAGACCTCAGCTCACATCAGACCCCTACCTACCCAGGTAGCACGAGCACTTTTGAACCCCAATTTTGTCGAAACGGGGACGAACATCGTTGACCCTCGCCCAATGCTCCTCACTAACAATCTACTGCAATGTCTACACCCAACGCAATCAAGACCCGTATCCTCATCATCTCGGACACTCACGGTGCACCACTGACCTACCAAGATGCCACCACCAACCGCCAGAGGAGCAAACTGACGCCTCCGTTCGAGCACCCTCTCCCGAAAGCCGACCTGCTGATCCACTGCGGCGATTTGACCGTCACGGGCCAGATGGACGAGTACCACGCCACGCTGGACATGCTGAAGCACATCGACGCGCCCACCAAGCTAGTCATCCCAGGCAACCACGACCTGTCACTAGACCGGGACTACGTCTTCGGCCACCCGCGCATTTATGCACACCGGAACGAGCTCGAAGCCCAGGCGCTCTGGGACGAGGCGCGGGAGATATGGACCGCACCCCTCGGCCGTGCGAGGCAGGAAGGCGTCACGTTCCTCGACGAGGGCATGCATTCCATCCCCCTGGCCAACGGCGCCAAGGTGAATGTGTACGCCAGCGCCTACACGCCCGAGTTCATGGACTGGGGTTTCCCGTACAACAAGGACGAAGACAGATTCAACTCGCCCAGTACTGGACTTAGCGACGCGCGGAACGTGGCGCCGTACCCTGTGCCTTCGTTTACGGAGGCACGGGAGCCAGTGGATGTGCTGGTGACGCATGGCCCGCCGCTCGGTAGGCTCGATGCCACGATGACCGGCCTAAATGTAGGCTGTCCGCATCTGCTGCGGGCGCTCATGAGGGCGCGGCCGCTCGTGCATTGCTTCGGGCATATCCACGAAGGATGGGGGGCTGAGAGGGTGAGGTGGGGCGAGGCAGCTGACGCACTGGTTGAGAAGGCCTGTAGTATCGAGGACTGGGTTGGGGGCAATTGGATGGCTGGGGTCGAGGGTAAGGGGGTAGAGACTGTGGAGGTGGATCTTGATAGAGCGAGAGATGCGCATGGAGTGTTTGTTGATCTGACGGAGGGAACGAAGGGTCTGGAGAGGGGGAGGGAGTCGTTGCTAGTCAATGCTGCAATCATGGATGTGCACTATCGACCTATCAATGGAGCTTGGGTTATAGATCTAGACTTGCCCACAGCAAGTGGGTAGTTTCAGAAGCGTACAAGAGGTCTAAGTTCATTATGTAGTATCAATTCAACCCAAAAAGCACGGGAAGGTGCCATAATGAATGCATGCAGTTCACACCCGTCATTATTTTAACTCTTACGCAGGAGCGACAGTTGAGCAATCGACTTAAGAACGTCATCTGGAAGAGGCTTGCCATTAGGTACGTTTCGTGATAAGTCAACAAACTAAACTGCATCGGCCGCACTGCCACGTGCCATGGTCTTTCAAGCTGAATGTTAAACACCAGATGAAGTCATGGCATTAGAGTCGCGGAGTTGAGTCTTCTTCAGCTCAGCGGTATGCCAGTTGTTAGACCATATCGACAATGAATTCACAGCATTAGACGCCATGCGCCTGATGTCTTCGTCGGGATGGTTCTGGAGCTTTCGCATCATCCCCACTGCGGCCTGCGCGACATCATCGCTAGGCCTTACCTGTTTATCGACCTTCGGATCTTCCAGAAGCTCCATAGCCAGCTCTGCCCTCATGGTCTGCTCCTGCAAGGTCTCCTTCCCATTCAATGAGCCAAGGGCAATTGCAAGGTTGATGTAAGACTGTTCGTGGATTCCAAATGCCACCTCTTTAATCTGGCTGAACTTATGATGATAGGGCAATGTCTGCGAAATTTCGTGTAAGAGAGAGACTAGCTCCGCAGAGAAAGTCTCCCTTCTCTCCACATTCTCGGGTTCCCAAATTGGTGCGCCGGGATATGACAGTAGATACAGCCGCATCTCGAAGGTATCTGGGAGGACATTTGGATGGCGTGCTATATCCGCCTTCCACTGCGGCGTACGGATGTCTCTGTCTATCCATTCAAGCAGCTTCTTAACGACCGGGCGATGATTCTTCTCCCATATCTCTCGGCGCTCTTTCCTACCCTTTATAGGAGGTTTCAATGCGGCGATCAAGCCGCTTAGCGATTTGTATTCAGCAAGGATCGCTCTCTTCAAGAGATCAATAACTGCATCCTGCAGATGTGACGGCTTTATGCCGCGCTCGTCGTCAACAGGGTCCCACTGGCTATTAAGACACTGCACGAAGGTTCCCAGGTGATGCGCTTGACCGAATACGTAAAGGTCTACCCAATGGTGTCCCTGAGAATCGTTGAGAGGGTTTTCTGCGGACTTAGACAGCGACGCTGTGATCTTGTTGAGCTTCGAGTCTGGGTCCAACATGTCCCTGCTCATGTTGTAGTAGATATCCACTACCCGGCGAGGAATGATATTCAGATGTTCTTTGATCAATTTTTGAAACAGCTTCACTTGAACACAACCCACTTCCCATTGAAAAGCAGTACCAAAAGTTTCCTGATGACATGCTTTTAGGAAGCACCGGTGCCATTTTTGATGCTCTTTGACTGAAGCATCAAATATTGGAAGCAACAGATCCATCACAATGCGATTTCGAAGCGGCTCAGTCAAGCGAAACTTCGCCGTGGCTTGAATTAGTGTGTCAAGTATTGGAGATTCTGAGCCGATGTCAGGAACTCGGTTTGATGACAAGAACTCTTCCCAGTCGAGTTCAGTGTATTGTTTGCGCTCGTCTAAGGAAGCTGCAATTGGTACAACATGTGCCAAAGCCCCAAATATCGTTTCTTGCAAAGCTGAGTCACCTGTCTCCTCGAGCATCGAAAGCAAACTGGAGATGGCAGCTGCCTTGATGTCAACATGCTTTGATTTTGTGAGAAGCTTGACCAGGAGCTCCACTATAAATCCGTGCCTTACGAAATCGGCTTTTCGCAAGATTTGGGCCAGCAATTTGATGGTTGAGATTTTCACAGACGGCGGTGTTTTGGGCGATGCGTCCTGGCTACCAACATCAGCCTTGGCTTGTGAATCAAATTTTGCGATGATTGATGTTGGGATGCTGTCGAGTAAAACTTCAACATGACGAGGCGATAGTCGACTAAGAGTTCCTTTGTTAAGAAGATGACGATGCCATGAACTTTGGTCTGGCATATCAACTACGACCTGGCACATGTGCTGTAGCGATGGAAGTGGGTTGTCACTCTCCAAAGCTAGCTTCAAGGTCTCCATGCTATAAGATATCTGATCCGAGTCGTTCTTGCCTGCTCCGAGATGCCTCATCATCGAACTTGTCAGTGATGCTAGCAATTCGGGAGGGGTTCGGCCTAGGAGGGTACGCAGTAGGTCGAGTGGGTTGCCGAGCTCGGATTGGGGTCGTTCAATAAAATCACCCTCGAGGAAGAGGGCTGGGAATCGTGCGTGGTTCGCAGAAGGGAAGGGACTCTTCAGCAAAGATGTCCCTGGACCGAAGCGGGAATTCAGATAGAGAAGCGCTGAAACGAGGAGCGCCTCGTCAGTCTTGCCCGGTCTTGGTGTTGCAATTTGCTCTATCGCCCAGAACCTTGAAGCTGGGCGATATACAGTGCTTAAGGGCCTATCAAAACCGTTAAAGGGACAGTCGATAGTCGTGTGACTTGTATTTGGGTCATACAAGATCAAGTTGAGCATTGACGAGCTGAGGTACCGAGATTCGATGGTAAGGTTCCTGAAATCAGGATATGGAGACCATTCGGTAGCTTCATTTGCATCTTCGACATCAGGTATCTCAACTGGACTCCTAACAGGGAGGACTTTGTCTTTCTGTACACCTGCTTGAGTGAACTTATCACGCCAGAATAGATCTGCTTCGTCAGTCGACATCAGATCGTGCGATAGGTCTAGAAGCGCATGCCGCCAAGCCAAAGTAGTGCGATCTGTACGAGTTGTGCCCTTGCAGGGAATGTCGATGTAGAGGCGAAGAGCAGCGGTGTAGTTGTCTACGAATTGACCGATTGCCTTCGTCTCCTCATCTGAAAACTCCAAGGGTGTCTTGACGTTGGCAGCCGATATGAAGACAATACCTTCTGCCCGGCTGCGAATGTAAGGCAAGTCTTGACTCGGATGTTTGACTTTGATGGTCTGCAAACATTGGACAGGAAGGCCTTTTGGAAAGACGTCTGGCAAGGTCATTACGGCTGGTTTCTGAGCCGCCCGGTGCTGCTGCCAGAATTGGTCACGCTCTTCAGCCAACGTGTCTAGAAACCAAGAGGTCGGCAACTTCATTTCACTGATTGGGTCAATAGAACGGCGGCCCAACCCCAATGCGCCGCGCAGATCGTTGAACCTCAGCTTCTCATTACCTGATCGGTTGCCGATCCGTTCAGCCTCTATCAAGACATCAATCGTTGGACGCCATATGGTGTGGAAGAATTTGGAGTCTTCGACCGCAAGGTGTTTCTGCAATCGTTCGGCCCTCGTGAGGCGTTCTTGCACAACAACAGCGAATAGGCTCAGTACACCATGCCAATCCGCAAAGCTAAAGGTAGGTTCCTTCAAGACCATACAGGCTGTGTGTAAGAGTTCGAGTAAGATCTCATTAGCCTTCTTGATCCTTTCCGATACCTGCTCGGCCGTAGTTGCGGGTGAGGCTACGCCACCAAGTATCTTACGCCACTCATTCCGATGAATGTTCTGACCAGAGTAAAGGTCTTTGACAGTCTTGACATCGCGGTTAAATCGTCTCACCCACAAGATGGTGTTCTTCAGGAGATCAAGCGATCCAGAAGCAACACTGGACTGCAAGGTGGCCTTGATCCACTGCGATCTGTTGGCTTGGTCACTTGTCGTGCTGGCTTGCTGCTTCAAGCTCTCCACAAGTGATTCCGCACCCTCATATGAGCCAGGGAGGTCTCTATGAAGGTAGACATCGAAGATCTTGCCCCCATCGGAAGCATCAGGGAGTCTACCCAGTGACTTGAACATGCTGCCATGAGGCCAGTCGTAGTAGTCGTACGGAAGCATGCCGTTCGTACCACGGGAGCGAACAATTCGATCACGAAGAGCTCTCGCTCTAGGTGCCGGTAGGACAAAGAACAATGATACCGGCCATATCGGTTCTGCCGCTAGGTCACTGTCGGACTCGATGTTGAGGCCGCACCCAGGAACGTTTCTCATGAGCAGCTTCAACAGCGGGTACCGACGATCAACTGGCAGTTCACTGAGCCGCTCGACCGTCAAACGTGGAAGAGTATTCCTGACATGAGGTATGAACTGGAATAAGTCTACGAGAACCTGTTCGAAGGCGTCCGGGCACCTTGACCAAAACCGTATTGCATAGAACAACAGCCTCTTTGGCTCCAGACCAAGCGATCTGGTTGCATACAACGATTTGTTGTTGAGTATGTATTCTGTAGTGAGCTGAAGGACGTTGAGTTTGGCAGCGATGGGTGCCTTACGCTTGTCCATACGGCGGATCAGAGGCAGTATCACAAGGACCATGAGACGGTCGACCTTCAAATTGGCAGAGTTGACATGGCCGATCAAGTCTCGAGCAAGCTTCATCGATTCCGAAAAGCCCTCCTCATTGGAGGGCAAGTCAGGCACGGAGCGGACTAAGCATTGATAACGTTGCAACTCCTTCTCAGGATTCTCAAACAGCTTTGCTATGCATATCTGACGATAGGACTTCTGAACCTGGAGGCGTCTTTCCGTCAGGGCTTCAGGGAGGTGTCCAAGACTTTGCCATGATGCAACCATATCTGACGAGCAGGCAGGGACAATGAGAGCATAGTACTTGTCCAGTGACCGTTCGTCCGGGTTCTGGAACTTTGAATCTGGGAAGTGACGAGAGCACAATGCCCTCAGTAGTCCATCCAACTCAGATTGGCGAGCGGCGCAGGCTTGGGTAGACGCAGCCGACATACCGATGGCTCTGCATATGTATCGCACCTCGTTCACCGAAAGAGTACTGTACAAGTCCAGCATGCCCTCTATGCCGCCCAAGGCGTTCCACACTTTTGCCCAAGAGGGAGTCCTAAGCCGCCTGCCAACCTCTTGCATGGCATACCTTCTAACGAGAATGCTGGTCTCCTGCCGCAGCGCATCGCGTATAGCCAAGCCAATCTGGTCCCGGTCGAGTCTCAGCCAAAACCAGAAAACCGTGGGAGGAATCGAACCATGCGCGACGCTGTCAATGAGCTGCTTGGACAACGATGCTGTTTCGACATGTTTCAGATCATGCCGGAAATAGCGTGCCAGTTCAATAGGACCGCCGTTGCAAAGGAAATCGTGGCGTATTGACATGGTGGTGATGCCTGGTGCTGCCGGCAAGCCAGTGCAAGCCGGTTGATATATACGGGCGGTGTTATTGAGGCGGCTTGCCAACAACACACAATATGTACTTGAGCAAGTCGAGAAAACTTGTTAGCTATGCCCAGCCAGAATCACAAGCTTGATAATCTGTTGCTACCGCATATATAACCTGTCTCTAAACTTCCATTCACAGCGGCACAGTATATGACTCATGCTAGACTAAGATTGTTGTTATGCAAACGCCGCAGGACAGAAGCGTCAGTCGGTGTCCAAAGGAGAGTGTCAAGCAAATAGAATCGAGATCCCTCATCGTTCACTTAGTCTCGGCAGAGCTCGTGCCTTGCACATCCAAGGCAGCAGCTTCGCTGGTGTACATCTGAGTCCTACGGCTTGCATACATGGGCCAAAGTTGAAGTCGATGGAGACAGCGCCCCAAGAACAACTCTGTTAAGAGCTGCAGCCGGAATTCAGGATCTCTTAGGACCATCTGAAAGACTGAGAGACGTTGACAAAGACGTGACCGGCATTGATTCAAGAGTGTACGATGGCAAAAGGCGGTGGGGCAATACGTCTCCGATTAGTCATGTATTAGCTAATAGAGGGGAATTGCCACATGCGACTGAGGTAACGGAGGACTGTCCGGAGGCTGAGAATTACCAGCGATCATCCAAGTACAGTCCAAATCCCAATCAAGATCTGAGATCGAAGCGTAAGGTCTCCTGATCAAGAAGAGAAGCTGCTCTTTGAAACCGCAGCAGATGAGCGATTCCTCTACCAAAGCGCGATGTCTTCCTGGCCTGGGGGTTTGCAACCGCCAGGCCTGGACATGCCAACATGCAAGGACAAACAGGATGGATGCAACCCGACACACTTACAGCCCATTACCGCATGAACATCAGGGGTACGGTTACATGACGCCCTGAGGTGGTAGAACATGATGGGGTCATACCGTATAGCATGGTCCCGGCGGCTGGACATTTTCGTGAGGCTCTGATGCCCTCGAAAGCTATAGGTACAAGCGCATGTACACATGCATATACATATGTAGGTACGTAGCTGCATCCCTACCAATTAAGACGCACACGTAACAACAAAAGTAACCAGAGCCTCACGCATGACGCTCACCTGTACCTGCTCTTGCTCGGTGGATGTAACGCCACCACCGCTACCACTGGCACCTCCGCTCCGACTCTATGCCTGAGGCATGGAGCCAAGCCCGATGGAGATCGAAAATGGTCTGACGCGGTTGATAAGCGGCCGTCAGGTCTGGATGATGTAGGTACGGGCGTTCACATGAAAGGATCCTGTCAGATCTGGAAGAAAGCAAGCTAGGGTAGCAGCATGTGAAAAGGTGACATGAGCATGAGACTGTCAGATGCGCGCGCGCGTGTGGATAGGGTAGGGACAGCAGGAAGCAGGGCAGAAAAGCAGTGAAGGGGGAGTGTGATAGCAGCACACGATAAGCAGGAGACCTCTCACCATCACGTACATGAGGAAGAAGCTACAGTCCCAACCCTCCACAGCCGTCTCTGAGGCAGGAGGCTCACGCATTTCCTCCGCCGCCGCCGCCACCGCCGCCGTCACCAGCGCCAGCGCCAGCGCCAGCACCATCATTACTGTTGCCATTATCATCGCAGTGCCCCTACAGCGATAGCACCACGATTGCCGCCACTACGTCACTGCGAGACAACCTTAATACACCGAGCTGTCGGCAAGGAAGTCTAAAGCCAATTTGGAGGGGCCATGGAGAGGGAGTAGAGGTAAGGGGGGGTGCAGGGAGGGGGGGAATGGGGGGGCCAAGGAAGCGAGCGAGAGCACAGAGCAGAGAAAACTTTCGGGTTGCAGGGATGTGGAGCTGGAGGGGGATGATGCGCGCGCCAGCCAAAAGGTGACTCGTACCTGGGACTAGGGGAGAAGCAGCCGACGCTAGCGACCGGGCCTCAGGATTTGCGACGGATCTACAAAGTACAGCAGCAGGCAAGCAGCAGCGGTAAAGGTCGTCTCGGTGCATCGTGTAGTGCTCCTGTGGTGGTGGTGGTGGTGTGGTGGTGGTCCAGAGATACCCAGTTAGTAACTAGGCAGTCTAGTGGTGAGCCCTCGCTGTGTCTCTCCCACACACACACACACACACACACACACACGCACACTGGGACTCGCTTGGTGCGTGTGCGTGCGTGTGTGTAGAGGTGTGTGTGGATGTGTGCGTGTGCGCGCTTCTCACTCTCGCTCTACTCCCGCGCGCGCGCTCTCTCTCTCCGCATGCCGCCCGTTTGTTCCCTGGTCTCGTCTCGTCCCGTCTCGTCCTGTCTCGATATCGTGGGCTATCCTACTCACCCTACCCTGCCCTACCCTGTCCCATTCTGTCCTGCCCGGCCCTGCCCTGCTCTGCCCTGTCCTGTCCAATCCTCTCACGCTCACTCTTTTTCTCACCGCAAGACGAGTGCGACGATACGAGCCTTGACCCTGTGGCACTTTTCCCTAGAGCGCCTGTATGCGCTGCCTTCTGCAGTCGCCCTTCTCCTCTTAGCTTGCGAGAGAATCACCTGTACTCTCAACTGAAAGTGGCTCAAGACCATATTGCACCATCCTCACTTGTTTGCAATGGACATGAGGCGACCATGAAATCACTACGACGGTAGACGAGAGCCACGGCAGCATTCCTCCACCACTTTAACGCGACACGGTTCTCTTGGGGGAGGGTTTTTCCTTCTTCAAATTTGGAGAGTCCTTCGTTTTGGTCCAAGTCTACCCTGAAGTTCCTTTCGAGCTTGGAAGAGGAGAAACCAGTTCGCAAGACGAAGGGAGAGGCGAGACGGACCAGGAGATCACAGAGAGGCTGCCATGATGGAACATCGATACCCACCGCCTCACGCCGAGCGACATCTTCCACTTTCGTCGTACACGTCGACATTCTCACCACCGACTACCCAACCTCCAGCCCAGATCCCATATTCGGACCCGTTCCCAGCAGGCAGAGATCCCTTCCTTCCAAACGGGAGGGAGCGCAGGTTGAGTTTTGGCAGGAATGGAAAAGCATGGCACACACCGCCTCCGCAGCAGCAACAGCAAATACCGCCACCGCCGCCGCCATCACAGCAACAGCAGCAACAGCAAGGTCAGTTGGAATTCCTTATAATGTTTTGTAATTTGCACACACTCCCCATCCGAGAGGCAAGCCACGAGGAGACATCAGCTGCCGCAGGCACACGCGCATGCGTACAAGCCCAGCAGAGCACACCATATCATAACACACCACAACACATCCCACCAGTGCTGTACAGTATGGCAGGAGAGAGGTAGAGGTAGCTTATGTGCAGCTACATGTGTACCTGCTGCTGGTGGGTTGCTGGTGCTGGTGATGCTGATGGCTGTATGCGCCTCATACGTGGGAGCATGGGTCTTGTCAGCAGCACGCAAGCAATCAAACACTGCTTAGCGCAGGAACTACCTTTCAGCTACCTTGTACCAGCGCGTGCTACCAGATACCCTTCTTCCTTGCTCTTCTGATGGGCGCATGTCCACCTATCGCTGCACCTCCTGGCTGTGACGATGGATGCCATGCATTATCATCTCCTTGGTCTTCCCTCACGCGACAGCATCAGCTTGCACCCAACAGACGCGACGGAAGAATCTGCAGCGCATCTTTGGTGGCCAGCAGCAAGGATGACCAGCGCGCCAAACTCAGGGCAAGACATCAGATGGGAGAGAGAGAGAGGGGGGAGATCCTGCATGGATGCGACAGACCAACAGCGCAGGATCGTCTTGCAGACTGGCCACCACACCCCTTTCCACCCATCGCTCTTCGCACAGCGATACCACTCCTCCAGCGTTGTCCACTTCACCTCCCTTCATCGCCTCACTTCAATTCACCACACCCCATCAGTTTTCCTTGCATGTGTCTTCTGTCCTACCCCACATCTACCCCGTTTGGGGAAAGCTCGTTTGGGGAGCTTTGGGCAGCAGCTCAGCTCGGCTCAGCGGTTTCTGGGTCATAGTTGCACCTTCCCTCGCAAGCTCAAGCTGTACCTACCTTAACTGACAACTCCCGCGAAATTCAGGAAATAACCATGCACCTGCCCAATATCACCACCCCCAATATCACCACCACCATCAACACCACCACCAACAACAACCACCGCCCACCCAGTCGCCACTGCCTCCCCCGCCGCCGCTGAGCGCCTCAGGCAGCATGCCGCTCCCCTATGATCCCTCGCGACGACCTTCCCTCGGAGGAAGTGGGGCTGGGAGTCCGCCACTCTACGGAGGTAAGTCGCATCCCCGATGCTCGCTTGATTGTTTGCGCGCGACAGCTCCTTTGTTGAAACATGCGATACTGATCATTGGTTTTTTTTTTTACTCTATGCAACAGCCTCACAGCCGCCTTCCTCTTCAATCCCGCCTCCTTTCCAGACGCGCAACATGCCTCCGCCGTCGCCGCCTCAAATACCTCCTGGCGCTTCCTCCTTACCAGGCACCGCGCCTCGGGGCCCGCCTACCGCTTCCCCTTTTGCCAGCGTCCGCGATCTTGCCGGCTCCTCATCCTCAGTACACCGGCCTGCTGCAGGCATGAGCATATCCTCGATGCTTGGCGATGAATCCAAGAGGCCTTCCGGTTCACCGCACGGCTCTGTCATCGCGCACTCACCGCCATCCATCAAATCAATGCAACCTCCATCGCCGGGAAGAGCTAGGTCGTCGAGTATGCGCGAAGCTATGGGGAGGCCGGTGAGGGAAACCTCGCCGTTCAGGGCTGCTTTGATCGGGGAGCCACGTCCATCGTCGGCTGCCTTCACGCACGACAGGATGTCAGAGCCGAGGAGGGAGCCGTTGTTTGGTTCTCCCCTGTTACAGCGCGAGTCACCACACAGCTTTCGAGCTTTCCAGCCTGTCGCAAGAGACGATCGAGCACCACTAAACGGTGCCGGAAGACCCAACAGCCAACCATCAGGGCAGCAGCACCAGCATCAGCAGCCACCACCACCTCCACCACCACCACCACCACCACCACCTCGTAGTGTGGAAGACATTATCCGCCGCGACGCCGGCCCTGACATGTCACCTGGCGGTTTCAGACATTATGGTGACCAGAAAGCGACGCCGATCCGAGAGGGTCACATGTCACCTCGCGACTCTGCACACGCAAGGAACGGCATACCTCATTCAGCGGATCGCCCGTTATATCACAGCCCTCAGTTGGGTCGTGAAGTACAACACCAAAGCCCAGCGACTTTCCGAAACGCAATACTCGGTGCGCCACCTCAGGACGAGAGAAGCAATCCGTTTCGATCTAGTTACCCACGACAATCAGAACCTCCCCTGCGTGACCCTTACGAGACGACGCGACCAATGCACGACGCTCGCCGAGAACAGGACCAACGGCCCTCACCGACCACCACAACCTTCCAACACTACGAGCCAAGACGTAATGGCAGCCATGACCGTCCTACACCTTTCGAAGAGCATCAGCGGATGGAGATGATACATCGTGATGGAAACCGCAAGGGGAGTGAAGGCTCAGTCACACACCGTCTGTTCGCTGGCGTCAGCCCAGAACTTGATCGGAAGGGTCGCAACTCGCCTCTACCGCAAGCTGTCCAAGGCGTGCAACCTAAGCAGGTCGGTCCAGGAGGCGACAATCCTGGAATAAAGATGGAGTTCGGCCGCATGTTCTCAGGGATCGGGAGTGGAGTTGGCGGCAGCCAGACGCCAGTTGCTGGACAGTCTGTCAACGGCACCTCGACACCTCTACGTGGAAGTCCTTCTACGCACGTGAATGATGGCAATCTGGTTCGGACAGCCGTGGATCATCTTGAAGAGAGTCGGAGCGGGACAAAGGCGAGCGGACGTGGCGGCAGAAGGGGCGGCCGACGGCCACGCGATGATACGGAGAAAGATGGTGAGAACGCTGATGGCAGACACACACCAAGCACGCGCGGCGGTAAACGAGCAAAGACGAACAACCACCATCACCAGACCGAGGTACAGCATGATGCTCGCGAGCAGCAGCCGAGCTCGTTCTCAATGCTACGGTTCAACTCGAATCCTACACCACCAGTGAGGAATAGCCAAACTCCAGCACACCGTCCCACTGCCCAACATCAACAACATCACCATGGGTTGCCTCATACTGGCGCTCAAATACCTCGCAAATCTTCGGTGACAATCAAGAGCAGGGAAATCTGCAACGAAGTCGCGCATAAGCCACGACGACATCTCGGTTCACAGCTGTACACTACAGAACTGTCGCTACCCTCGCCTGAGAAGGCATACCTCCTTGACGACATGCGCATCCGCTACAACACCGCCATGAAACCCATCCCACTACTTGAAGGCAAAGAGAACTGTACCTATACTGTACGGGTACCCCGATTCTATCTCGCAAGACCAGACTCGAAACAGGCACCGAACAGTAACACCGCATCCCAAACCCCCAGTGAACTCGAAATGATCTGTCGCAGGCGACAACTCTGGGGCGCAGAAGTCTACAGCGATGACTCAGACGTGGTGGCGGCAGCTATTCATTCGGGCTGGATCAAAGGCGACTTCGGCGATTTCAACGACGCCCTCAAAGACGTCACTTCTGATGGCGAAGGGGACGGGGAGGATACCACTACGAAGCCACCTGCGACTCTCCTGACGAAGCCGAAAAGGCCTATCTCAGTCCCCGCCAACCGTGACGCACACATCACCCTCCTCATACTGCCTCCACTCCAGAGCTATGCCAGCTGTGTGCAGAATCATATCGCCAGTCGCGAGTGGAAGAAGACGAAGCATGACGGCATGAGCTTTATGATTGCGAGGGTGGATTTCGTTGACGAAGGCGTGGGCACTCGATACTGGGAGAGGACTGGAGTGGCGAAGAAAGCGAGGTTGGCTGCTGAGGAGGCCGCAAAGAGAGAGGCGGCGGCGGGTTTGCTCATGTTCGCCACTTCTGCTTCTGCTGCTCCCTCTACCCCCGCTACTGGGAGTGCGGGAAGTGGAAATGGTGGTGTCGTCAGGGTTGGTGCTTGAAAATTGCATCTTGAGAGTGGTCGAGCGGGCGTCTTGTGATGAGGAGCATTGCCCGGAGAAGCGAAGCGATCCTCGCATACGCAATCCCTCTGTCGCCACCAACATGCAATCTCAAACAGTCATCCACGCAAGTTATATGCATGGCGACAGCCCAGTCACTCCTCCCCCCCTCTGTCCGCGAGGGTGAGCAGCCGCAATACTAGCCCTAGTCATCCCAACTAAAACATCGAGACCAACCCATCTATCGCTTTTGACTACTTCATTTCGGTCCACGCCATGAAATGAGAACGAGCACTGTATATATACACTTATCATTATCATCACCCGCAACACCGCTACTACTGTAACTTACCCAGCCTTGCACGGCGCCATGCTGTATTCCAGACACTCGCATGCGGTTGGCTGAGTGGGTTTGTGTGAATTTTTGGAAGTGCCTACGAGAAGGATGTTGGAAGGATGTGAAATGAACCATTGGGTCTCGAGGATCTTCGGCGCGTTGCGACTTTTCTGGCCCTCGCTGCAGGAGAAGCGAGACCGAATGTGCCGGTTAGATGATTGTTTTTAGTACAGATACCCTCTGCGAGATCTTATGGTGGCTTTGTTGCGGTATATGATTACCATCACTGTCCGTTCTTTGCAAGCTTGAACCATTCTCTCTCTGTCCGACTTCAACCTGTCCTCCGTTGTCATGCTGTTGTAAGACTCGGAGCAGTTCTAGACGAGACGAGGACTAAAACGCAGTATGCGTCCATGAGAAATCGATGTCACGGCACAATGTCTCGATCGGTATCATAATTACATATATTCTCGCAGCTATGCGAGCGCAGATTTCCCACAGCAAGGAATAGTACTCACACTGTTCACTCAACCAGAGCATCATCCTCGTCGTCCTCCGCATACGAGACCCTCTTCCTCCCACCGCCGCCTCTAGCACTTTTCCTTGTGCCCCTCCCGACCGCAGCAACCGGCGCCTTGATGTCTTCGCTCTCATCCCCGTCCTCATCCTTCATCACCACGTCGTCGAGCTCGCTCGCGCTGGGACTGGGCGTGGGCACGATGGGCTCCTCTTTCACCTTCTTCCTGGATGCAGCCGCCTTTGGTTTCCTTCCCGCACCGGATGCAGTCTGTTTCCTGCCCTTGGGCTCCGCTTCAGCAGGAGCGGTAGCAGCGACCGCCACCTCCGAGGCGGCCTGCGCGGCCTCATACGCGTCTTTCTTCGCTTCCGCTTTTATCTTCACCGCCCGGTCTTTCTTCTTCATCGCTGCTTTTGCCTTCTTTGTAGCAGGGGTCTCGTTCGGGTCGCTCTCGCTCTCGTTCTCGGCCTCTTCCTCTTTGATCTGGGCTTGGCGCTCAGCGTATGCTTTTGCGGCCTCTTGTTTCGCCGTCTCCTTGGATTTTGGCGCCTTGGCTTCCTTGGGCTTGACCTCCCTCTTCTTCGGACGGAGGTAGTCTTCCATGCCTGGCGGCCAGTAGACCCTGCCGTCTGCGCCGCCCATACCTACTTCTTCATCTGGGACGAGATTGGATGGATCAGGAGCGTCGGCGGGTTTCTTCTTTCGGTTGAGTAGTTGAAGCGCGACTTTGTTGTCGTCGTCACGGACGTAGGGGATGACATCGTTGAAGGTGTCGAACTTGGGTAATTTGAACGTGCGCATCAGCTCGAAGACGGCCTGCTCCTTGTCCTTGGCTTCAATCATCAGGTCCATAGTCGGAGGGCACGGTGGGAGGGTGGCGACGCGAGGGTTATGTTTGCGTCGTTGGCGTCCCGTGATGGCGCTTGGTGTGGGCTCGGAGTAGTGCATCTTAGGCGTGATGCCCTTGCGCTCCCAGGTGGCAAGAATGCGGGGATAGAGGTCCATGATGTCCCTTGTGCCTTCGCGGATCTTGTCGGCGTCGAAGATGATGTTGTGGTGGTGGTAGTCGAGTACGAAAGGGATGTTGAGTTCTTCGCAGACAGGGAGGAGGTCGTGGACGGAATACGAGACATCATCATTCTCGAGCACCAGACGGTTCTTGACCGACTGGGGGAGCTTGACGTATTCATCCTTGAATCGCTGGATGGTAGCGGCCTTGTCGTCGAAGACGCCGCCCATGTGTATTATCATGACGGCGTCCTTGTCCAACTGCTCGGGTAGCCTGAGCAGAGTGAGCATCTCGTCGTGATATGCCAGGTCGCGGATAGCGTTGTCGATGACTTGCTTCCGAGGGCTCCCGAGCTGGGTGAACTGGCCTGGGTGGGTAGTCACACGGTGGCCGAATTGCGCAATGACTTTGCCAGCATCCGCAAGGGCATCCGTTGCAAACGGCGCAAGCTTGTACCCATACTCTGGATGCGACGCGAAGGGGAATATTTCACTGCTGAGGCGCATGAACCTGATGCCGTACCTGTCGTTCCAGCGTATCATCTTCTTGATATCTTGCACGTTTGCCAAGCAGATGGCCTCCAGGTACTGCATACCCAAGCCCACGTCCGCAGGCTTGGACCGATCCGGACGATTCTTCGTTGCATGCTCCGGCTCCTCTGGATTCCGCAGTGGATGACGATGTTCGAGGATTGACTGGATGCGGCACGTCCTTGAGCTGAAGACGGGCGGGTTGGAGTTTCGAAGGTAGGTGTTGAGACATGCATAGCCCAACCGGCCTTTCCAGGGTAGGGGAAGGTAGTCAGAGTTGACTGGTGGCGGTCTCGAGAGTGCCTGCTTGACCTCTTCAGGGTCAGCGTCTTCGTCCTCTGCGGCTTCAGGATCATAGTCCGTATCGCCACCCTTGGCTTTCGTGCCAGAGGCAGGTTTCGGAGTGGCAGCAGCAGAAGTCCCTTCCTCTGCCTTTACGGTAGCCTTGGCTTTACTCTCCTCCGTCTCCTCAACGCCCTTCTTCCCACTCTCAGATTTAACACCTTTCCCCTTCCTCCCCCTTCCCTTCGCAGCTACAGGCATGGTAGGCTCGACCACGGTCTCAGGAGCGTCGCTAAGCGGGCTCTCTTCTTTGATTCCATTGACGGCCGCATTACCGACCCCACCGAGATCCCTCATGGGTGAGCCATCTGGCGAGGCTCTAGTCGCGTTGGGCGCGTCCAGAATTTCAGAGTTCACCTCCGGGTTGGTGACAGCATTGAGGTTGCGACGGCTGGATGCCCTTCGCTTCAATGCTGGTGGCGCGGGCGCCGCGTGATTTCCAGCAGCAGTCGCCTGCGTAGAAGCCTTACGCTTCATAGCCGGCATGATTGAGGGGTTTTTTGCGGGTGTCGTATAGTTTCTATAGAGCTGGCAGACTGAGCGGCGGCCTAGAGTACGGCAGAAGGCACTTTTGGTGGATATATGCAGCCTTCGTAAAGGCAGGCGAGAGAGCATTCAAAAGCACAGAGGTGATATATGCAGGACGGAGAGAAATGGAATACGGTTTCTACCATTGGCGTTCCCTACGCGATCAACATATCCATTTCTCTGGCACCAGGTGCATTGATGAAAGTCTGGTTCTATTCCTGACGTGAACGCGATTCACGATCTGGGGCGATCGCGTGACGTCACCAAGACGAGATCTACGGATCTCAAGTCTGCACGGGCGCTGGAGATGGAGGATCGCTTCTGGCTTGACATCGACGTCTCGCATCGATTGTTCTGACAGACATCGTCAAATTTACACGTCCACACTTTCGGATATTGCCTAACAGGTCTGAATTGACACAATATGAGACGCGCTTTGGTTTGATGTGACAAGACGTTGCGGTGCTATGTCTTCGCTTATTACATTATGGTAAGTCAATTTGCAATTTGCTCAACCATTTGTCGGGCAAAACAAAGAAGCATTGGAGGAGCCGTTGTTGCTCTCATGTACTCATGTTAGATCGTTTCCCGAATCCATGCATCCTGTGGGTATCTTGTTGACGCCCAAAACTCCCTTCAAATGGAACCCAGTAAGTAGTCAAATCGTGCAAGTTATCAAAATGCCCTAGGCAAAGGCAACGGCGACAACCATAACAGCGGCAATACCGACAGCAGCTGGGGCCTTGATGTTGATAGCACCCGCAGTTGGGGCAGGGGTAGTCGCGGCTGGAGCAGGACCGCTCGTGGTAGGACCGCCCTCTTGAGTCGCAGCAGTGGTGCTTGATCCGGACTCGCCGCTGGCGGTACGGGATCCACTGCTGTAGGTGGGGGGACTGGCCGAGGAGGATCCCTCAGGAGTACCAGTCGGAGCGGTGGTGCTCTCGGCAGTGGTCTCGGAAGAGAGGCCAGGTGCAGTGGTTGGCGCAGCAGTCGGATATGAGCTTGGGGAGGTGCCTGTAACTGGAATGACTTCAGTACCGCTGGTGGAAGAGGCCGGGGCAGACTCGGTGACGCTCGAGGCAACGGAGGTCCCAGCTGGGATGCTGGTGGCAACAGAGCTCTCGGTTGGGATAGGCAAGGCAGCGGACGACTCTGAAAGGACTGAGGTGGCGTAGCTGGATGGGCTGGTTCCACCAATGGCAGCTGTAGAAGAACCTGATGAGCTTTGTCCCAACGCAGTCGTGTCGGATGCAGATGTTATGGATGTGACCAGTGTTGTTGGTATTGGGGACGTGACAACGATTGTGCTAAGGGATGCTTGGGTATCGGTTGAGGTGTATATGCTTGGCGAAGCCAGAGAAGATGCTGCGGATGTATACGTGCTTGGTGCTGTTGCTGTGGATGGGGGAGGCTGAGGATTCTCGAGCGACCCGAACGCCGACGAGAAGACGACCAAAGCATTCGAGTACAGGACAGCAACGGTGGCAGTGGAGAGAACGCTCAACGCGTCCAAGGGATCAGGGGAAGATGTGGTCGCAGGGGCAGATGCAGAGGATGACGCTCCGATGGCTTGCCGCCGTCGCAACTCGTCTTTTACGAATCTTGCAGGTGCAGGCGGAGAGGGACACTCACTCGAGGAACAAGCGCAGTCGCAGCTAGCGGTGACGGTAACTGCATTATTTGTCAGTGCGCTGTTCGAGCAGTATGAGCGACATTCTTCCTCTACAATATTCGTCAGCTTATGATGTCTTTTGCAAATGTTGCGGGCGGTCTGGTCACAGAAGCATCTGCATCGTCTGTCTGCCCTACAATGGCCATCTTCGCTCCAGGCTTAGACGGTTCATGCAGACATCGACGATGGTGCTAGTGAGGCGATCACCTGGAGATGGCTCGAACATACCACCAGTCACTTCAGCGGCAGCAAGGGCAGCCGCAGCGAGGAGCAAAACTGAGGGACGCATCTTGACTGATGTTGATGTAGTTAGAGACGTCAACGTGTCGAAAAAGTAGGATTGTGCTGGAGAGAACGAGCGGGTGTGGATATTCAAGAGAATTAAAGGATGGATTGCTTTCTGATGTGGTTGGTAAGTGAGTGAGTGGAGGTTGGTAGGTAAGGCGGTTTTGTCGAATTAAATGTGATAGTGGGAGAGGTTGTGTGTTGTTTGATGCTGCATGAGGAGGCGGGCTGGCCTGGTCAAAGCTTCACTGTCGCCCCCAGCCATCCAGCGCAGGCAGGCAGGCGCGCGAGCCACATCATATCACAGGGGGTGAGAGATTCCACTGGAACAACTGTATTCGGTGACACGGCGTACTGCGTATGATGTGCTAGGGCGATCGAGCAAGGAGAGCTAGACGCATGAGGGAGCATGCCACAAGTGAATTGATATGCGGTTTCACAGGTCGCGAATTCAAGGAAAGCTGCATGTTACTGTGCGAGTGACCTTGGATTCCTTCACAAGCAGCATTCCCTGTGCTCATGATTCTTACTACTGCTTCCACTCCTTGGTCTACTTCCTGGTATCCATCAATCCACATCACCACCGCCCGACCCAAACAGGGTCTATTGTCAGGTTCCGAATTTGCCTGGCAGGCAAGGCAAATAGCCAAGGAAAACTTTAAAGAAGCGGCGCATTTGAGTGGCTGGGGGATATCCATGGCAGTACTAGCGCCACGCTAGATACATTAGCGCGCCTTTGTCGTGTCGCGAAGCGCGTTTGCCTAAAATGTGAATGCCTAGGTGTCAACATTGGAAGGTGCATGGAAATGGGAAAGATGTGACACTGGCGTAGCCCTGGCGTTTTCGCAGGCGAAAGTAGAAGTGGAAGTGACGGTGGAAATGAAAGTTGAAATGAACTTGGAAATCTTCCTGAGTACAGTCAGAGGAGAACTGGGAGCACAGCGACCTTGGAGAGCACTGAACCAATGAGGCTCTCATTTGCGATAGTCTAAATCTACCATGCCGAGGTTCCAGCGCATCAGACAATCAGTCAGGTTGTGTGCTGGCCATAAAGACTGTAGGGATACGTTGCACATCCGGCCAAGACCGGAATGTGACGACGTGACCAACATGATTTGATACACCACCTCTCCTACTGGTGGGTATGTATATGTTGGCGAGCATGACGGCACAGCGCAGGCTTCAGCTTCTGCTAGCAACAGTTAGCACAGGCTCGCCAGGCATCAACATGCTAACAAAATCGAAAGTGTGTGGTTGAAAGTCAGACAGCAGTTGGACAATAGTGAATCCACATTTAGTATTCAGAACAGGTCTGTGAGTTATTGGTTTTTCATCAGGTAGAGGGCAGTGTTTGGATGGGAGGGAGGGTGTCGGTTTGACATACCAAGTCCAAAGAACGTCACTCAGATAAACGCTTCTTCTTTACGAAAAAACTGTCCAGCTTCGTCTGGCCTGCGTCATGCTTCATACTACCAATTCCACCTCGCTGCCTCTTCAAGCCGACGAGATGTTGGTGACTATTGACGGCGGCAATGAGAGTTGACCAGCCATCCAGTCTAAACGCGCCCCTAGTATCTCCGGTTTTCATTTTGTGAGAGACTGGGCTGGTTAGAGCATTGTCCTTAGTTTCAGCTGGTGAGACTGTTGGTCGAGACGTTCGTGCTGTTGCTTGAGCAACATCGGCTACTGGAAACCCATCCGCTTGAGATGACGACGCTAGCGTCTCAGCTTTCGCGTCACGCATTGTCAAGTGCAATTCAAGGTAGCCAGTGTTACTCCAGCCGCCCAGATGCTCCAATATCAAGCTGCTGCCCTTGGCTGCCGTGACCTCAGCCGAAACCTGAAGGCTTCTTCGAGGCAACCGCGCAAGCAGCCTACGCCACAGATGCGCCAACAGTATTCCATGAGATATGATTGCAACGGCATCCTCATGCTCATCATCTGAAGCGGCCAGTAGTGGGACAAGGTACTCGTCCAGAAATGTATCAGCCCGCCGATCTAGGGACTCCTTACTCTCGACGTCAACAAATCCATCAGTAGCCCTGTGCGCTTCTCTATGTACATCCTTCCCACTCTTGCCAAGCTTTGAACGAGCGTAGAAAGACCTGCCTTCGTAGTACCCGAAGTCTTGCTCGATCAGGGCTTGGACCTTGACGATTTGAAGCTGTGGCACGTCGACAACGCGTGTCTTCTGCGCGTTTTGCAACGCCTCGGCCGTTTTGAAGGCTCTGGTCAGTGGCGATGAGAAGATATGAGTTATTTTGATGTCACTGTTGGCGAGATAATTTCCTAGATGACGGGTCTGATCGACGCCGAAGTTGGTAAGTGGTGAGTCGCGTACGCCAGCGTACAGGCCAGCTACATTGTCTACAGTTTCGCCATGGCGGATCAGGAACAGCTTCATGGATGCCGCATTGTTGTGACAAAGGCGGACGGTTACGACCGTGAGGGAGTCAAATCGTGTGCCAAATGTATGGTCATAAATGTGTAAGAAATGCTAGAGAAGTCTTGGATTTCGAGCAAGCAAATCCCAGACCAAAACGCCAAGCGGACCTCCGAGACCCACGTGCTGTCCCCAGCCGGTCTGTAGCGTCAAGCTTCTATATTGGACATCACAATGTCATTAGAAGTGGAGTGTGTGCAAGCGTTGTTGACATTTACCGTAAGGTTAGCATATATGCATCATCTGATCTATTGTATGCTGTTGACAGCACGTTTATTGATGAACTTGGACCAACATGTTTGAAACTCCTCACTACACCTAAAATCCACGAACGGTCAACAACACTCTCAGCAGAAGCTTTCGAGAGCACTGATCTGACCCACGCCATCTCCCTTGGCCAGAGTCATACGCTTTTGGGCGGTCCGTTGACTTGCAGCAACATTTCGGTTAGGTCAGAATTCCACAGACAAAAAGTCTCACACAAACACCTCAAGGAATGCAGCAAGACAGTGGACCGATTCGTCGGCATAGCTGTTCGTCGTAGCTCGAGCACCACCTCGGATCCAAGGGTTTGCAGACAGCTCGTCCGCAAACTGACCGACATAGGCGCGAATGTGGATCCTTTGCCGACATAGCGCTGCCACATTGAACTTTTGGGAACATTACGTCGCTCCCGGACGAAAGGTGTCGCCGTTCCGGACGCTGTTGTATTGCCTTGACGTCAACAGAAAAACAATTGAAGCACATGCAAGAGCTTCTCGCTGTGAATGGTGGAAGCCTACAAGCCAAGGCTTCGCATCGTTCATGGAGAAACAATGGCATCCAACTCACATCTGCAGGGCAAGCTGAACCTGCAGTAGCGTTTGTCGAAAGATAACAGTAGCTCAAGGTGTCGATAAGCAGCTTGTGTTTTAGAAAGCTTGAGAAGGGTAAAGACTGAGTATTCGCCTTCTCGCGAATACTACGCACATTGCCCCATGTGATGTGTAACACGTTGAACAGCGCGAAATTATCGTCAACGCCGTGCTCAAGCGGTAGGACATTGACTCAAGCTAGTATTAATGGGATGTAGTGAAGACAATGTACGCTCAAGTTGGAACACGGTAGCAGGAACCAATCTAAGATCCATGTGACAGATGCATTGCTTCTTCGTTTATCTCGAAGAGAGGAATAGCATGTAACATTTCTTCTGCCCAACAAATGCGCTCGAGGTCAAAGACATCTGCAAGCTTTGCTTATGAATGGCTAATTCTGATAAGAAAATATCTTCTGTCCGTGTCGTAGCGAATGGACTAGTAGTCGTTGTCGCGGCGCGAGGAGCCATAGCTGTCGTTGCCGCCGCTACCACCAGACGAGCCGTAGCTGTCGTTACCACCAGAAGAACCGTAGCTATCGTTACCACCGGAAGAGCCGTAGCTGTCGTTGCCACCAGACGAACCGTAGCCGCCCTTACCGCCAGATGAACCGTAGCTGTCGTTGCCGCCGCTACCGCCAGACGAGCCGTAGCTGTCGTTGTCATTGCGAGAGGAGCCATAGCTGTCATTATCATTGCGAGAGGATCCATAGCTATCGCCACCACCGCTGCCGCCAGAGGATCCGTAGTTGTCGTTGTCGTTGCGAGAGGAGCCATAGCTATCGCTGCCGCCACTGCGACCGGAAGAGCCATAGCTGTCGCTTCCTCCAGAAGAGCCATAGCTGTCGCTTCCTCCAGAAGAGCCGTAGCTGTCATTGCCACTGCTGCCCTTAGACGAGCCGTAGCTGTCATTGCCCCCAGAAGAGCCGTAGCTATCGTCGCCACCGCTATTCTTAGAGGAGCCGTAGCTGTCCTTATTGCTGGACGAGCCGTAGCTATCATTGCCGCCAGAAGATCCGTAGCTATCATTGCCGCCAGAAGATCCGTAGCTATCATTGCAGCCAGAAGATCCGTAACTGTCGTTCCCACCAGAGGAGCCGTAACTGTCGTTACCACTGCTGCCACCGGATGAGCCGTAGCTGTCGTTGCCACCAGACGAGCCGTAACTGTCGTTGTTACCTCCACGGGACGAGCCGTAGCTGTCGTTGCCGGAGGAGCCGTAGCCTAATAGACTGTTAGTCATAGGGAGCTAGTGGGCTAAGGGTTCGTAGGATCGATGTACTGTCACTGTTATCGTTGTCCCTGTAAGACATGATGTTAAGGTTCCTGTTTACTAATGAGGTATATTGGATCGAGATAGAGGATTGGACGTCAAGAAAAAGATGGTAAGATTAGACGGGACAGCATTGTTTCTTATAATAACCTTGGAACAATGCTATAGCTCCTAGAAATGACGTCATTCCAGAATTGCGTTATGCCTCGGTGAGGCCATGCAGGGTGAGCTTCCAAGTTTCTACCTGTACCGCCGATAGCACCGACGTTGAGCTACTAACAACGACCATGATGTTGATAGCGATGGAGTCTTTTACCGCTCGACTGTCCAGTAAAAAGGCTTTAGCTGTCCTCACATACCTGGAACTCCCGTCCGAATCCTGCAATCGCAATCAATGCTGGTCAAGCAGGGGGAGCTTGTGTCAGACACAGCACAAACAGAAATCCTATATCATCTGAAATAAAGGACTTCTGTACGGAACGACTTACATTCTGGAGAGTGTGACGGTCCAAAACTGCAAATAGAGGCTGAAGATCGAAAGCTCGCCCTCCCTGAACACATAAAACAAGCTGAGAAGAGCAATCTACATGTCCAGATTGTATGCAGCTTGAAGAAATACCTATGGTGCCTCAAACGACAGAATCAAATTTTTGAGGCTTCAAGTTGATTGCATCTAAAAGTCATTTCCAAGTGCCAAAAGTTCATCTCTTATAAAGCCAGTACGGTTCCGCTGATGAAGGTCCTTAAGATGACATCAAAGTGATACACTAATCAAGTCGAGTCGTCTCTTGACCACCACAGCGGGATCAGCAAACTTATTTGCCGTTGGCATTGAATTCACGGAAGCATCCACTATCAGGATGTCAGATTTGCTGGCTCGATTTATCAGTTGCTGTCATGGAATCTCATCACAACAGCTACCCTGGCGATTCTGTTGCAAAAATCGATCAAGTTTGCTCGACAAGAAAAAGAATAAACATCTTGCCTTCGTAGAGCAATAACGTCACATGTCTTGCTGATTTCGGTCAATGGTCTTGGCGATGTCTGCGTTGATGACGCCTGGCTTAACTTATATACCACTCAGTGAGACCGGTCGAAAAGCTGCTCCTCGCATATTGGCAAAAGGGTTACTCATAGAATAAACAAATGAGGGAGTCACGGGTATAGTAAGCATGTAGTAGGAGAGGGGAAGCCAGAACATAATTGTTCTGCCTTTTTCCCACTAGAATCGTCGTCTATCTACTACCTTGCGTGGGCATCGACGCTGCGTTGGCCAGCTGCAAGGATTCCAGTTCTTTACGTGAAACAGCTTGGCCGGTCGTCTGTGTGATGAGCTTGATTGCAGGTGACATTATGAAGGTGAGATGTGGCACGGCGAGACGTGGAACCGATTGCAAACCAGGGCAGTTTCTTCACGAGATGAGGATGTGTACACTTTCGTCCAACTCTTCCACCGCGGTTTCTACATGTGAATGTTTTCACTCAACTCCTTAAATAGTTTATATACATTCGTGTTCGAGTGTGAAGTAGAGTCGCATTATCATAGTAATATGTGACTTGCTCTCAGTCGTGGAACGCTGTCGTAATATACGTGAGAGTTAGTGGAACTCCCTACCTCCAAGGCAGACTCGTGACACGTGAACTTTCATGATGTATCCTTCCCACTGTGAGAGACTATCACATGTTCGGATACTTCAGAAACTCAGGTGCTTTCATGGGGGGCTCCCGAGCATGTGAATTGTGAGTTTGCTGTAACTCTTGCCTTTTCGTGTTGTGACCAGCGAGATAGTACCCAAATCTACAAAGGAAAGTACAAACTCCAGACAGACCTCTTGCAGAGCATATGTTGCCAGTGTCTATAGCTCATGAGATGGGATGGACTGGTGGAGATTCGAATTGGTCACCTTTTAATGGCGCTGATAACGAGGCTGAGAACAGTATTGTTATGGGTGACTTGTTAACCAGCTATTCCATCGATCACCCAATTCCACCTCAGAATCCAACGACTACTGCTAATGCCGCTGCTGCTACTGATAGAACTGAGTATCTTGGACCTAGGGTTAGTGACTCTGGGTCTGTTTCTGCCACAGTCGTTGGTACCCACCGGATTCAGGAACCTCATGAAACAGTTCCTAAGGTCGTCAGGAATGAGCGTAATTTCGTTGACCATGGTGTTGCATTCTTCCTCCCACCCGACGAGAATCGTTGTGCCGACCAGAGGGAAAATGCTACTCACCGAGCCTATATCGATGGGATTGAAGTTGATCTTACAGCGGTGTCCAAGTATGATCTGCGCCTTGCTCCGAGGGAACACAGAGATGGATACGAGAATACCTGGATCGATCAGGATGAAACAGGGGATTACGATCCCAAGTCCGAACTTCAACAAGCGCGTGTCCAGCAACAACAACAGCGTTTGCGTCTACGCCGTCAAAGATGCACCAAGCGCGAGAACACCATCTTACAACACGACACAAGAATCACCGTTGAGCCAAAGCGACTGATTGCATCTCTTCGGTTCGCCAATCCAGAGACGAAGCGACGACTGGTGAACTTTGTTGCATATGGTAATGATGCTGATAGTGGATATCGATTCCGCGAGCGCCAGGACAGGAGCGCATACATGCGAGGTGATCAAGAGTGCGACTCTAGCTTGATCCGATCTGCGGTGCCTTTGGCGAGAGGTTGTCGCCATTGCGCATTACTTGGCCTGACTTGCTCCATCATCGATGACGAATTTGAGTATCCATGTAAGGCTTGTAGTGAAGATGCGGAAGTCTGTGAACTGATCCGCCCGCCTGCTCGAAAGCGTGGGTGCGAGGTTTGCAAGAGGAAGAAACGATCATGCTCATACAAGCGTACATACAAGCATGGCTCGAATTGCCGCGAATGCGCGAGAGACGCCGATGTCTGCATTGCAGGCCCAGCTAAAGATGCCGTTGCCGTTCGCTTGAGGTGTCCATTGGAAGGAGTAGCTCTTCGAGATCATGCTTCATGGCTTCAGAAAAGGTTGACGGCTAAGAAGCCGAAGATCATAAAGTTCTGCAGCAACTGCGAGAAGACTGACTTAGACTATCCAACACCACAATCTGGACGAAATGGCAAGAGTGGTCTGGCATGCTGCGATGACGGTGACGACTTTCCATTCCAGAACGGGGCACCGAATCAGTACATGGCGCCTCAGCACAACAGTTGTAACATATTGAGTCAATGTGTTCCCCCACCTGGTGATGATGGAGTGAAAGGCTTGGTGACGGCCTCGGGAGCTTCGGGAGGTAGTGAATTCACGATCACCACACGCTTCTTTCACCCAATACGTTTCAATCACGATACAACACCCGACCCTGCGCAGTCATGCCACTTCTGCCAAGAGCCAGCACTCGCAGTCTTCGGTTCCGTGCCTCGCAAGATCCGCGTCACGTTGACAGCAGACGGCACCAGCTACCAGGAACTCAATGATGAGGACAACGGGCCTGGTGTTGAAAATACCAAAATCTGCTCGCTGTGTACGTACCGCCGTATGCAAGTAGCCATATGCGTGATGCACGACCTTCGTCCAATGCCAAGTGCAAGGCGCAAAGACGAACACGGCAGCCTAGATGCCGCACTGAATCGTCTTGAGGGGGGCTCGTCAAGTGGGGCAGAAGAGTGGTGCTCGATTTGTCCCAGCCTTGCTACTCACTCCTGTACTTCGCCACAAGACGTCGCGGATGGAGAAGAATCTCCTGAACATGGCTGTGGTCTCCGAGCTTGCGATACGTGTGTTAACGCTCTTTCAATGGAGTATGGTGGAGATCTGCAGCATATGCTTGCTGAGGTCAGAGATGAACCGAGCGAGGAACGACCATGGGGTCTACGAGCAGACGCTGAGTTATTTAGAGAAGACGGGCTATTGGTAAGGTATGCGGTGCTGAGCGATGCGTGACCAAGATCACTTTATCTAAATTCATTCTCAAGAATGTATAATTGTACCTCCCAGGTTTCCTGGGCTATTCTGATGCTTAGCCCTTTGATAATTTCTGCTTTACACCTTTACAGACAAGATTACGATCAGACATTTGATCTTCTTCAGCTATTCTCGTGGGTTCGAATCCAGGCTCGTTACTACACTTCCAAAGACTCGCTGTACTGCATATCCTCCGTTCCACCAGCGCCAAACACTCTAATCGGTATACCAACCTCGAAGCTATCCGCCATCAGCTTTTCTTTGGCAATCAATCCCATTCCTCTCTCATCTCTTCCTATTTCCTCTAATAATTCCTCACCTGACTCGCCACTTTCATCGACTCCCCTAAGGTCCACACTGTCATGTCTTTGCGTGATGAACTCCACACGTAACCTCCAACCAAAGTTCACACCCGTAGTCTCAAATGTAGGTGTTGAGGTTGTAGGAACTGCAAGATTGAAGGAGAGCTGCCTTGCAAACAACGCGTTCAGGCGCACAGAAGCATGTACTCTGCGTGTTACGCGCTGAATGCTCGAGCTGCTGCGAAGAGCGAGGGATGGATCAACGCTCTCTGCGCTTTCCAACTCTATGAGGATGGCGTAGGTTGATGCTGGCTGCGCTGCTGGAGGTGGATGATTCGGTAGGGCATTGAAGGGAGCGCTGAAGTCGAAGGTGCCGATGACGGATTCGCCAAGGCGATAGGCTGGACGGAGGAGAGTGAGGACTGCAACGGGTTGGCCAGAGCGGGCAATGTTGAAGCGGTTTGTGGCACGAGTGTCTGTGGTATGAGTATCGTTGTTCGAAGGAGTGCCGTTATAGTTCGAGCGGAGGATTGCAAGATCGATTGCCTCCTTCACGCTGGGTACCGATGACTCTGATGCGCTTTCTTTCCTTGACTGTGTATGGGGCAGTGGAGTAGTCGGTGAAGCAAGGGCATCGCGTTCGTCCTTTGTTGTGTCTTCAAGCAGCCGCTCTGTATATCTGAGGAAATCCTCCAGGCCCTGCTTTGGTGTCTCAGACCTGCTTTTTTCAGCCTCGGCTGAATAGCGGAACAGATCTGCGGTCGACTCTCCTCGCATAGACGCTATGCTTTTTGTCCTTGCAGCGTCCCGTAATAGTATGTATGGTGACATAAGGTCATGCCCAAGTGACTGCCCTCTAGCATTCACACTCCCAAGCACTCGAAAAGGTATCTCCACAGTCTTCACTGTTTGACCTCCGCTGTCTGAGCGCTGAACAGCTATGCTAAGTCTGTATTGAACTTTGATCGCCCTGCCTTTCTCATGGCTAGGAGGGAGTCCTCTCGGAAGATGGAACCGGTACAGATAACTTTTGCTTTGGCCAGGAGCGAGAGTGAGGTCTGCAAAGAGAAGGCTTTGCGGCGTGGAAAGGAGTGGGATGCTTTTGCTGCCGACAGCTTTATTCATCTGCGCCAGGGTGCTGTTCTCATCCACACCGAGTAAACCACCCAATGATTCATTGATAGAGCCCCAGCTAAAACCACCAAACATTCCAGATGCACGCTTAGATTTCGAGCGCTCCACACCAACGACACCACCGCTACTCTGAGCCCCTCGTCGCTTCACCTCTTCGAACGGTGCACTGTTAACAAGTGAGCTATCTAATGTGAAGTGTCCCAACGTCTGAGCGTAGGCAAGAGTCAACGTCTCTGGTTCTGCAAATCCGCCTGGACTGTTGCGCCTCGATGCCGAGCGTGAGTGTAACGTCCTTGGCAGCAACCTTCCCATTACCTGGTTCTGGTTGTGTAGTTCTGACGTCAAAGTTTCGTCTGATTGATTGCTTGGCATGCTGTAGAACTCCGAGCTGCTTCTAGGGGTACTGCCTTCACCTGTTGAAGAATCAGACATGACACGTGCTATGGGATTCATGCTGCTCCAGTTACCTGACCAGCCTTCGGGTGGGCGAGGAGAGCTCGGTCGCATCTGCCCGGAATGCATGGTTGATGGAGTTCTGGTTGGTTTCGCAGGACGTTCGAATGTTGCAGTGGAGGTTTTCTTTGGAGAGGTCTGCTGCCGCAGGGGAAACTGAAAGTCGGCGTCAAGAGACTCGTTGCCTGTCTGCTTCCTCACGCTTTTCTGTCGCCCAAGCACTGGAGTATTACCAGCGGTTGCCGTTCCGGGCCTTCTTCTTCCGGGCCTCAACGCCAGATTCGGGTCTTGACCGCCAGGTAATTCGGGGGGCGTAATAGCTTCATTGAGTGGTGATGGCTGTCTAGGAAATTGAAAAGTTTGATTTGGATTTGGACTCGTTCTTTTGGTAGACGCTGACCTGGGAACGAGCTGCATGCTTGCGCTCCTCCAGTGCCCTCGACTCGCTGGTTGCGACGAAGTTGCTGTCTGTGAGTCACTGGGAACTTCGCTCCCAAGCGACATGATACTCAGAGATCGACCATGTCGTGGAGGTACAGGCCTTGCAGTGATTGGCGTCTGACTTGATAGGAGAGGGGCACTTGTCATTCCACCTCTGACAGGTGCAGTCACCACATTTAGGCTCAGTGCCGGTCTGTGGCCTTTCCCAGTTCCCGAGTATGAGCCTTGTCTCTTCGATAACGGTGCTTGTGACATCTGTGACAGGTTCTGGGCTATTGATGCGCGCCTACTTCCAGCTGCGGAAGATGGACCGACTGTTGACTGCCTCCTAGAACCTGCTGCTGCAGCAGCTCCCACCCCCATGAACGAATCATTTGGTCTCTGAGCCTCATTATCGCGCTCCTGGCCCGATGGTATGGCAATGTTCTTAAAAGTGATGATACATTCGATCTCTTCTCCCCCATACACCGTGGGATCTTTCCACTTCACAAAGGCTCGAATGTTCGAAGATGCGACGACAGAGGGCGACATCATGGTGATAGGGATCCTCGAGAGAGCCCGTTAAAGATCGTTGCGCTACATTGTTAGATGGGCTATGGCATGCCGTGGGATGCAAGCCACACACTGGGTGACATGCGCTGACAGATGTGCTCGTATATCAATGGCTTAGAGTATGCTGTAGACAGGATTGTTGTCTTGGAAAGGCGTTCCGTAAAGTTGATCCTCTTGGACACGGACAGATCCGTGATGGCTGTGGCTTAACCTGTCTAATGTCGATCAACGTTTTGTGGAGACACCTCGTGGCTTGAGGCGTGTGCTTTCTTCTTTGGGACCTCCGTTGTCTCCGCAAGCCGCGATCTACTTACTGCATATAAACGGTTGTATATAGATCTTGGTGTTATCCATCTCAGATGCCCGGGCGTCTGCGACTCAATCCTGTGCAGCCATAAGATCTAGAATAATACCGCGTGCGCGCATCTGTCTACGACCCAGGACCGCATGTCTCAATACACCGAGGACGATGATCCATTGCAACCCACCACGACGGTCATGTCCATCAACCTTTGAGGTTCCAACATGTTGAACCGGCAACTCGCCACGAGGATTACTGTAACAGTGACAAATGTAGCCCAGGTAACTTTATAGATACGTCCTTTGATCATACTCAGCCATGGTAGCAACAGTATCGAGTGTATGCACGCGAGTATCATGCTGAGCTGGCGGTATTCCTCGCAACCGTTTGTATCGATCACTTCAGTCTTGCTACGGAAGTCTGGATGCCGCCAAGCACGCTCATAGATGCACAAGTCGAACGCGAAAATGACCATGTAGGCAACTGTCAGGAAGACCGCGACGACGAAGTCGTGCTTGAGCTTCCTCAGATCCTTCTTAGAAAGAAAGGTGCCGAAACTTTCGTAGGTAGTAGGTCTCTCGCTTCGGTCGATCATTGTTAATGAAGTTGTCTCGTTTGCCATTTTGATATTGGCCAAGACGAGGTCGATGAGTCATGAAAGTGACCATATGCCATCAATGCGAGAGCAAAACCAGTAATATTCCAGTCTATTATATAGATGTTTCATAGGAAGCATTACGGTATGAAACTTCTGAGCTGCAGGTAAGCTGAGGGCTTAGAAACGGTAGAAATTCGACATAGGATCCAAGTGCCATTGCTGCTCCTGTGGATAATTTAAAGCTATTGGTCGACAATTGGTGTCACTAACGAAGATGTAAGCAGCATGATTTGCGTGCGCAATATCTTGCATTCTGATTTTGATATGCGTTGCTGCCATGCATGAGAGAGACCTCTATCATCTCTATAATTGATAAATTGCGTTCCTTGAGGATGCTCGCCACGTTCATCAGCGCATGTAGCCGTCATCCACATCTTCCCAGTCACGTCATTCAAGGCCCAACCTCCGCTAGACTTATGAAACCAACGAGGGCGAAGCCAGAGTTCGTACGCTGCCTTGAACCACGCTTGCCTCATCTCGGTCGCTTGATGAATGGCCCCATCCCAACAACATGCTCGATGTGCCTGATGTGCCACGATAAATAGCAGAAAAATACGGGTCAGGCTCCACGACGAGCGGCGTTATCCTGACTAAAGACCTCAGCTCATCTCGCGGCGGTAAGTGCGATATCAGTAGATCGATCCTTGCAGTGGATTGAATTGATAGGTCACGAATGCGCCCATCTATTGGCAAAGAAGCCCTCAGCCTCCCTTGCGTACGAATCTACCAAGCGCTGGTCCCAACTCGTCGACCTGCTTGCCTTCTTTCAGGGCTTTGGCTTGTCTCCTCTTCTCCTCTCTAAACTCCGTCACTCTCATCTTATGCTCATCGATAACGTTCTTGTTGCCCTTCTTTCTCAAGTACTTCCTTAGAGCTGAGTTCTTTCCCCTTCCTCTGTTCTTCAGATTCTCAACCTTCTCTCTCTCAGCCGCCGGGCCAGTTAGACGGTCAAGATCTTTGCCGTCCTGTATTCTCTGGTTGGACACGGAATCTAGGGTGCCAATGAAGCCTGGGTCGATCGAGATCATTTCCGGTTGCAGTTTATTCAGTAATTGGCCAACTTCACGTTCCTGTCGCTGTTTAATAGTCTCGTATGGATTCTGCTCAAGGGCATCGTAATTGGGTTCGCCAGCGCCTGGCACAATCAGTGAGGAAAAGCCTTTATCTGTTCCTACACCAAGGACATCCTCGAATGGACACCAGCGCACACGCTCAATGTTGGCGCCTTCTCCTCCCCAAGCCATGTAAGGACTTTGAACCTTAAGTTGCTCTTGTTCGATATCGCTGCGGTGCTTCGAGAAAAGATCTTTCCAGACGGTGGCTTGGGTTCCCCAACCAACAGCTGCAAGGTTTCTATCTGAGATAGAGACGCTTGAGCCTGGTCTTCTCAGGAAATATTCCTGCACAGGCTTAAACTTCCTGACATCCCAGACACTCATCTTCATGTCCTGGCCTGTGGATACCATGTAACGACCCTCTCTATCGACTGCAAGGGATCGTACAGGACCTCGATGAGCAAGCATGCGGACCAAGGGAGTCGGGCTGTTCGGCGACCAGAGCGAGACGATCCCATTCTGATGCCCAACATTTATGACGGCGTTCCAAGGGTTCTGGCCCATTGCTGTAGGCGTGCCTTGCTTAGTGCTGGTTTGTGCAACCAGCCTGCCAGTTGACGTGTCCTGCCACTTTATCCATCCAGCATTTCCAATCGTCGCGAGTAGAAAGTGATAGGGAAGGAATTCCATATGAGTGGTCTCGACGTGGCTGTCCAAGTTATGAATCTCGACTCCTCTGTGATCGTAAATGTAGACGTTCCTCTTCTGCGCAACAGCAAAGTACTGGTTGTTGTGCAACCACTTTGCGTCTCTTACGGTCTCTCCGAGTTGTAGCTCTGCCTGCAATTTCCCGCTTCTCCAATCCATCGTTGCGACGTGTCCCTTCCTCCCAGCTAACAAGAGGTCTTTCCCGTTCCGAGTGTAGTCACATGTGTATGGCCCGAGCCCTTCCAGTTTCAACTCAAACCCCTTCTTTGCGGTTTCCACACCGACATCAGCCTTGATCGAGTCTTGTCGCACTTTGTATGTTCTCTCTAGCTCTCCCTCCGGCTCAAGGAAACCGGCATTGTTCTCTAGCAGTATTTCCGCATCCTTCGCCTTCAATGCGGCTTCTCGATTTCTTTCTTCAAGCGCACGCAGCTGGCCACGAGCTTTCCTGTCCTTGATCGTCTTGGTCGATAATGGCTTGCCTCTTCCATATTGCCGTTGGGCTTCTAGCACTCTCTTCTTTTCGAGAGCTTGCTCTGGGTTTAACGGCGCAGTGGGAGACTTTGTAGGAGGTTTCTTGTGAATGCGCACGCTGCCACCTGAAGTGACTAGGTCTGTGGTAGGCACATCGGCCATCTCTGTCTCTGACATGGCCATCTTACGAGTGCATGTCGTACGTGAATGATATCAGCTATAACGATCTTCCTAATCTACTTGACCTTGAAAAAAGTTCGAGCTGTTGCGAAATCTTGGCGGCTTCAGCCACTGGGACTTGCCGATCGGTTCGCTTTGGAGGCGACGCAGGGCTTAGCGTTGAGTCTATTTGACACCTACTTTGAATACCCCACGACTCGGGGGCCCATAAGGCTTCTATCACGTCAAACCTCATAGTTACCCTATAACCCGTAGACATCCAGCAACAACGCTATACGCTTCTGCTGCATTCCTGGTTGTATTGGTTCATATTGACGTATCTTCTAAGCGAATCAACCGTATTCCTCTTTCTCGTGTACGACCTAGGGAAGTGATTATAATACGCCTGCCAGCCGGATGCGGCTCCGATACTGAGCATCACCACCCCGTAGCGTGCGAGCACTCTGAAGCATAGCTTGTTCACTGGCGCTTGAGGTTGAGGCAAAATGTCGTCGAATCTCCCTCCTTTACGCCCACCTCCTCGTCCGCACTCTCCCTCAGGACACAGGTCGCGCTCTTCACTCTCAGGACGCAGCGAGTCTTCACTATCCAACGACTCCACGGATTCTTCACAGCCACCTGTATTGCCTGTGAGCAGGCAGCGCTCCCCATATATTCAGCAAGTGCAGGCTGCTACTCCTGTGCGCCCATCAACGAGTGGCGGTCCAACGCCTTCCCACTCACAGACGCACCTTCAGAATTTCTCCCGACCTGGGATGCGAACATCTGTAGACGGTTCCGTTCGAACGATATCGCCCCTGATGCATCAAAGCCACACCTTCGGTCATCGCTCTCGACAGCATTCACAGGGCTTCTTCGAACCTAGTCTACCTCACGCAACGGCAAACAATACTGGGCTTAGTGCAAGTCAAATCGCTGCCCAAGCGGCGATGCATCACTCGTCTCCTTCACCAACTCCAGGAAATGGCGAAAGGAAACGAAGCCATCCTGGGCTTGCCCCAATCAATACCAATGCTCAGTCGAGTGCACAGTCTATACGGAGGCCGAGCGACAACAATTCACCTCAGGTAAACTCGGCAGGCCCACTTCCGTATTCAAATGGCCTGCTTGGTGGGAATAGATTGGCGGCGACTACAGCTGCTAATGTGGTATTTCCGAATGGCCGCTCTCCTCTTCCATCCCCGAATGCACCTGAGCGTACTCAACCACAGCCACACTATGTGCAGCAGACCTCTCATACCGCCGCGCCAGTGGCACCCGGCCCGCCGCTCGAAAAGGAGCCAAAGTCAAAAAGCTCAAAAATGAAGCTTTTCTCAAAGCCAAAGAACCTGACACTATCCAAAGAGAAAGATCCTTCAAAGCTGGCAGGTGGGATGCCGAGCCCTGGGAAGGCGGCCATTGGACAGCATATATTGCGTAACAATTTTGCCAATGCGTCTTCGACGTCACTAATGGACCCATCGAGCTCGAGTGGAGCCTCTTTCTACGGGAGCACAAACGCATCTACTTCCACCTTGGTCCCTACGACTACAGGCGAAAAAGACAAAGACAAACAGCGTCATCATTTCCTGAGCCGGCAAAAGCACAAACTCAAAGATGATGGTTATGCTCCACTTCCGCTGAGCTCTGCCCATTCGAACAGTCTAGCAACAAACCCAGATAAGCCACAGCCCTTGTACAACTTCACACCTGACTCACCAGGCGCTTCAGGAATCAGCAAGTCCGTCTCTGGGTTCGATTTGCGGCATGGCGGCAAGGCCTTGAGAGAGAAGCGAAAGGAGGAAAAGGCGGCCGCCAAGTTGGACCTACAGCCCGTCCTCACTAACACCTCTGCAGGCGGTAGTACTGGCGCTGATGCCTACCTCAGCTCTTCCTTGCACGACTCCAATTTTGGCCTTGGCACTGGGCAGGGAAGCATGTTCTCGTTTTCAGGTGACCAAACGCCAGGCTTCAATGTGCAGGCTTTCTCCAACATTGGTGCATCTATGGGCCTGCCAGGAATTGGACCTGATGACGCATGGCCGCTTCTGAAGGCACGCCTGCTGAATGTCTTCTCGGGTGAGCAGTTGCGGACACCAATTGAAGACTTTAACCTGCTTGTTAGCGTGCACATTCGAAGATGTATACAGCGACATAGTCCAATCGTCCTTGTCGAAGATGTCAGAGAGCTGATGCAAACCGGCTTTGGTAGCTTGGGTCAAACGCTTCGGGCTGTTCCTGACGACCGACTGGTTTCAAAGCTGGTGGAAATGTGGATAGGGGTATATGGAGCAATTCTACCCTTCCTACAAGCCGTCTTTCTACCCCTTGATCTTGAGTTCAAGGGCAGAGGCACCATCATGTCAGTACGTGAGGCACAGGAATTCTGGGGGGTTATGCCAGAAGCACTGAAGCGAGATGATGATTGTACACTTCCCGCAGGCGACTCCAGGCAGAACTCTAGATTGGGCGAAGACTTGGACATTCGACGAATCACGCTCATCACTTTTAGAGACACTGTCATTCTTCCTCGCCATGAAAGTCTTATGGCTATCTTCTCTCGTCTGAGTCTCGACAACCTGAATGCAACCTCTCCAAATCCACCCAACCGCAGTGACACCGTCAGAGCGCATGCATTTTCTGACCCAAGCCGGCCTGACACCGCTGGTAGTATGTCGCCTCATATGAGCTCGTTCAACTCGCAAGGTTCGACATTGCTTGACGCCTCTTCTACTTCCTCCGGTGGAGGTGGACGGAAGAGTCTCGAAAATCGCAGTCGAGCAACGTCGAACACAAGTGCAGGCTCGTTCGGTACCAGTCTACCGCACCTCAACAGCCCCTCGCTACTCAATCCACATCATCCAGGTAGAGAAGCAATAGGATCTCTACCGACGTCTGCCCCTTACCATCCTGCCGGGTCGCCTGCGTCACAGCAGCCCGCAATCGCTGATCCACAGAAAGTCACAGACACTGTAGCGAGGATGCTACAGTGTCTCTACGTTCTGGGAAGTTGTCACACTGGAGATGTTGGACAAGGCGTCGTCGAAAGGCTGACGGGAGCGCTAAAGTATAACTGGCTGGGGAGGGGTAGGACAGGGCGGGACAGGAGAGGTTGGGTAGGTATGAAAGCTGGACCTTCAGGGAGGGGTGGCGCTGGGCTTGGGGTTGTTGGAGCTTAACGAATTGATGATAAGGTGGCTAGTTGCCCCCTGCATTCGAACCATTCAGATTATGACGTTGATTGGCAAGTCGTCTTAGACAACCTTCTGGCACTGAGAGGTCGCCTGCCGTATGGCGGAGCTGCCCGAAATGTCAAAGCTTGTTGCCTTGCAATGATGGAGCATCTCCATCCTTGGGATATGCATCCATGTGAGGTAAATCTCAAGGGATCCCTCTACGATATTTGAGCAAATTCTGTCTCAACATCCTCTCGTCTATTGCCTTGATCCCCCTAACACTATAATGAACGTTTTCGTAACCTAATCCTTCAAGAGCATTGCGTATATACTTTCGACGACATAACATCTCACTAGCCGATGCTTTTGACGGCCTTTGATCTGACGGATGCATCTTTGTTGCCAATAGGAGCTGGAGGAGCTGAGTGCCCATGTAGGCATGATACGCATGTTTCACATTGAAGTTGTCATGACGCACTACTCCAACCAGCTGCGTTGGGTTGTCTCTATGACCTGGTTGACTGAAACGCATTAAAAACACGTTCTACGCTGTGGTGGAGAGCTTTGCCGATGATTCATACCGTGGTGAAAGGTTTCCTTGTGGTATTTGAAAATCTTGAATAGTCTACCCTCATCTGTAAGTCTTGCTTCAATCTCACCTCTGGTCGTCTGCTACTCCAAAGACTTCAACTGCAAAACACAACGACTAAGCCAACTACTGCAACCCCCAGTTCCAACTTGAAGTTCTCACACAACCGTTATATTGAGTTCGACTTAATATGGTAAACGACATACCATTGTCTTGTGATCTCACCTGGACTGAGCCTGATGCTGGCAAGATAAGACAAAACAATCGACTGCCGCAGCCACCCCCACCAGCTCATACACCGCGACCCTGAACAGAATCGGAATGGTCACATGTGGCCACTGCTCCAAATCGACAAGCCAGACTTATAAGACGCCAGCAGAGCGTCAGACGCTCAACACATGGTTAAGCCTCGTCATCGGTCTGATACTGCTCTTACTCTGTTGCATTGTTGTCGCTTCCGGGGCTGGAGCACACAGTGCCCTACATTTTGTAACAATTGAGCAGTCGTCACATACCGCGGAAAAGTTCGGCGCTGTCCTAGTGCCCATGCAGCTGGTCGCCACCGTCCTGGGCTTAACATCCATCTTTGCGGTCACTGTGGTTGGTATTGATTATGATGAAGCCAATAAAAACACTACAAAGAGCTACTCCAGCAGTGCACTCTCTTGTGCGGCGATTTGTTTCGTCCTGATCAGCGCCATAATCAACGCCGTAGGACTCATGTGGAGCCTGGGACGTGCTAATGTGGCGGCGTTTTTGTACGCTCAGTCCTTTGCAGGAGGATCGTACAGCTGCCATGTCTGTTTGTTGCATGGCTTAGCAGTAGACGCATACGTATGGCTAGCTAGAAACAAGGAGCGCCAAGTCTATACGAGGAATGTGAGGTTCAGATTGCTTTTGTAGTTTCACAACGTTTCACACTAGAATTGCTGGCAACTGTTGTGATTCGGTGGTGCTGTGGTTGGACTGTTCAGAGTTTATGGCGGGGGCCTAATGATTTTGTCACGACACCCACCATCTGTATCGTATGGGGGCTCCAAGAATATATAAGTTATCGTTCAGCATAGGTGTACAGAACTCGCTTCCTTCAGCTTGTTGAGTATGCATCTGACTGCATTTGAACAATTGATCTGGGAGATCAATCTTAAGTTATGTCGCAGGCTAGTCTTGAGTATATCGTAGTCCTGCTCCATGGCCTCCAACCTCCAATTGCCTCGATGTACGAGGTGGGCTAGTGAGATTTTGAATGCGCAAAGGCATGGCTGTGGGCATATAAGGCATCAAGGCATCAACCTATTGTGCAGGCAGTGTGCGGAATGGTGAATGCCTCAGGTTTGATCGGGAAGATCAGTGCGCCGAAAAGTTCACGCCAAGACTCGGAATTTGCAGCGCACCACAAAGCCAGAGCTACACCTTCAGACTTTGGGATCTTTCAGTGTTCTCGACATCTTCAATTACTTCGACAACACTAAGAAAATGTCGCACAGGAAGTTCGAAGCGCCACGTCACGGCTCACTGGCATTCTTGCCACGCAAGAGAGCCTCGCGCCATAGAGGAAAGGTGAAGAGGTACGCTTGTCTGGAGCCAGAGTCGTTGGTGTCGTGAAATCGCTACACGACGCATTGGGGGGACGAAGAAATATTTTGCTAACGGATCCGGAACTGTATAGCTTCCCTAAGGATGACCCCAAGAAGCCTGTCCACCTCACTGCCACCATGGGGTACAAGGCTGGTATGACCACAATCGTTCGCGACCTCGACCGTCCTGGCGCGAAGTTGCACAAGAAGGAGATTGTCGAGGCCTGCACGGTCATTGAGACTCCTCCGGTACGAGACTCGGCGCCAATACCGTTTATGGCATGCGCTGATCCGTTCCTTTTTACAGATGATTGTCGTCGGCCTGGTTGGCTACATCGAGACTCCCCGTGGCCTGCGCTCCCTTACCTCTGTGTGGGCTGAGCACTTGAGCGACGAGGTCAAGAGAAGGTTCTACAAGAACTGGTACAAGAGCAAGAAGAAGGCTTTCACCAAGTACGCCAAGAAGCACAGCGAGAGCTCTGGCTCAAGCATCACCCGCGATCTCGAGCGCATCAAGAAGTACTGCACTGTCGTTCGTGTCCTCGCCCACACTCAGATCGCCAAGACTCCTCTGCAGCAGAAGAAGTCCCACCTTATGGAGATCCAGGTCAACGGTGGCAGCATCGCTGACAAGGTTGACTTCGCCCAAGGCCTTTTTGAGAAGCCATTCACCATCGACTCCATCTTCGAGAAGGACGAGATGATTGACTGCATTGCCGTTACCAAGGGCCACGGTTTTGAGGGTGTCACCGCCAGATGGGGTACCAAGAAGCTGCCGCGTAAGACTCACAAGGGTCTGCGTAAGGTCGCTTGTATCGGTGCATGGCATCCTAACCACGTCCAGTGGACTGTTGCCCGTGCTGGTCAGAGAGGTTACCACCACCGTACCTCGGTCAACCACAAGATCTACCGTATCGGTAAGGGTGATGATGAGGGCAACGCTTCCACCGACTTCGATGTCAGCAAGAAGCAGATCACTCCGTAAGTCGCCAGAATTGCACCGATGTGGCATGAATCACAGCTAATGTTCTCAATAGTCTGGGTGGTTTCGTCCGCTACGGTATCGTTAAGAACGACTTTGTCCTCCTCAAGGGCTCTGTACCAGGTGTCAAGAAGCGGGTCATGACTCTCCGCAAGAGTATGTTTACTCACACTTCCCGCCGTTCTCTTGAGAAGGTCGAGCTCAAGTGGATCGACACCTCCTCCAAGTTCGGTCACGGTGTCTACCAGACCCCTGCCGAGAAGAAGCAGATCGTGGGCACCCTCAAGAAGGACCTCATTGTTCAGACATAGATTCAAGATATCTGAAACTTGTTCGATTCCCAAAAAATATTTGACTCTTGCAGAAAAGGCATAGCGGAGTGTTTTACGTACCTTGATTGCTTCCGCTCCATATGTCATGTCGAACGGAGGGATTGTCTTATGTGACACAAATGAGATGAAATTTCTTGATGACCTCAACCACTGCCTTAACAACCTTGTCTACTGCCATGATGTCGTAGAGTATAAGTCGTGTATTACATTGAAATGGAGATACGTCAATTGCATAGATTCGTGTACCGGCATGAACGTGTACCGGAATGAACGCAAAATCAAGCGGCTGGCTAGACTTATCTCGCCGATGCTCTGCTACCACATTCGAAAGGGGCGAATAACCGCAGGCATCCCGTCTACCGCAGTATGAAAAAGGTGGCTAATGCTTGAACCTCTGCTTGCTATTGCTCAGATTACCATAATGATATGTACATGCGAACCTTCGAGATCAGAAAGACGTAGAATACATGCATGTTTCTTTGTTTTTGCCATTCTGTAGTTTCGCAAATTGGGAAGCCCACCTTCCATGGTATCTCCAATCCTGACTCCAATCTGGGCAAGTGCTGGCTTTTGAGTCTAATGGTCGCCGCTGCCCTTGCGGTAAAGTCTCAAAGTGCGGTCGGTCACAAGCTTGTTGCCTAGGGAATAAACGGCGGCACCCACAGCAACGGCCAGAACCACTCCGAGAGGGATCAGCTCCATAGGAATCTTCTTCAGGGTTCGGATACGCTGGGAAATAGTGTGGGCTGTTTTGCCGAAGTGGCTAGTCAGTCTCGACATTGCTATATGTTAGGTAGAGGCTGGTGTGTGTGGTTTGGTCATACCGGAGTGTTCCTCCTTCTATAGTTGAGATGCTGTTAGCTCGGTCCTTGTTTCATTCTGCACTCTCGAGGTATGGTACTCCTAGTGACAACTTACTGGCACTGGCATCATCCTCTTGGGAGTAGCTTGCAGCCTCAGCGTCCTCAGTGGCTGCTGCATTTGGGTGCGCAACATGGATGTCGCCATGGGCTGCTGGGCGCGCAACATGTTAGCTGCCCTTGGGAGCATTCTAGTAGCTGGCTGCATTTTGATTCGAATCCTTCTGTCGCTTTCGCGGTAGTGTAGAGAGTGAGAGCTTGTACTAGGGAGTCGTTTCGGCAATTGGAGCTCACCGTCCAATGTCATAAGCTGTAATGAGGAGTGAGCTGCTCTTGGCGAGAGCATTGGCCATTCTCACGGGACCTTCCGTCCTTGGCGTACTTCTCGGAGCTTTGCTTCCCTGACCTCACCATTGCTTGCTGCTTATACAAGGATACCCGTACACCTCTTGCGACTGCGACGAAAGCACACCAAAGCAGCTATACTCCGACCGATTGCTTAAGAAACGATTGCCAAAATGTCTGACGACGGTGAGGAGCTGGTTACCAAGCCATTCAAGTTCGTGACTGGTAAGTCTGCTACCGTACCCAATCAATATTTGCGTGAGAAGATGAAGCGCTAACCCTGCTCTATAGCTGGTATGTCCTAATGTTCCGCGTTTCTGACCTCGACAATGGCAGTTAGAGGGAGAAAGAGCTAGGGCATGGAATGCGAGGTGCTTGGAAACAGCCGGCCGGTACTTTCAGAGGCTAACCTTCCCACTTCCTCTGCGCAAACACAGGCTTCGACGCTCGCTTCCCAAACCAGAACCAAACCAAGCACTGCTGGCAGAACTATGTTGACTACCACAAGTGCATTCTTGCCAAGGGTGAAGAGTTCAAGCCTTGCCGCCAGGTGCGTAGACGCAACATACCACAAACTTCCCCTTGGGGCCTAAAAAGCGATTACTTACTAACTAACTCATGGCGCTTCTTATAGTTCTACTTGGCCTATCGCTCGCTATGCCCAGGCTCTTGGGCTGAGAGATGGGATGACCAAAGAGAGAATGGCAACTTCCCTGCCAGGTTGGACCAGTAAATTACAGAACGGGACGATGTATATTGTAGTAGCGAGCTGGGATTCCGAGCTCTGGTTGTGAAGGACATTGCGAAGGAGGGGATCAGTAGGGTTGTATTGTACAGATACCGCGCCTCAATGCTACTCAGCCCTTGTCTCCCTTAACAAACCTTGGTGTCATTCGGTTTAGCTTGCGAGAACTCTTGTTCTAGTTGAGTGACGCTTCCGCCAATCCCGTCTGCAGTAACATGAAATTTGCTTTGCAAGATTGATAGCATGCCGCTGAGCAGAAATTGTCTGTCTCTTCCGTCGGTGGTAAGCCGCACTACTAGCTACGCGAACTACATTCTTAAGTAACGCAACTGACATTTAATTTTCAGGCCACGGTGACATTCTCTGAGCTCACTTGCCCGTCTGTGCCATTTGCGCAATACGCTTTGCCCTGAGATGCGTCATGAGAGCCAGCGAGGAATTGGTCCATTCATCATGCAGGAAAAGCTCGCGTATGGCATCGATCATGTCCACACCGTGCTCACGGCCGTGGTCAGCCCCTTTACCGGCAAGTCGTGTAACCAGCTGCACCATATGTAATCTCTCGTAGCGGCATCTGTTGTATAATTCCAACCTCTCTGTGATCTCAGCGGGGGTGGTACCCTGCGGCAGCACAGCGGCTATATACATCGCATCTTCAACTGCCTGGGCACCACCCTGGGTCTGGTATGGTAAGAACGGGTGTGCTGCGTCGCCCAATACGGCTAACCTACCTTTGACGAAGGAGTCCATCTTGTCCATGTCTAGCAGACGCCAGAGCTTGAGTTGCGCCTCGTCGGCTTCTCAAAAATTGCACGGACCCCAGGACCGAAGGAGTCGAAGAAAGTGAGGAGATTGTCTTTGCCTGCTTGGAAATGCCAATTACTACCCTCATTATTAGTAGCAGGCGAAAGCTCGCTCGGATGGATACCGGCGAGATTCATCATCGTGTTCTTCATGCAGGAGTACATGATGACCCGCCTATCCGCGCTGTTCCAGCCAATCATGATTCATCATCTTTAACATAGCCAGCTGTTTGAGGATCGGCGAGAAGGACGTCCCTAGGGACCAGCATACGGAAAGCACTCTTGCCGCTATCGAAGGGCTGAAGAGTATCACCAGCGATAGCTTTGCGAGTTAGAGAATGGACGCCATCTGCGCCGAGGATCACGTCGCCTTGGGTTGAGGTCCCATTTTCGAAATGGACAGTTACGGTTTCTGCACCAACACTAGCAATCCTAGAACCGGTATGTAGGTGCACTGGATTCCCCGCTCCTTGATCACTGAGAGCTAGCTCTTTCAGACCAGTGTGCAATTGAGCACGGTGGATCAGCATCCAAGGGGTAATATTTGAAGTGTCAAGGTCAAAGGGGACAGCATCGTTGCCCTAGGAGGAGTCGAACGATATGAATCGATTCAGTTGATTGCCACCTGCTTGCTCTACGTCGAGTCCGAGACGCTTGAGCTGAGAATAGCTGTTCGGTGCCGTGTGGATCGCTGCTCCAGTCTCTTGCAAGAGCCGAGATTGCTCATAAATGTCTACGGTGTGACCATGTCGCCGTAACCCAATCGATGCTACAAATCCACCAATTCCAGCACCGGCTACAATAACGTGAAGGGGCTGCTGGTTTTCGAATACCTGTGAGCCCATCGTGGGTGATGTTGACGTTGGTTTCGATTGTTTGAAAGCGCTGATTGGGACGAGTGCTTTGACGAAGGGGCAATGTTTGAAAAGTTGCAGCTTTTGATTTGTATCGCTTCATTGCCTTCAAGCACCTGATTTATGTAAACTCATGTGGAATGATATGATTGCCAACCTGGGTTGCTACTGGACAACTCAATAGATCCCATACAAAGGGCACTTACTGAAACGGTCGGCTACACATCCTGCTCACAACCACAACTGCGGTGGCGTTCTCGTCATTACTCGTACTCTACCAACAACTATTGACGTGTCGTAGGCGGTTACAATCTCGACTCTTTGCGTAACACGGAAGATGAGTCTCCGGCATTGCGAAAGCCGAAGCCCTAAGTGCGAGAGAAACCAGCTGCATTAGCTTGACGATCGTCGCCATTTGGGACGAAGTCCCTCAATTCGCGGCCACAACTTCCTCATTCTATCCTAGACAAGGTTACATAATTGGTGATCAATAGTTTCAGAAGGACCATTACTTGCTTTCCAGTGTAGTCTCTAGTCAGTATTGAAGCAACATCGATATCACCGAGAAGATACGACGTACATCTTCGGCTGGCTTTCTGAGGCGAATGCCCGATGCATTCAGGCAAAACATCGCCTTGTTCTCGGATGGCGGGTACTGCCCTTCCGTCTCGACTACACCTTAGCACGAGTCAACCTTGAAAGTGCTGTCTCTGTAAACGGGCGATACGATGTTCCATCCTGTCTTGATATCTGAGCTGCTTACAAAGTGGAGTTGGCTGATCTTGTCAAAGCATGTCCCTAGTGATTTCCGAAGCGGTGTACAGCGTTAACAATGATTAGTACAGCCACATGGACGCACTCATGCATCTCGTTGATTGGGTTTTGTGGGCTAACATCTTTTTCTTGCTTTTCGGCTGCCCCTTTTAGACTTGCTGTTTGTTTATTCTCTTCCAGAATGGATCGATGACAATCAATGCCTTTCAGCTATGAAGTAGCAAACCACAGATCACCAGTTATATATCTCGATGTGCACTACGGATCTGGAAACAGTCACCTAAATTGTCCACGTATAGACGAAGTGTGCTGCTGAGGTTAGAGGCCTAGTCGAGCATTTGACTTTATCGCACATGGCTGTATAAACAGCACACTGACAACAAATCTACGATAAGCACAACGAAGCTGAGAACAAACACTTCTGAGATAGCTAGAGAGGAGATGCCAACCATGAAAGAGACTTGGAGAAGCCTTAAACAGTCGGCCAAAAATATCAGAGCGGCCATCATCGTTTTATATTGATACCTCCCCTCTATATACACCAGATCACCTCGACACAACGTGTGGATCGCATCCACCGCCAGTGTACCACCACCTTACCTCTGCAGGGCCCATAACTCCTGGACGCCGTTTCCTGCCACATTTTCGGTAGCATCCATGTTGATGTCCACATTGTCCAATGTCATGAGGACCTTGATGGTATCGTCTCGCATCTTTGCCTAGGACACTTTCTTCGCCTTCCTCCTCTTCTGGTACTCCCTCTTCTTCTGCTTCCGGGGGGAGACCGTGTAAAGGGCGGTGACAAAGTTGCCATCCTGAGTCTCCTCCCCTTCGATTTGTTGAAGCCCACCATGATCGAAGAAGATCCCAAGCTCGTCTACACCTGCACTAAATACGACTCTGGTGCGCTGGATAAGACCCAAGGATTCGACACCGTCCCTGTTCAGTAGAGGGATATTGGCAAAGCTGCGGTGTGTTTTCCAGGCATGCGCCATTTCTATCCATTGCTTCTCACTGCGGTCAGAGAAGTATAACGCCGGCATGCCCTCTACGAACCTGGAGTACATGTATCCATGCTGGTATATCGGTGATGCGATCTCAGCGAGCCAGCGGCCGGCAGTGACAACGTATCTCTCCATGGCTGTGACTAGCTCTGCTGGTACGCCTTTCGCTCTGATTTTTCCGATATCGAGGACCCGTACCTGGTATACCCATAGTGTGAGATAGTGCCTGATCCCAAGGGGCTCTATCACCTTAGAAGCCGGAGGAACATCGTGGTCTTCGGAGGCATTGCCATCGTCCTCCTCGACCTCGGTACAGAAGATGTCGGCATACATCATGCCGGTCATACAGTCACACTGCGCTCTACCAATGACATCAACGCCTTCGTCCTTAATAAATGGCGCCTAAGCCCATTGGGCTTTACTGGCCTTCTCGATCCTGCATGGGTGGACGTCTCACACTCCGAGACCCCACTTTGTGAGGTCGTGCTCTTCTGTGTTGCCATGACGGCAGAGAATTAGCTCGAAGCTTAGTGGTGATGGTGACGTGTCGGAGTGTGCCTGGGCAAGCGTCTTTAGCCCTGTCCCTGACATGTTGTCCAATGTCGCTTTTAGCTTAGAGTGATTGCTTTAGGTGTGACAACTTTGTTCACGATCACTTAGTGTAGAAGCAACAGTCAATAGGAGATATTGTAAAGTGAGTCTTTGTAGTGCTACGTTGTGTGGTAGTGTCTCTTTAGATAACAGGCCGTGTAGGAGCGTGAAAAGAAAGATAGGAAACCAAAGCTAACAACGAGCAATAGACAAGAAGCCTTTATACCTAGCGCCCTTGTGTTCTTTGTACCCTTGTATTCTGTCTTTCATGTCGTGAATACAGCCATTACCTTGTTTTTACGGCCTTTCTTGTGGCTAACATAACGTCAGCAAAAGAGGCAGGCGCGTTGTATGAATGGCTTTGTACCTCGAGCTTGAATGGTTACTATGCCAATGATAGTCAATAGAAGCGTTGGTAGGTATACACAACAATGCACTGCGTCCATCGGGCTTGGAAGAACTGGAAATAAAAGGTTCGAATGATTGATGTGCGAAAGGCTGTGCTTCCGAATGCATGACATAGCTACCTAGGTAGGCAATTCCAATTTCTGCAAAAGTTGGGGGTATCTGGTATTTCCTTCATTCACAAACGTTAAACTCTCACAACATGTCAACAGAACATGAAGTCCGATCTCGTATGCTCTTGCAGCTGAACGTAAATCTCTGTCGTTCATGTCAAGCTGCTAAGCAACTGTCTCCAAACAAAGTCCTCCGATCAAATCAAGCGCCAGCGCTATACATTGCTTCTCTCGCGGAAGGGAAAGGGCAATCAGTCGTTATTTTGTGACGTAGGGAAATCATTTACGCCATCATAGGGTGAGAAGGGGACTAGAGTAGAAGAACGCCAGGTCAATCGAACCTGTCGTCGCCTAGACCGACCAAATCTGCCATTCCCTCCCATAACTCCTGCCATGCGACACGGACAAACGGTTGGGCTCCTTCGCTCGAGGTCTGGGTAACAGTCTCAAGTTCATCAGCATCCGCTTCACTGGATGTAGTGATGGCACAATCATCTTCGTGACGGCTGGATGAGTTATGCCCAGCATCATCTTCATCATCATCATCATCATCATCATCATCATCGAAAAGGCCACCCTCCTGCTCTTGAATTGCCATATCCTGAGTTTCGACTCCTAACACTGGCTCCTCTGTCTGAGTAGCGTGTTCGGAATATGAAGTGCGTTGTCGTGGTTGCTGCACTTCCCGGCTCTCCCTCCCGGCTACATCCTCATCTTCTGACTCTTCAGCAATAGTGCCGTTGAGTGTGCTGCCAACACCGGTACTGTTCGTTCTACTGATAGTGATGGATTGCACACGTCGCCCAGAGTCTTTCCTTACGGTCTCGAGTCGCCATTGGCCAGCTTCGTCCTTCTTGGCTTCGAAAGTGTCTTCTAGTGATGAGTCTCGCCTTGCCTTCTCAACAACGCCATACCTATTTCGGCGATGTCTGAAACGCGCATCCACATGCATCCAATCTGACCTCCAACGATCCAGTTCTTCAAGAATGGTGTCGTACCGTTTCCCGTCCGTGGATCGCCCGGATGCATCTTCCTCGTCCCTACCGGAAACTTCAACTTCGAGCGCCTTCAACTGCAGCTTCAGGAACAGGAGCTCACTATGGTCAAAGCCCAGATCAGATCTCAGCGCTTCGTTTTCCGATTGTAACTCCAGTAATTGTTCCTCGCGCTCCTCAATTTGCATCGCATGGACCTCGTTCAGTTCCTTCAGATCTTCATGCCGTTGGCGTAGTTGCTTTTGTGCTGCTGTAACGGCCTTCAGCACTTCTTGCGCTTCAAGCAGTAACCTATCGTGATCGTGCGCACCTTTCACTCCTTCCTCAATCTCGGAATAATCGAGCGCTCCTGTTGCACTATCGTGTTTTGAGTCGGGCGTCGGGCTTCCTGGTGGACTCTCCATTACGCCGTCCAGGCCGGTGAAAGGTAGAGCTGGGACCCAGTGTTTACCATTTGGGCTGCCCTCTTTTGGGACATCCTCTGCGCCATCCATGAACAAACCACTGTCTTCCAGCTCTACTGGTAGATGAGACTGGTTATGCAGGGCGACGAGCTCCATCTCGACCTCGTTAATTTTCCTTTCGACAAGATATAGAGCCTCACTGCCATTCTCACCGCGCATAAGCTGCGACTGCAGCTTTGATAGTCGCACGAGCAGTGCCTGTGTATGTTTGGCGCCGTCGCTCTGTGAATCAAATGCGTTGCTAGCAACCTCCTGCGTTAAGGATCGCGCATCTGATGAGAAGTAATCGGAAAAGGGAGAGTCCTGCAGAAGACTCGAGCTTCTCATGCGAGGGCTTTTTGCTGGAGTCACGGGCGACGCGACCGCGGTCCCACCACCACCATCCATCGCGTCGCGCGTATAACTGGCGAACCGACTCAGTGGGCTTCTGACGTTGGCCACTCCGCACTCAGAGCTCGGAGGGCTCAACACGCTCCGTCGCGCTTCGTGGTAGGAACGCACTCGTCTATGTGCCGCGCGTTTCTCGGTGCTCAGAACTGGGCCGACCGAAGCGGTCGATGGAGGTTTCGAACGCGACTGGGTAGTGATTGCGCGTTCGCGTTGATGGTACTTGGAACTCGGGCCAGGGAAATGCCAGCCGGTGCTCGAGCCTGAGCCTGAGCCTGAGCCTGAGCCTGAGCCTGAGCCTGCGCTGCTGGTCCGCTCGTGTAATTGGGGACGCAAACCCGTCTCGAAATCATGCAAGGGGGCTGGACTGGTGGGCGTGTGCGGTGATGGAGAGTTGAACGCAAAAAGGCCGGCCATGGTACCATAGGGAGCCCACTGCTACCAGTGGGCAGAGTGGGAGGAGCAAGGTATTTAAGGCTGGAAGTGCAGCAAAAGCATGAGGGGTGGTGGGCAGAGCAGCTCCCACGTCAAGTCATCGAGTTTGTGTGTCGTGGCTGGGTTAGATCGCCTCTGAGCTTTGCGAGCTACGCAGCGCTACACACCACCCCCGGCCTCAGGCTGAAAACATCCGCTGCGGCCTGACGGAATCGTGCAGCATGGGGCATTGCGGCAGCGGCCCGACCAATGCTAAATACGCCGGGCGGTGGATGATTTCCAGGACTCTGCCGGCTATACTGCCAACGACTGGTGGGGGTTAAGAGTAATGCGTGTGTGATTCACCGACCGAGACCTACAAATACAGTGCACTGGTAATACAGAGGAGGACAGTCTCGCGGACAGCCATATCATTCACCATTGTCAGGACGCATGCTGCTCTCGGTGAGCCTGTTTGTGTTCTTGACAAGTCCTCGTCCGGTCCCTTAACATTTCCTTCGCTCAGCTCATCACACCTGGGCAATGGCACACAAAGTATGTATAGGCACACAACCCCAATTCTCCAGCATACTCGTGCGTTGATGCAAGTCTCTGACCATCTGCCATGATGCAGATTCCAATGCAGCCCTCTTTGAACGAGGTGCGAAGCATCCTCTCAAAAGCACAACAACACCCAAACCCACCCAACCTCATCCCCCTCGTCGTCTCGATCTCGTCCGAGTTCCTCACTCCTGCATCCATCTACCTCAAAGTCGCAGCTAGCAGCGCCAGCAGACTCTCGTTTCTTTTCGAGTCGGCAGCGACCACGGAGACGATAGGCAGATATTCATTCGTGGGTGCCGACCCTCGCAAGACCCTATTATCGGGTCCAAGACATGGCTTCGAAGGCGATCCTCTCCCTAGGCTGGATGAGGAGCTCAGCCAGCACAGAGTTGCCAGCATCCCGAGCCTGCGTCTACCACCAATGACAGGAGGAGCGATTGGATATGTCGGGTATGACTGCGTGAGGTACTTCGAGCCCAAGACGGCACGGAAGATGAAGGATGTCTTGGAAGTTCCAGAGTCTCTGTTCATGCTGTTTGACACCATCGTCGCCATGGATCACTTCTTCCAGAAAGTCATGGTCATCACCTACCTTCACGTCCCAGCCGCCACGGCCTCACCTGGTGCTCTCGAGGAAGCCTACGAGTCTGGGCGTTCTACCATCGCCAACCTGCTGAAAGTGCTCAAGGGCAAGGAGATCCCTCTTCCACCCCAAAGCGAGGTCGATCTCAACCAAGAGTACACCAGCAACATCGGCCAGAGCGGCTACGAAGCCCACGTCCGCACGCTGAAGAAGCACATCACCTCGGGCGACATCATCCAGGCAGTGCCCAGTCAGCGCATCGCCCGCCCCACAACACTCCACCCTTTCAACATCTACCGCCACCTCCGCACCGTCAATCCAAGCCCTTACCTCTTCTTCCTTGACTGCTCTGACTTCCAGATCGTAGGCGCAAGCCCAGAGCTCCTCGTCCGCGCCGATGCTGGCCATGTCACCACACACCCCATCGCCGGCACTGTCAAGCGCGGCGCCACACCCTCTGAAGACCAGCAACTCGCTGACAGCCTACGCTCCAGCCTCAAGGACAGGGCAGAGCACGTGATGCTGGTCGACCTGGCGCGAAACGACATCAACCGGATCTGCGACCCGCTGACCACAAAGGTGGAGAAGCTGATGGTCGTGCAGAAGTTCAGCCACGTGCAGCATCTCGTCTCCGAAGTCTCAGGCCGGTTGAGGAAGGGCATGACGCGCTTCGATGCCTTCCGTTCGGTATTCCCCGCTGGCACTGTATCCGGCGCGCCGAAAGTCCGCGCTATGGAGCTCATCGCCGAGTTGGAAGGCGAGAAGAGAGGCGTCTATGCGGGCGCCGTGGGGTACTTCGGGCTGTCGACCATCGACGTCGACAGCGGCGAAGAAGTCGAGGGGACGATGGATACTTGCATCGCGCTGAGGACCATGATGGTGAAGGATGGTGTGGCATACATCCAAGCCGGGGGTGGTATCGTCTTTGACTCTGACGAGACGGATGAGTATGAGGAGACTATGAACAAGGCTGCAGCGAACATGCGATGTATCGAGCAGGCGGAGAGGATACATTATGATGAGCAGCAGGAAGGCATCAGCGGAGTGTTGAACGGCGGTACTGGGGAAGAAGTCAGGAAAGGGAGGGTTGATATTGCTGGCGGTTGAGAACTCCGCCCGGATAGATAGATTGTTAAAAGCACTTTATAAAATTGTAGAAAGTATCAAAATGTGAACTTTGACTCCTTGTTTGCAATGTCAGCTTTTGGCTGCCCATTGTAGTTCGTATCGCTTCTAAGGTCCATCATGAACCCCTTTCTATTCACAGCTGTGTGTGAAGACATCTGACAACCCCTGGGTTGTTCTGCCTAGTTTCAGACTCAAGGTCAAGCTCACATCACTGGAATATCGTCGTTATCATCATCGTCGTCGTCATCAGAGGACTGCACTCCCACATCGTCGTCGTCCAGAGTGGCTTTGAGCTTGTTCTTTGCAAGACGAGCAGCATCAAATACGACAGCAGTGTTCGGCTATGATAAGTCAGTCAGGCGCATGCATCGACTACTGTCGATCAGCAACTCACCGAACGTATTTTGGCAAAAGACCGTGACTTGTTATACACAGCAGGGTCCTGGACAGGCTTGTGGGACGGATCTGCCCAACCCAAGTGGCTGTCGGCTTTTACAGTAGTGGTGATACTGATTTGAGAGCTGGCATCGCTCTCTCTGCGCAAATACTCTCTCTGTAGATGAAGGGGAACGAACGTGCTAGAGAGGCCTGAAGACGGCGCGATTGTAGATCCCGCTGGAGTGGCGGAAACCGAGACACCACCGCTGGATGGGCTACTACAGTAGCCAGTGCTGTTGAGTGAAAGACCACTCATCGGTCCCACAATTGTGCTGCCAGCGCGAGAGCTTCCCTTCAGTTGACCGTCAGCATCATAGAGGGACCCACAGTGATACCCTGTAGAAAGCAACTCACACTCGTATACGTAAGGGATTCATGCTGAGACTCATCACCTCCCTTCAGATCCTCGTAGCTATTGAGTGGTAAGGACTCTGTGTTCTGCACCTCTTCCATGCACGACCAACACAAAGCCTCATGCGGATTTGAGGCTTGCTTCTTTGAAAACTTGCCCCTGGGCAACGTCACTTTGCATCCGGTACATTCGATCTCAAAAGCCTGCTGGCCAGTACATGAGGTGCAAGGGACCAACGGTGTCTTGACAGGGTCAAACCGCACGTCACCGGCAATCCTGTCAAGGAGGTCTTTCTTCCGCTTCTCTGAGAAGGAGTATTGCGTCTTCACGACCTCGCATCTGAGGCAGATGATTCTTGGAGGGGACTGTTAGCATGATTTGGACATCGAGAGACTGCTGCATCAAAGGTGGCATACTTCTCTGGCACCCGCGCATTTCTGTCCCACAGTCAGTGTTGAGCAATATGTATAACATTTTGCGAACGTCTACTTACCTCAGTGCAAGGGCACCCCACCGTGATTGCGGCATAGCGACAACGATTGGTCTTCTTTCTCTGCTCTAATGAATCGACCTCGGCAACGTGGATGGCGGCTAGAATGGAATGACAGAATCTAACTGCAGTCTTAGCAACTCAAGACCTCCAGGCGCAAATTGAGCAGAAACTCTAGAGCTGAGATTGATATCGTCAACAACCTCGGAAGCTCGAGTATGAGAGAGATGAACGAATTAGACCTCCATTCATATTTCTAAATCGGCTTTTAATTGGTTACATCAACACCTAAGGCACCAGTCACCTCTCACCTGCGTAGAAAACGCAGTAGGTGACGCGTTCCAAGTGAGGGAAGGAAGGCACGTTGTAGCAGTAACCACGACACGTGCGGGAGCAGCAACGAGCCGAGTCGACTTATCTTGCGCCGCTCCATGCTGGAATTCAATGAGAAAAATGATTGATCAATGGTCTTCCCAATACTGCTATAGGATGGATGCCGTTGAACATTGGAGGTTTGCGCAGGCAGATGAGTTGAAATGATGTGCTCCATCTCTCTGAACAGTGGTCGCGCAAAGCATGTGTACCGTCACGTGATTCAACTCTTATTGCGGCTGCGGGTCGGATGACGATGCACCTGCAGACATCGAGAAGCAGTTCAATTGAGACAACGATGACAGGGACTTTGAGATGACGCAAATGATCGGAAGAGTGAGGAGTTGCGAAATATAAATTGCTGTACACCAACCCTTATAACGATGATGATGCAAAAGTTTGCCCCTTGAAGCAAATGGGCAAAGAGAAGCGAACCCGTACAGAAAGGCGTCAGAGTACTCATCGAATGCTCCATCCCACGCATTGTTGTGACCTTGCTGAAGCGCTCCTGGAAACTCTCCAACAACTTCTCCCGAGTGCTCTTTAATAGCAGTGGAATCGGTGGTCGGTTGAGATAGTGGTACAAGTAGCATTTAAGCTTTAGAATGGTACAGGATGGGGGTGGTCTGGGCTGGATCGCATCGGCGCCCCAGGGTTTATCTTGTCATTGTTGCTTGCGCTCATGACGTGACATCGTGGCTGTCTCGTTTACTTTGTCTCCTTGCCGAGGAAGGTGATCAGGTCGTTCCTGTCCTTGCCCTTCTTGAGACCGCCGAAAGCCATCTTGGTGCCTGGGATGTACTTCTTTGGGTTCTCGAGGTACTCGAACTGTAGGTTTATTTAGCGAGTTGCCACGGCTGCATCCAGGAACTTCCGTCAGCTTACCAGAGTGTCGTCCTCCCACACGATTCCCTTTTGCTTGTTGGCATCTGAGTATGCGAAGCCCTCGACGGAGCCGGTGTGGCGGCCGAAGAGGCCGTGGAGGTTGGGGCCGATCTTGTTACCCTCGCCCTCCTTCAGGTTGTGGCACTGAGCACATCTTGTCTGGATTGATTGTCAGTCTCTCATCTCTTAGGCATCAACGTGGGAACAACTTCATGCTATGTGATTGTGTTCGTACCTTGAAGAGGTTGGCACCCTTGCCGGCATCACCTATGATGAATATTAGCGTAAGCTCACCAAAAGCCAATGGCTACCAGTGGAGGGAGGCGGAGATGGCAGCACAGCAATCGCAGCGAGCAGAACATGCTCGAGCATGTCCGGTGCTCATTGATAATATCTGCTCCAAGCTCTTGCATTACTGCAGTTGCTATGCGCTCTCGCGCGACACCAAGCTCATGATGCAGGCGACGGAAAAGAAAACATACCTGGAGAGAAGCTGTCCTTGCCCATTGTGATTGATGTAAGAGGATTCGATAAGGATCCTTGAAAATGTAGAGATGGCTGATGGTTGGAATTGGATCCTAGGATGGATTTGCGATGGAGTATGTAGGAGGACAGGAGTGTTTAAGAGACGGAGAGAAGGGCAACAAGAGGGAAAAAGTTGTTTGAGGCGACAGACCAGGTCAGAGCTCTGACCTGTACGCGGGCGCTGATTGGCGGTCGGGGAGTAACGGGATGAAATCTGCCATGGCTTGGTCCTGGCTTCTTCCCAACACACGCGCAAGTGACTCCCGAGATGATCCCAGATCTCTCTCTCGCGCAATGCTATAGCGGTGCGATGACTAGACGCTTCTAGTCCCTTTACTGTGGCCTACTATGTGGCTTCTCGTCGCTCTGCCCACAGCCAGATCTGTCCAATACTGGTGTTTTGGAATAATGTAGCAATAATGATGCCATCCACTGAAGCTGCCTAGCCTATCCCGTTCCATGGCTTCTGGCGCAGACACAAAAAGGCAATGAGACAGCGAATGACGTAGACCACATGTCCACAGCCTCAGACCTGCCGCCGCCTCCTACCACCGCCGCAGTCAGTTCCGTACGCCGAAGTGTATGCGGCTTATGATGCTCGGCTGCCATCATGACTTATTACAGTGAATGCATTTCCGCTTACCTAGGCAGTCTCAGATACCATTGTGAGCCCGCTGTTATCTGAATTGGAAAATTGCTTGCGCATGTCAGCGTGAGAGTAAGACTGGAAATGTCCATGAGTAATTTGGAGATGGAGGCCTGCAGCAAGTGTAAAACCTGGCTTGTAATAGGAGCGTCCCGTGGCATAGGCCACGAGTTTGCGCGGCATGCTCTGGCACGAGGCGACAACGTGCTGGCGACTGTGAGGGATCCATCACGGCAGACCGCGGTCTCGTTATGGCCCGAGTACCACGAGAGATGCACTTTGTTTGCATGTGACGTACTCAGCGAGCTATCTATCGACGTATGATGTCCTCACCCATCGGTCATGCTCACAGTATGTGGTATACTGAACTCTCCAGTCATTTGTGGAAAGCCTTTCACGTACAACCGGCGGCGCAGACATCAACCATGTAGTTGTGAACGCCGGTGTGCTCAAATACCCAAATGTAAGCCAGAAGCCCAGCTGCGATCAAGGTGAGTTGCTAACAAGTCAATAAGAGGGCAACAGAGATGTAAGCGAGACCCCATCTCGTGTCTGGAATGACATATTTGCTGACCATGGCAGCTCCTACGAGGACTTCGCCTTCCACCTCCACACCAACACAATAGGGCCTATCATCTGTGCACAGCGTGTACTCAAAGCGGGGATCCCAGTGGAAAGCATTACCTTCGTTTCAAGCGACTCTGGCTCAGCCGCTTCGTTCAGAGACTTTGAGGATGGCTTCGCCGCTTATGGAGCCTCGAAGGCGGCGCTGAATCAGATGCTACGGCACATGGCAGCTGAGCTGAAACGCAGAGGCAGTCAGACGATCATCTTGGCTTTACATCCCGGTGAAGTCGCGACGGACATGGCCAACGTCGATCTTGGCTGGGAAGTCGAAGGTCAGATGACACCGGAAGAGAGCGTTTCGGGCTGCATTAAGGTGATTGAAAGCAAAACCCTGGATGATACTGGCACTTTCTGGACTTGGGACAACGAGGTATGGCTGCCCGATCACGGCGATCATGGGATGATACTGATAGTTCAAAGCAATATCCGTGGTGATTGAACGCGTGGACAATATATTGCGATCATGTCTGGAACATGGGAAACCTGCCGCCGTTCTGCATTACTGCCCATTGTGCTGCAGGCAGCCGTGTACAACCCACCTGATGTGGTCGTTCGCAGCTCGAGTTATGTCGCACAGCCTGGCAGAGATTGATGGGAGCTCTACGAGAAACGCTTCATGGTTTAGTTTGGTTAGGCAGACATGCTGCTGTCGAGCTCGTGCGGCTAAGAGCAGATGGCACGGCATGTCGTCCACAGTTGTGGAGATCAATGATCGTCCGACTATACCACTACAGCTGCTCAGAGCTGGGATAGTGGGAAAGTCGGCTTGGTCCGCATGGCGTGATTAGTTCCGTGGGTGTGTTCATGCAAGCCATGTATAGCATACACAGCTGTAGTTGAAGCAGCACAGCAGTATAGACGAACTGTGGTTCTTATAGTGGCACCAGTCAATCAAGCCCAGCATGCCCAACCCCATAGCCTATAGCGTACAGCCTACAGCACACACCTGGGTAGATGGCCTGTCAAGATCGGGCCAAGCAGTGGCGTGCATACGTCGAGAGCTGGCAACACGAGTATCGTACTGCACCTGGCTAATGAATGCAAGAGCCCTGCCACTTGGCGTCCTTCGAGGCAGGGCTTTGGCATTGCGAAAACGAGGGTTACGGCCAGCATGCATGAGATCGGTCCATCCGACACGCAAAGCGCTCAAGGAATGGAGGCCAGCGGGCGGAGCGCCTGCAGCGGGACCGAGCCTGGAACTCCACACCCACACAGGTCGCGTAGGTCTGTCTGTACAGATGTACTCGTGGGCGTCGTCACCTTTTTTTACTGTGGAAAGATGTCGTCCGCTAGCCTGGGGAGCGGAGCACAAGCTTGTGCCTGTTACGTGGACATGCCGGATGGGAGCCACAGCACAACATGCCCGTTGGCACCTTGAACCCATCCATCATGCGCGCAAGCATCCGCAGTAGCCAGAGCGCGCGCAGGTCCTGATCGACTGTCACAATCGGGTGGAATTACACAAGACGACACACGCGAGCAAGGTACCAGAGCAGAACTGCAGGTGGGTGGCTTCGACGGGCCTGGGGCGCAGCCGCATACATGGTGGGTGGTGCTCCAGGAGCCCTATAGGCTGCGCTCGACGTACCTGGCAGACTGGCTTTCCAGAATCTCCCAACTGGCAGAACTCGTCTTAACTCCTCTATCTCTGCCAGGCCAAACTCCGTTGACCGCTGTTTCTCGAGCCTCATAGCTATACTGATCGAGCAGTCCGTTGCATGCACGACCAGGCCAATCGATCCCAATCCCCAGAGGCGCCCGCCTGCTTTCCCTTGCCCACATGCCTCGTCGCTGCTGGCTACATGCGCCAATCCGCCCTTCCGCTCCCGCTCATGCATGATGGCGAGCGACTCTGCCTCACTGCCGCCCCACCGTTCCTCCTGCTACGCTGCGACCTCCACCGTAGTCCATGCCCACTCCAACGAATGCGCAGCGCCGCGCCGTGCTGTGCTATAGGAACACGCACATCCTCACTCTCTCCACCCATCGGCAGCCATCCGGTTCCCTTGCTTCCTCTCCATACGTCTTCCTCTCCTCCAGTACCCGTTGGATGTGTGGGTTAGCGTGAGCGGTCATTGAAATCACTCTTCCTCCTCCTCCTCTGCTGCTGTCTTTTTCCCACCCTCCTTCCTGTCCCCCCTTCTCCCTGTGTTCAACCTCGGCCGATAGTGTAGTAGAGGAGGCATATCAGACAGGAATGGCCCACCCAAGAGCTCACGACTCTCACGCTAAAAGACCTTCTTCGTCGCATGCTTCCTATGGCCCACGACACGATTCATTCGACTTTCACTCGACTGCGGGGTAAGGTGGACCCCTCAGGTGTAACGAACCTCCCCATCTATCCTCGAAGATGTGCTGACCTACGCAGCAACAGCACCACACACCGCAACTTGAACGCTACTGGAGACCGCCATGGTCACCACTCGAGGCTCCGACCAGAACTCGGCCGGCCAAGGCGTTCGAGATCAGTAAGCCGCGAGCCAGGCCACAGGCGCAGTTGGCCGCCTAATCCCACAGTGGAGGATGCCGCCTTGTCAGTCGCCAAAGAAGCTGGCTCAAAGCAGGCACTTACTGAACTGAAGAGGGATGACGAGGTTGCAGCCCGAGGTGTTGTTAACCAGGAACCACTCATCGAGGATGTGCCCGAGTTCAGAAGCCAACACGAACAGCGTGCTGCCGCACCACAGGCGACACAGCCAAAGGATGTACCGCCAGGCGAGAGGAGTAGCAGCAGCGGCGGCCTTCCAACGCCTCCAACCAGCGAGGACGAGAAGTCACGCAGAGGGCGAAGCAAGCTTTCTAAACTGCAGACGGACAGGGATGCATTCGTACCCGAGTTCTCACGACGAGCGCCATCTCCTTACTCGTTCACTCGACCCTCGACTTTGAGCAAGGATGACTCTTCGAGCAGCACGTTCTTGTCGCCAGACACAATGACCCCACCACCTCAACTTCCAAAGAAGGTGCCAATGCCTAAGAACGACTTTGTGTCGCCACAGAAGCGAAAGACTGACCGATATTCTCCCTCATTGAAACTTGGCAGTGACTGCTTCAGTGCATTCAATGCATCTAGCGAAAGCTTTCGAAGCAACTCTGGCGCTGACAAGCCTGGGAAGTTGTCAGGCCAGCCATTGACATCTCCTAGGAGGGGCGCTGGAGTATCATCACCATCCTCAAAACCAGGAGGCGACTACTTCTCTGCTGGCAGGCTCCCAGCCGCTCGAGGTGATGAGAGCTCAGATCTAAAGCCCAGGCGTGACAACAGCGACCCTACGTCCCAGAACACATCAGCCAGACCAACACCAAACCCTAGCCCTCGGACTTCTGTCGTGGACTTTGCACCTCCGCCTTCCAGCGCGGCTTCAGCACGACGACATCATCCTGATACCCGACGCCATACTGACGTTACTAATGCTGCGCCTAAGCCGCGCTTGGATAGACTCAAACGGCCAACACCACTTGCAATGAGCAGTGCTGTGGATGATAGCAACATGCCTGCCATGTATTCAGCATCGGCCAACACAACACCCTCATCAGAATATCCTCCTGCGCTGCCTCGACAGCGGCAATCCAGTGCCCAGCCATCTTCATATCAGAGCTCTCGCGCAGTCTCCCCGTCTTCAATGCCTACTGTCCCACCTATTGATTCGCCGCAAAGATCCCCACGACTTAACCAAGGTCACAAGATAGCATCAGAGTCTCGGCCCAGGACAGCCGACGGCCCTTCGACTCCTAGCTCGGTGCCTGGCACGCCTCGCCTTCCCCAGACTAATTTTGACTGGAGCGCACTGTTGGCGGCCAACGCGCAGAAGCAGACCAGGCACAATCCAAGGCTATCGGAAGACAGCCGTACAGGATCCATGGCGGAGGTTCCCCGTGTGCCTTCTGTGGGTAGCGGTATGCCGAGCTTGCCAGCTCGACCTAGTCAGGGCCTACCATACCCTGAGGATGACAGAACTGCCGCAAATGTGATGCCAACTGAGAGTCAATACCAGTTCTTCGCAGCTGACAAGTCGTCTTCCCTTAATACGCAGCAGGATTCCAAATCCAAGTTGGGCCCTACCTCCCGCACGTCCTCAGCCAGGCCATCGCTTATCACTCGGCACTCTGCGGCTCCATCGACTTCTATCGAACAACGCTCACCAGTTGACGGCCGCTGGCCGCCCGAAGCTAGAACGCTAACACCTGAGATCAAGAAGGAGATTGCTCGGCTCTTCAAGAGGAACCTGCCTAGCTGTAATCGGCCCGCGCCTGTCGCAGGCCATGATGACTGGTACACGTTGATCGGCTCGCCGAGCCTTGATTTCTGCCCTGACTGCATCGATGACATGTTTGAGCGAACGATATACCGAGCTGCATTTAGGCGCTCACCACCGCGTAATCTCAACACAAAAGTTCAGTGTGCTTTTGGATCCCCTTGGATCCGCCTTGCTTGGTTATTGACTTTAGAGAGGGAGAGGACGGATTTGATGCTGTTGAGAGACATGGCCGAGGTCGACGAGACGAGCGAGCCATGCGCAGGCTCCCACCAAGCCGTGCGCTCCTGGTATGGCCTGCGAGATCCTGAAGGATACTTTGTCCGCAACTTCCACGTCTGCTACAGCGACATCCGCAAGATCGAGCGCTTGCTACCAACCCTGTCTGGCCTCTTCGTCCGCCTACCCAACCGTGCATCCATCGACAAGAGGCTCTGTGCCATGCGGGCAGACGCGAACCGCTTTCCGGTCTACATGAAAGCATTGCTTACAATGCACGAGAAAGCACACGAGACGCGCAAACTCCCAGACCAGATGCCAATGATCCAGCTGGTGGAGCGCAAGACCAGGATCCGGGAATGCTCGCGCGACAACCTCTTACTCGGCGAGCGCTGGCACTTTATCCCAGAGCTGCCCCACTTCACCGTCTGTGAGGACTGCTTCGAGTGCATTGTCGAGCCTGAGGCCCGGAAGTCGAAGGGCATTGCTGTGCGCTTCAGCCGCACCTCCAGACCCATATATGGCGAGGCTGTCGGTAGCAGCTGCCAGCTCTACTCGCCGCGTATGCGGAAGGTGTTCAAGAATGCGATCGAGGACGACAGCATCAAGTACCTACATCGCAAGACCAAGGAGCGAAGGGACAATGAGTTGCGGTTGCAGGAGAAGTATCAAGACGTGCTTAGGAGGGCGAAGCGTCTCAGTGCCGGCCGTGCCGCGGAAGACGAAGGCAAGAGGCTTGACTGGGAGTTGGAGAAGATCACAGAGGAATGGCAGGACAAGTGGGAATGATGAAAAAGTCGCTTTCTAGATTCAGTGCTCACTTGGGTGGACATATAATCTTTTTCCATATTACCTTCTAATGACTTCGCGAATCGCGTATGCGCAGCTGCTCTGCATCTAACAAGATTGGACATGTGTTGCTACAGGCACGTGGAAAGCCCTGAGGCAGACAGTAATGTAGTATGGCCGAATGATGCGGTCACGTGGACGGATGCCTGGAGAGGAGGCGTGTGGCTCCATATCCTTCGACGACCCAGGCAAGACGCACTTTGACATACGTCTCAATGCTCCCACTACCACTCAGTTCTGAAGAAGCGACACATTGTAGCCTGTCCACATCCCAGGCATTAAGCGTCCAAAGCAGGCAATCTGGAGTAGAAGAAAGATGGAATGGTAGTGACAGCTGCTGTTACACGACAAACGTACGCAGGACCGGTTCATGCAAGGTCAGTTCCTGTGAACTACAGCCTGCTTGCATTCGCCGACTTAGAACCCACCGAGTACATCTGCCCTCCCGTCTATCACCAATCTTGGAACGAGAGACAGTAGCGTCATGAGATTCGAAGGACGACGAGCCGGGATCCTGCCGTCAAACCCCTCTGATAACGCCCGAGACGCCTCGCTCATGGGGGAAATCTTCAATCCGCCTGAACGGTGGAGGGGCCTTGTTTAATTGCCTGGTCTTGCCTACCGTCCAGATGAGCACACTGCGCTGAACTCAGCTGCGTCCCTGCCACCTTCACAGACTGCATTCAGACAAGCCTCTTCCTCTACGTCCCGACTCTCCTCAGTACAATGTTATTAATTGAGACAGACGCCAGCAGGTTCCAATAGCGAAAACACTACCGGCAATTTATTACTGGGCCTAAATTAAAACAGATTTAAGCTCGTGCAGTGTTCGTAAACTGCTTAGCGTTGGTTGGTGGCAGGCCACTCCCAGTGTGATGGCCGGTGCGCCCCTAGGAAAGCTCCAATGTCCTGCAGTAGATGCATTATTGGCACTAATGGCCTGTTAGGCATATCCATGATCAATCGCGTTCTTTCGTTTCTGTGACACCTCCGCCATTGAGGTGACACCTTCTTTTTTTGGTTCCTTTGAAGACAACGTTTCCATATCATCAGCGACATGCGGTTCTTGAACTGGACAACAGCGTCATAACTTCCTTAGATCGCGGGTGTTGTAATCGAGATGAACTGGATATCGTATTAGCTTGCCGCAATATTCAAAAACGCTCGTTCACCCTATTTGACGCTTCTTTGGATGCTGGTCCAGTCGCACACGTCTAAAAGCAAGTCGTATCTGGTCTCGAATCGGTGTTAAGCAGTGTCACTGCCTGCTAGACAGCTCACAGATCACGGCAGATTTCGACGTACACTTCCCATGATCAGCTAGCGAGTCCTCCCCCTTCAAGTCGCGGAAATGCCTTGGAAGCCACTCCCGAGTGTCGCATTCGCCATTGCGACCTACCCATTCCGCGCCACGGAGCCAAATGACCTTCCCCTACAGATAGGCGACCACATCTACGTGATAGAGCAAGGAGGGAAGGGCGACGAATGGTACAGAGGTTATCTGGTGACGCCGCCGTCTCTGCTGGCTGGCCTTACAAATTCACCAGGGCAGCAATTGGAGCATCGTGTCTTTTCTGGGATATTCCCACGTAACTGCGTTGAAGTCAGAGAGTTGCTTGGCGAAAATAAAGTCAATGGAAAAGCTGGAGAGGAGTCAGAGGATAGCTCTGGTGAAGCGACGGATGCCGCTGCCACCACTGCTGCTGCTACAGTACCCGACGATCAGAAAGACGGCCGTATTGAACGGAGGAGGAGTCAGCGCGCAGCTTCAAGGAGGCTGAGTCGTGCTTTGAGCAGCAAGCGAAGCCATCGCGACGTTACTACTCGTTCGCGCGCAACTCTCATCGACCAGGCTCAAGCTACACCGCGTGACCCACGAGCACCGAAACCAACGGCACCAGTCCCCCTTTTGAGGGTTGGTGACGAGACTGGGCAGAGCGCAGACGAACCACTCGTCGACGAGATTGCGTCTTGTCTCAGAGAATGGCACGATGCTCGTTTACATGCTGTCCTTCTAGAGCACGGCTACGAGCAGCTTCAAACGGTACAGCATCTGATCAAGAAGCTGGACACAAGCCGGAAGCAGTTGATGCATGACGTGATGACAACCAAAGAGCTCAATGCCCTACGAGAAGATACAGTCTGGGATTTGGTCAAAGGGAACAAATTGCTCAACGATGAGGTTATTGTGCGCTCGCCAACAGAGCGTGGGAGGATCCTCACGGCGGAGGATTCGGTCATCGAGATGACGAAGCTGCAAGCAAACATGTCAATTCTTGATCGCCCACCCAAGACGCCAGCGGACAAATCTCTGCTACATCATATCCTTGTCGATGTGAAGACGCTGGTCTGCGAATCGGAAGTCCCTGCCACTTTGCAGGTGTGCTTGTGCCAGAAAGTCGGAGATGCACCGCTCCTACCTTTGACGGAGAACTACGCCATCCCTGTGCCTTTGCCTACCGATCTTGCAGCAGCGCCGGAAGACCAGCCGAAGACTCTATTCATCAATCTTAGCACGTCAGACATTGGCATCAATGCACCTACTGCATCCTTATTCCTTGTATTCAGGTTGCTGAAAGACGAACCGTCTCGTCAATCATCTGCAGCAATTGCCAATCATGCCAATACCGGAGTGTCAAAGAGCAGCAGCGTATCTAAACCTAATCTTGGTACACGCCGCAGTTACTTCGGCAGCATGCGCAAATCAGGAGAACGTGGGCATTCTCGTGGACCCAGCCGCTCAGACAGGCCGACTACTTCACATAGCACACGTTCTGGGGAAGAGACTCGTTCCAGCACATCAAACAGCGAGCCCCCGGCCAGCAGAGACGTCAAGATGGTGAAGCGGATAGTTGGCGTTGGCGCAATAGACATTGGCTCTGTCGCCAAGGAAGAGGGCCAGTTCGATCGCCGTGTCAGCCTCTGGACTCCAGCGACCTCTCCCGACCTTGACCGTTCTGACGAGGGTGAGGATTGGCAAGAAATCATTCGAGATCTGTCGCGATCGCCTACGGGATATTCTCGTCTCGGCAGCGTCAAGAGATTTGACGTGTTTTGCAAGGCATTCGCATCGGCTGATCTAGATGGCTTGATCCGAGTCACGCCAACTTTGCTGCACAACGTTCACCTCACCAACAAGCTTGGTTTCACTGGCGCGCCGAAGGAGCGGCGAAGTGACATATACTTGACCCTCTCAGAACCTATCATACCTCGCAATCCTAACCTCGCACATGCCAAATTCAGCTATATGCCGTTATCTCAACGTGTAAACAGCTCTCTCGCTAACCTGCAACTCACTTTAGAGGTCAGAAAAGCAGACGGTGAGAGAATTGAGGACTGCATTTTCACCGCTTCCAATCACGAAGGGCATACGGCATGGCGTACCACCGGCATCGAGAGTGGTGAAGGCTGGAACCAAACGATCCGACTTGAGGTCCCTCCCGAGGACGTACCTGGCTCTCACATTGTCATGTCCATTGCAGACAGTCCGAATTTCCCATTCGCATTAGCGTGGATACCGCTGTGGGAAGCCGATGCATTCTTGCGCGATGGCGAGCACCAGGCCCTTCTCTACGTTTATGACGAGTACAGCTCTGCCATGGTCGGCGGCAAGGGCGCCTACCTATCTCTCCCCCCATGGCTCAAGAAGAGTGATCCTTCATCTGCGTCGTGTATGAACATATTGATACGGACATATCTCTGCAGCACGCAGTATTCACAAGACCCTACCTTGCTTGGCCTCCTTGAGTGGCGGACATTGTCCAGCCAAAGGCTGAGTGATCTGCTCGAGCGTTTCTCATTTGTGCCTGAGATTGAGATCGTGAAGCTTATCGAAGAAGTATTTGAGGCGCTTTTCGAGATTCTGCATGAGTATGCTCACAGCGAGGTGCATGAGGACTTGGTCTTTATCAACTTTGTGTACATCTTCACCATTACAAAGGACAAGCGATTTGATCTTTCGCATGTTATTGAGACTCATGCGACCACGAGGCACAAGTGGCCCTATGTCAGCCAATCTTTGGTGAAGGCGTACAGCCGACTACTGTCGAACCCTCTAGATACGGAAGTTGGAAGGAGACTACGGGCGACGTTGAAGGTGGGCGATCTCGTGCTAAAGCTGATTGTTGAGACTAAGAAAGAGCCGGCGCTTGATGGCCACAGTGCCTTCATGAATGGCGAGAAACACCTCACCTTCAAAGAGGACGCTCAGCATATCTTCGTCGCTATCATGGCTCTAATGCGAAACCCTATGCCAGTCTTACTCGGAACTCAGACCCTTGTGGTGCAGCGTTTCCATACCTGGCTGCCTGAGCTCACGACCTTCTTGGACGCGGAAGAGGTCCTTGAGACCGCAACTGATCTACTCGACGCCTGTGCCCATACTCAGGGCCAGATGATCCTTCATCGTCTCATACTAATACTCAACCTGAGTCGTCTCGACGTCTTCAAGTATGGCAAGGTGAAGGCCAAGATAATCGCTAGGACGTTCAGGTGGTTAGATCCGTACTGGGGCGAAACAAACGAAGTCTCAGACCAGTGGCGGGCTCAGGTGCGACTAAGCTGTAGCATCGTGGCGACGCAGATGGTCGAGCTGGGAGAAGAATGCTGTCAGTACGTGCCGAAGCTCGTGGAATCATATCGCATATTGCAGCTGGCTGGAAGAGTGCCAAAGAAAACTTTCAGCATGCTTTTCCCTACGAGCCTGCCATTCCCAGCTAAGCGTACATCAGAAGAGATTGAGGTCGAAGAGGCCATGCTCGAGCTTTCAGCTCTCATGGCTGCAGCACTTGCCACTGACAAGCGACTGTACTTCGACGCAAACGTTGTCGACATCCCTGGTGTCCTGCTGCAGGCGTTGAAGGTTGGACAAAGTATTCTCAATCACGAGGCTTTCCCACAATCCTGGCTGAGCTTGCTGGTCAGCCACCACCGCTTCGCGATTACTGCTCTCGAGCGTATCAGTGAGGTTCTCGTCGAGTCTCTACCCGACGCAGGTTTCGCGCCAGACGCTGCTGCTGCGTTCGAGTTCGATACAGAGCTATGGCGTGCCTTCTTCGACACACTTTTCGTCGCTGTCTCTTCGGGTGCTCTGACTATGGAGACATTCCCTGAGCAAAAGCGACGTGCTATCTGGAAGATTGCCGGCGATGTTCGTGAGCAAGGCGCTCAGCTGCTGAAGAAGACTTGGGAGGCCATTGGATGGGAACAGGGCGAGGAAGAGAAAACGCTCTACGGTTTTGAACGCATGGGAGGCTATCAGGTTCAGTTCGTACCTGATCTTATTGCGCCTGTCGTGAGCCTTTGCTTGAGCGTGCACGCAAGCTTGAGGAATGTAGCCATTCAGGTACTTAGGTCCATGATCATCAGCGCTTGGGAGATCGACCAAGACTTGAATGTCATCCAACAGGCGATGATCGAGTGCCTTGATAAACTCTGCCGCACACAGCCAATCACGGAGAGCGTGCTGCAGAAGGCTTTCATTAACGAGCTACTAGACCAGTTCGCGCCTCTGCGTCATAGTGTCGAGGATAGCTTGTACAACGCCGTGGTCGAGATGTTCCATCGCATTGAGGAATTGTTGGGAATGCTGGCCAATGTCCATCAAGAAGTACCAAACTCATCCAGTGGCAGACCTGCTGCTAACGACGCTGGCAAGATCATGGATACGCTCCGCCTCCTGGAATTCTTGAAGGACGTCCAAAGCGACGAGGCTTACATCAGATATGTCCATCAACTCGCCGATCTGCAGTCTTCAGCCGGCTTCCACGCTGAAGCTGGTCTGGCCCTGCAGCTCCACGCAGAGAGATACCCATGGGATTCAGACACTCAAGCAGAAGCAATGACTGATCCTGAATTACCAGCCCAGAGGACGCTCGAGCGCAAAGAAGCGCTTTATTTTCAGATAATACAGCATTTCGAGCGCGGGTACTGCTGGAAGCGTGCGCTCGACGCTTACAAGGAGCTGGCTTGTCAGTATGAGAGTAACCTGTATGACTTCTCGAAATTGGCAAGAACGCAGCGGGCTATGGCTGCGATATACGAGAAGATCGCTAAAGGCCAAATGATGCCAGCGAAATTCTTTCGCGTTATCTACAAAGGCCTCGGCTTTCCAGTAGGCTTGAGAGGGAAAGAGTTCATTTACCAGGGCCTTCCGTCAGACCGATTGTCTGCATTTGAGGATCGTATGCAGCAGTTGCACCCGTCAGCTCAGATCCTGAGAGTCGGACAAGAACCGCAAGACATGGAGGGTCAATATATGCAAGTTTTCGGAGTCGGTCTTCACAGGGATCTGGAGCACAAGATCTACCAGCGCACGAAAGTCGGACAGTCGGTTCGCGATTACCAGCTCATCTCAACCCCACAGAGGTTTACAAGCACGACGCGCAACATTCGGGAAGACGTTCCACTGACCGAGCAGGAGGTGGAGAAAACAGTTTACACCACTGCCGAGTCCTTCCCAACAATCTTGAGGCGCAGCGAAATCGTCAAGACCCAGGCCATGGTCCTTAGCCCCTTGCAGGCTGCTGTCGAGCGTACGACAAGGAAAACACTCGAATTGCAAGTGTTGGAGAGGCGCATCAACGGTGGAGACACCGATGCCATCAATACGCTGTCAGAACAGCTGCTACTGGCAGTAGATCCCAGCTCGAGTAGTAGTCCTGCTCGTTACCGAGCCTTGCTCCCAGCATCCGAAGTGCCTGATGATGCATCTCTCGAAGATGATCTGGAACTTCCACCTGATGAGGAGATCCAGCTGTCGCCGATGCAGACCGCACTTAAAGTGGCTCTTCTCGATTACACCATCGCCATCAGACGGTGCTTAGGCCTGTACACACGATCAGCGCATATAGCGACGAAAGCGCAGCTCCTGCCGAGATTCGAAGCCACATTCGAGCCTGAACTAAATATACTGTTTCCTAACGGGAATGCAATAGAAGAGACGCCAGTGGAGGAAGCCTCTACTTGGCGTGAGAGGGACTCAGATGGCATGCTACGATCAGAAAGCCGCATTGACCACCAAGCCCAACCGCCCAGTGCTCAGATTGACGCTACAGATGCTCAGCAACAATCACAACAGCAACAAGTGCTTGAGTCGCGCCCAGGGCGCCGCAGATCTCTCAATCTCTTCAAACGTAGCTCTTCCCTTTCCCTCACTGGTCAAAACCAAGGCACTGGTGACAACGCAGCGAATGGGGGTAGTCACTCTCGCCAAGACAGTCGCGCTCGAGGCTCAAGCAGAACCCGCCGTTTAAGCCTCTTCCGCTCGGAATCCAAACGCGACAGGGAGAAGGACATCGCTAGTGGTAGTGGCAACAACCCTTACGGCAGTGCCAGCCGCCAGAACTCGGTTGACGATCTCGGGGCCCGCAGTGATGCCACGTTGAAGAAGCGATTGAGTTTCTTGAACTCGGGCAAGACCGAGAATTTTGAGAGTATGGGGGGTGCTTTTGTATAAATGACACCAATTGATACAGAGTGGATATGGCTACACAAGGCTGAGTAAGGTGGACGTCCTAGTGATGTTTGTATTAAGACGGATGGGCGGAGGGAGTTAAGTCGTGATTTTTGGGTGAAGGGTTTAGCGTTTATACCCCCCTTTTTTCTCTCTCCTTTTGTCGTGCTCGTTTGATTGATCCTGCGGGTTGCTGTATTGTTAGAGTTTAGAGAATGTTTTGAAGCACTGGATCATTCATATTAATGTGGCTAAGTCTAGCTTAATACCGCTTAACGTGATCTATTAACAAGTAGAATGTCACTCACAGTGAGTCACTCAGTAGTCCGCTGTTTAAGCAAGCAAGCTACTCATGATACAAGACTTCTACAAGCAGGGATGTATTCTTGATGCTTGCTAGTAGCGACTAAGACATATACACAATGCGCAACCTAGCGTTATCCTCTCAGGTCGCATCTCACATCAGTGTTCAATATTTAGGATTTGCCAAGGGCTGCTACTCTTCTTCCGTCCCTGGAGCTTGAACTGCAATAGAGCGTGTCATGGCCCCATACGACTTGACAGCAGAATCTGAGATCTGTCGTTACTTGAATGACCATCATTCGGCATATGGCCGAGTTGATAGAATTGAACGTCTGCTTGAAGGCTTTGCTGGTTTCGTGTATCGCGTGCACCTCAACATTGATGCACTGGTAGCAGACAGCAAGGGGGGTTTGCACTCGATCATCGTGAAACATGCTGAACCATATGCTGCGAGAGCGAAGCAATGGGAGATGGACCCGAATCGAATGGTTCGTTTGACTCCTGTAGATACACATTGGCCTTTGGTAATAGAGTAGTGCGCGTGGATACACAGGATTGACAGGTACAATCTAGGACTTCGAATACAATGCGCTCCAGTTCTACAGCACGCCCACGATGCATGGAGACGGCAGCGCGAGATCACCCAAGGTTCTTAACTACGATCAGCAGCATCGAGTCCTCATCATGGAGGATGCTGGCACCCTGCCGAGTGTCAAGGGCTGGTTTACCAGCGACGTAGACGTCAACAGTGCAGCTGCCGTCGGCAGTAAACTGGGCAACTTCCTTGCGAACCTACATAATCTGACCATCGATGATATCGAGCTGAAGGGGAAATTCAATGGCAACCACACCGCCAAGTATCTATCAGGCGAGCTATATTTCGGCAGGTTGCCTGTCACAGCCAAGAAGCATGGTTTTGACAGTGCCTTCATCGCCGAGGCAGCAGAAGCTGGCAGGCGAGAAGTCTACGAATCATCTGAGGTGCTCACGCATGGCGATTTCTGGACTGGCAACATCTTGGTCCCGTCGACGTCGCCCCAGCTACTGGTGCTCGACCTCGAGCTGTCGAAGCCAGGAACCGCTGCCTTTGACGTTGGCCAGATGGCGGCTGAGATGTATTGCCTAGCTGCATTCAGGGATAGGGGAAAAGGTATGGCGATGCTGGAGGCGTTCTTGAAGGGCTATCGCGAGCGAAGGGAGAGGGAAGGAGGGAAAGTGGAGGCTGCAAAGGTGGCAATCAGAATCGGAGCCCATCTGTTGCAGATCATGCCCAACGCTTGGGGAGCGGAGGCGGGAGAAGAGAGGGTGAAGATGGAGATTAATGTTGGAGTTGAGTTGATCAAGATGGGCTGGGAGAAGGATGGGCCAAAGCTGAGAGAGTCGGTAGTTCGGTCGTTGGCTGAATGAATTGATCATTTCATCTTGTTCCTCTGCTCAAAATTACGATTCCATCGCCTCACTTAGCCGTGAACGTGTCATAGGGTAGACGGTTTGTGTCGACCAAGAAGTTAGAATACACTTTGGGAAAATCTACCTGCAGCCAGCCCAAGACCCTGTAGCAAAGGATATCTCGGGAATAGCAATCCACATTTCACTGTTAGATCAAGATGATCCGTGCAGGTCATCCTCAAAACACAACACTTTAGCATATTAATACGAGACACGTCTTATCTATTACGTCTTGCACTGGGTCACCAAAATGTCCTATAGCCGTGAAATCGCGATAATCTTGCGAGCTTCCCCTCTTCTCGATTACGCAAAGGCTTTGTCCATATCTACCCTTTCAACCCACAACACGATCGCTACTCGTTCTACTGGGAAGCCGAGGTATATCTAGAATACTGTTTAAATAGTTAGTTGAAGTGGTACAGTTTAAAAGAACGTACTCCGTCGCGATCTGACGTGACCATGGGTTCAGAACAACTCCCACTCCAGATCAAAGGCATCTTCCACAACCTGCCCTCATTCAACCAATCAATCACAGGGCTTACGGCAATCGTGACCGGTGCCAATGGCATTTCAGGCTTCCATACCATGCGCGTACTGCTGGAGTCGCCAGACCGCTGGTCGAAGGTGTATGCGGTTTCAAGAAGACCGCCACCGGCAGACATGATGGCTCTGTTATCCGAAGACCAGCGAACTAGGGTTGAGCATGTTGCGTCGGACTTCCTCAGCAAACCTGACGAGATTGCACGACAGCTGCAGAGTAAAGACATCTCGAAGGTTGATTATGTATTCTTCTACAGCTATGCTCAGCCGAGGCCTGAAGAGGGCAAGCCTGCGTGGAGTAATGCTCAGGAACTTGTTGATGTGAATTGTAATTATTTCGACTTCGTCTTGGATGTTATGGATCTGGTGGGCTAACTCTTGAAAGCGACTCTGCTGAGCAATTTCCTCGAAGCTTTGCAGGTGGCGAACTTGAAGCCTAAGCGCTTTCTATTGCAAACGGGAGCAAAGAACTATGGCGTCCACCTCGGTCCAGCCAGAACGCCCTTTACAGAGAGTGATCCAAGAGTCACCATTGAGCCAAATGTAGGCAGCCCGCCATCTTGCTAGTACTAGAGGGCAAATGGCTAACTGGGACTTGTAGTTCTACTATCCTCAGGAGGACTCGCTGTACGAATTCTCACAGAAAGTAGGCACACCTTGGAATATAATCTGCCCAGCATGGGTCATTGGCGCAGTCAACAACGCAGCAATGAATGCGCTGCATCCATTGGCAGTCTATGCAGCCGTACAGGCACAAAAGGGAGAGTTGATGAATTTTCCTGGCGATCTAGACGCCTGGCAGCTGACCCGCGAGCACTCCACAGCAATGTTGACAGGCTACCTCTCCGAATGGGCGGTACTCGAGGATAAGTGCGCGAACCAGAAGTTCAACGCTTCAGACTCATGTCCACTGCCCAACAATCGCCTCTGGCCTGAAATTGCACGTTGGTACGGCTGCGAGGGCTCTCAGAAACGGCCGGAGCTTGACTCGCGCAACTTGAACACTATGACAGTGGGCCCTTCGACGCCGCCACTTGGCTATGGGCCCCCAGCTAAGGGGACATTTGCTTGGGCGATGACGCAGTGGGCTGGCGAGAAAGCAAACCAGGAAGCTTGGAAGGAAATCATGAAGCAGCATGGGCTTTCTCACAACCCTTTTGAGGATGTCGAGGCACATTTCCGATTCGCTGATGCTGTCGCGTGGGGGTTCGGGGCGCAACTTTCGATGAACAAGGCGAAGTATTTCGGCTTCAGTGGTCACGTCGACACCCTGGAAAGCCTCTTCATGGCATACAAGGAATTGAATCAGTTGGGAATGCTACCGCCGCCAGTTGTGGATGAAGTGCAGCCTTTGATATAACAAATGTAAATGATAACATCAATCTTGGATATGCTGCCAGGTCGGATCCGATGGGCTAGTGAAACCTGCAGCGAAAGCTTCAAGAATTAATTTTAGCACCGAAGCTGGCCGCCGGTATCGACGAGCTTGGACTAAATTGACATTTTCGTAAGACATTCCCAAGTAAATCGTGGTATGGCGCTGATGGAATATATCTCGTGTCGGAAATGAATGACTTATCCTCTGAAGGTAAGGCTTGCTTGCAGATGTCAGTGCTGCGTGGCAATTCCGTTGGGATGGCCATGTGTGGTAGTCGCTCCCAGGACCGGTGGTTTTGTATCTCTTTGATGCATGTGCAGATTGATGCTGGCTCGAATCTGTCGTTTCATATCAAGCTTGTGAATACGGCACGTGGCATCTCACCCGCTCTCGGCCTCACTATCCGCATCTTCACTTCCCTCTTCCTCATCATCGGTGACAAAAGCATCTACGTCGATGGCAGGCGCATCACTAACGTGGTTGTTTTGCGCCCACTCACGCACTCGCGATTTGCTGACAACGACATTTCCTGAAGCCGTAGTTCTCTTCTCATAGCAATCCATCTCTTTCAGCGCCGCCACAATGTCTTCTGGCAGGATCCATGTCTGCTCGCTGATCTCTTTGATAGTTACGACCTTCCTAGTTCCACAGTTGAGTATGTGTTTTGCCAATTCGGCACTCCAGTATTTGATATACCCTTTCCTTCCAGTCGTGCTCAAAGGGCGCTCAGGACCACCGAACCTCCCTTCTCTCTTCCCAAGGTAATACGAAGCTGCAATGAGGATCTGCCCCAACCCGCGGCGCTGCCAAGGTGGGAAAGTGATGATGCAGGCAACGTTGTTGTTGTCCCAGCTCATCTTCTCCTTGCTAAAAAAGCCGACGACCTGCCCGCCTGGCGGAGCTGTCGAGTCTGCAGCTGAAGGCTGCTGGACAAGCAAGTAGTAGAGAAAAGTGCCGACATCAAAAAAGACAGACTTGGTGTCGAGGAACAATTTCGCGAAGAGTGAGAGATTCTGGGCATACAGACTGTTCTCTTCGCCGTCAACCTGGTGGATGGCATAGCCGTTCTTCTCGTAGACGACGTCGCCAGGAGGTGGATTGTTTTTGAGATCGCATACGTTCTGGTTCAATGGACATATTAGCATTCCACGTGCCGACTGTCGATGATATACATTGAAATCGAAAATCAACTCACACAATGCGCACCAAACTTCATGATCTCCTGGGTATACTTGAAACACCACTGGCAGACATAAAGTCTATCCACCTTCTTCCCACCTACCAGATCTTCTGGGTAGAATGACGGATACCATGGCTTTATGTGCAAATTTCCTAGTACGACATTGGACACGTTCGGCTGCATTGGGGTGTTGCGGTTAGGTGTACGGTGTGATGAAGGGTGAGGGCCAAGAGGCGATGCGCTGGGCATCGTTGCGGCCATTGTAACACACTAACATGGCTGGGTAGAAAAATTTTACTCTACTATGCTGTAGAAACAGCAAGCGAGTGATTGGCAGCAACAATGCAGGGAATCGCAAGAGAAACGTGCGATATGGAGGTTAATTGACTTGCACGGAAAGAGACGCGACGCGTCCGGGACGCGCCGTGGGAGCCCCAGGAGCTTGACATCGGCTCGATATCAGATATTCCATTGTTGGCGGCTGCTAGACCTTGTAGGATTGTGAATACGAACAGTTCTATGTACAGATTCCATGGACAAGTTCTGATCCATACAAGCCCTTCTCGTTCCTGTACCTCTTTGATCAATCTCCTGCTCTCCCTTCTACCTAGTTAGAGGCTGAGACTCAGTATCACCCTACACCACACCACTTCATAACACCGCAACCATAAAGCTAAGCCTTATCATGCCTCACTCCCACTGTCATTCGCCTCTGTTGTCCTCATCACTTTCGTTGCCTTCCCTGTAACGTTTACTGAACCGCGGTCCAGGCATCGTTGAACATATACCCTGTACCCGCTCTTCCACAAGGCGAGCATTCTGACACGAGGCCGCGCTCTGATGGCAAACCACTGCTTATCTCATACAGATTAATGTAGTAGGCCGGCTGACTCCAGGTTTTAGCGGGAAGCGTGCCGGTACCGTGGAACTGGCGGTGTTTGGTTGCGCGGATCTGGATATTAATCCTTTCCAACGTAACAAAAGTGGATGAACGAATCGGAGGCTGTCGTGGCGAAGTACGTTGCACCCTGCAACTGCAGATGACGGTCATCAACATTGCAGGTAGCGGGCAGTCGGCTTATTGTTTGCTGCCAGCATCCGAGGCGTCTTTTGTGACATGGACATTGTTGACGACAAGAAGCCGACTGAGTCATGATGGATGCAGCTTTCATCATCCGGTGTTTTCCATGAAGGTGTCATGTCCCAATTGTGGTCTGTCTCCTCATGACATACACTGGGAAAGGCAGTGGACGAGCAAGCGCAAGTGCAGCAATGAGGTAACGTAATTTCATGTATTCAAGCACCACTCTATAGGTGCAGGTGAGACATGTACAGTACAACAACGACCGTCGGGGCATAAGCTGCCACCTTGACAATCAACAATGCCCAGCTTTCACTCTTCCAGCGAGAGCGCTTAGTGTACTGCAGGAGCCGCTTGACTGCATCGCCATATCGAGTACCAGATAGAAAGGAGACGCGCTGGAGAATCCAGCATTGCACCCTCGTGTACATGCCGTTGCAGATTGTTGTGTCCAGAAAAAGCTGGACTAGCAACGAGACAAGCAGATCCATCTTCCAAAAGTTCGTTGCCCCTCCATCTCCCCTATCGATCCGAGATGGTGATTGAGATCAACAAGGATCAAGATGAATAAGTAAGGTAATGAAAACAAGTCGTCGAAAACGCCAGGAACGCTCCCCTCTCGCTAAAAGTCAATCGCTCCAAAGTCAAACCCGAGGCGTGGATGGTATGAGAAGAAACAAGTCGAAGAGGCTGTGAACATTGCTGCCAGACGGTGAGGCGAGACATCTCTTCACCTTCTGTTGAAACTGTCGGATCCGGCGTGGACCATCTGTGGTCTTGACATGATTGGCGAAGGAGGTGGCACAGTTGGCTCGTCCTGCTGGACGACTTTTAGGGAGAGCTCGTTCCTTGGTCTGGTGGCCGACAACTTAAAGGCCCTGTGAATGTCGTCGGTCGAGAAGGAGTCGTTGCGAGGGATCTGGGGCTGAGTGGGTGGCATTGGCATGATAGTAGTCATTGTGAGGTGCTTTGGGGTTTGATATTGGTGTCGAAGGGATCTAGTTGGATTGGAGAGGGAGATTCAGTAGTCGTGAGGAGTTTGCGGAAGAAGAGTGCTTTTTTAAAGTGATTGTTGCAGAGTACAGGACAGTTGAGGGTTGAATAATCGGAAGGCTCGGTCGTCGTCGTAATGTTCAAAGCTTTAATGGACTTTAGGCCCTGGATAAAGTGGAGAGAGTTGCGCGTGTGCGTGTGTGTTTGGCTTTGAAAGAGGAAACCTAGGAACAGACACAGAGACCGAAGGGGGGGAGTCAACGAAACTTATGTACACGCACACACCCTTGCTTGCTTGCGTGCTTGTTGGCACTGTAGGTCAGGCATGTAGGAGGAGCCAGCAGCAGCAGCAGCAGACAAAGCAAGAGAACCGGAACCTAGACACCAAACGGAGTGGCACCCTGGCTGACACACTGACACACACACATCAACCCACGCAGTACAGCAGCAGCAGCTCCTGCTGGGGTTTACCATGGGGTTGTCGCCAATCTTCACAACTCCCGGCCCTACTCTACAGGGACAATCCAAAGACGCATCCCGCGGTGCCGGAAAGTATAAAATGCGCGGCGTATCAAGGTTATCGAAGGATTCCCCTGGGATGATCTGAGACATCCCGCAGGGAGTGGACAGTGTATGCGGACGTGCGACTACGGCGCGGACAAGCCTTACCTACAGATTGCCCACAGGCCGCCTACTGTATAGGTACAGGCACAGGTGCAGCACGGCGCACACTAGCAGAGCCGTGAGTGTGCAAGCGCACGTTATACCATCCTCGCATCTGTCCATCTCACGCTCCCAATCCTTGAAAGGCTAAATCAGGAAGACTTTCTGGGGAAACAGCGGAAGGCTGAGGTCAACGCGGGTACCATTTCATCCCTTGTTTCCATTCGTTCCACCCGCCATTCGGGGGCGACCGTTGCTGCATCTCACAACGACAGACTAGCGACGGGGGGAGGAGGGAAGATGGCCAGGTATTGGCAGCCTGTCTGACTTCCCACGGGGAGGGAAATGCGGAGGGGTGTGTCCCCTTCGCTCTCATGCCAGGGCCGTCTCTTGTCCGGCGTTAGGTGTTTGTCGATGTGTGTGTTTTGGAGGACGGGGGTGGAGGTGTGGAGGTCAGCAAGCGATCATGATGGCATGTTGCGAGACCCTTCGTCACACCCGTCCATGGAGGCCAGCATTTCATCCGGACCACAGCGCTGCCAGATTTGCGGCAGATGGATGTCCATGCCCCTTACGACGTGCCTCTGCCTGCGAGGCGTAAGAGGCGCCTGTACCTATACCAGGCGGGGGCTAGAAGAACCCTCCCGTTCCAGCGGTAGTGCAGTGTACCCATGCAAAAACGGCGGCAGGGTCGACACGCACCATCCGCCCAGGATATGCACAGTACAGTACGAGGTTTGATACCTAGTTACGTGGTGTACGATACATCTAACCTCTTGCTCCTGCTAGCGTGTCCGGGGAGCGGGTGTGTCATACGCCAACGCTTCACCGCCAGATGCAGATACGCATCGCCAATCGATAAATAAGACTCCTTCTGAAGTCGCATTACAGCACATACACTCTAGCTCGATCTTGGAGGCCGTAGACGGTGCGGTTTCGCGATCGGTATGGCCTAGAGGTGACGCCGTGGCAGACGCGCGATCCACCGTTGCCACGGCCGCTCAGTGTCGTGGTGCAATGCACTCTGGCAGCAGCACCAGCAGTGGCAGCAGTACCAGCAGCACCAGCAGCCACGGAGAACAGTGGCGACTCGTACATATGTCGGGACCCTCAATCGTGTTCGTTGGAGATGCAATGCATGAGGCATCCCTTGTCAGCCCACGTTCGGCGTGCATGCAGCGTACAGCACAGCGCTCTACAGTACAGAGCATTCATGCAGGCCGCTGCAGTCCGGCCCATCACGAATCAGGCTCGACGTCGCCCATCCCTTTCAGTAGCGAGTGTACACTGAATAATAAGCGCACATCCGACACCGCAGCAGCAGCAGCAGAGCCGTCGCCGTGTTGGATGAAGCGCATAGGGCACAGCATGTGGCATGCAGAGCACACGCATGACAGGATGTATAGAGGACCAGAGTGGTAATCCCCTGAATTTCCCCGACGTAACGACGTGCGCGTTCCCGCATCTGACCTCCACTTCATCCCACTTCAAAGCCCTCCCCCCTTCTCCAGGCCTGCGCGACAGCCTGCCATTTTGGTTGTGCGACGATTGATCTGCCGTCCCCTTATCCACGCTCCATGTCTCGAAATGTCTTGATGCTGCCAGACGAGGGTAGGCCACCTGATGGCCCTATCCGCCCGCAATGCGCTACTACCGCCTCCGGAACGCTCTCCCACCCGAGGCACGCGTTTCACTTTACCAGTTTTCCGAAGCTCTACTGTACCTAGTCATCCTGGATTCTTGGTAATGGGATGTGTGGATGTGTGGATGGATGGGATTATTGGAGGTGGATGCATGAAAGCATTCCTTCGCCAGGGCCGCCGCTGACGATCGGCGGATGGCATTCCGCGCATCTGGCCAGCGGCAGTTCTCGCAGTGGCAGCAGTATTGAGGCTCAGTTGCTCGGCGCCCGTGTAGAACGTGACTTACGACTACGGTATAGCCCAGGCGCACGACGTCCCAAAAAGAGCGCAATGACAGGCCCTTTCCAACAGAACGCAAGCCTGCTCACTCACCCGTCTTTGACTACAAGGAGCCATAGGCCATGAGGACAGCAATGCGCGCACCGGCTGGCCTGACATCAGCAGCCTTTCTCTACACCTGCAGTTTGCAGGAACGCAATGATCACGCCAACAGGTACACCGGAGAAAAATATCTTGAGCCTACCCCCACCCAATCCATTTGGTCCGACTCCATCGGCTCGCAGGTCTCCCTCCGCCGCCATCGTAACATCACCGTCGTCACTGAGCATCATGCACCCGCATCCCCAAGGCGCGCGCGACATCCTCACATCAATGCACTGCAAGGGTCGCTGGGTAAGTGCATGCGGACTCGAAGGGGTTGCAGCAGAGTCGGAATGACGTCGCGGGTTTCGTGTCCCCATGTCGTTGCCAAAAGAGCAGACTGCATCACTCGCGTGCGGCGACATGTCCAAATATAGCTTCGACTTCCTACGTCTGGCATGCCGGTTCGTTGGAGAAAGTAATGTCTTTCGTAGGTATGCAGAAGCGGTTCGTTGCAATCGCCCGTTTGGGCTGTCCTCAGGTTGTGTTCCCTTCGCACCCGCGGGTGAATTGCGCTTTGAAGTATGACTGTTGAGAGAGGCAATCAGAAATCAAGGATCGAGATTTGCATCGCATCGTATTCTCTTGATACTTTAAACTACCGGTATGTCGCTAAGATTCGGATGTGATGGTTTACCTGCCACAGCATATCCTCACTACTTGGCAAAGGCGCAAAGCATGCGAGGAACCGAGGCGCGCATAATACTGACATGCTGCGGTTTTCTACATCCGCTTCCAACCACTGTCAGCAGAAGGATCGTTAGTAAGACGTCTCTCGGCGCACGAGGAAGTAGCGGTAGGGAACATCGCTACTAACAGAATGAAGGATGCGGGGAATGGATGAGGTGCGTCTTTCTACATCATGAGGCTTCAATGCCTGAGTGAAATTCCATGTCTTGAGCACGTGACAACGTTTCTGCGGTGATGGTTGTGCCGACTGTGCTCCTCCAAGAAGCGGGTTTGCATTCGAGTCAACGGCTTCGTTCCGGCTTGTTTCAGTATGGACGTCCTCTACAAACTGGAGGAAATGATAGTTTGAATTGTAGTCCGCAATAGAATGAGCTCATTCACGCTTGATCACAACGATAGGATGCAGAGTAGTACTAAGGGAAGATACAGTAAAGACAGGTTGGTTGACTAATCTCGGTATGCTGGCGAAATGGTCTATGAGTCTCGCTTCGCTTCTGATGAGACCAGCGCTTGCCAACCTCGTATCAACATGTTGCCGAAGACATTGCGTATATGGTCGTGGTGAGGTAAGGCAGTAGAGATTCCGATGTTATTCAATCCGTGACATTCACTACAGCTTCATGTGACGCTGAGTTTCTGCTGTGACCGGAAGGTTGGCTAATACACTCGTCTGCTAGCGACATTAACACCAACCATGGCATGCCCGTCAGATATCACTTTCAGACCCGAGACGTTTCACCAAATCCGAAACGATGTCGTGATTTTGTCTTTGCTGCAGTTGATGCCATGTCCCGTAGTGCCCTGATGATACTGCTAGATATGGTACAGCCAGACGCACACAAGAGCTTCGATCTTCAGATGCCAACCTCGAGAAAGGAGGGCGAGCCGGCCTCATTGCAGGGTGGTTGCACGATGATTCTTTCTCAGCAACTTGTAAAGTGGTAGTGTGAACAGCAGCTTGGGCAATCCGCTCAATTCGAGCGCAAATGCCTGCTGCTCGACTTTGGAGCAAAGATATCCTTGCTCACAGCGCAGACCGCACGGTGTCAAATGGCTCTGCTCATACAGACCACGACGACGACCTTGTTGCACGAAGCTCCTGTCCATTCACTGATTCAATTGTACCGGCTCTTCGTCGTTTGCCTGATCCATGCTTCCAACGTCGAATATAGAGGTACGTCGATGACCTCCAGCTTGTGGAGGAAAGCCGAGAACAAGAGCAGCAAGAAAGGCACCACAATCATCAAGACTGTCCCAAGCTCTGGATCCTTCTCCTCAGGGGTGAAAGATGACGGAATCACATCCTGCATAGGTTGCGATTTCTTAGCCGCCTTCTGGCCCTTGCCTTTGCGCTGCTGCACTGCGTTTGCCATTGCGGTGTGTTATTCTTGATGTTCCAAAAGCACAAGGTGCAATGCTTGATCTTGGTGGGGTATCTGCTGCTACGACGTTGGGTGTCAAGATGCTACCGATGTTTCAGGAGCTGAGTTAGGCGTTGAGACCCTGTGCGCGGTGTACCGAGGATCGAATGATAGAGATAAGCTTGGATAAGGAGACAGCGCCTGTATGCTCTGGACTGTTTGTCATCAGACTAATACGGATAGGGAAGTTAGTCGTCTGCAATAGGTCAAGATGGCTTGGCAGAGCGTCCCAGCTCTTCTATCAAAATGTCCGGCACTTTATATGTTTGAATAATCAGTCATACACTGCCTTGAGAGCCTGTTTCTTGACCGCGTATTCTAAGGAGTGCTACGGCTTCACCATGGTGGAGACCACCGACGACGATATGGGGAGGTATAGTAGAAATGACGTTCATCTCCTATAACGTTGAAAAAGGGATATTTATTTAACTCAAGTATTTGGAGAATTTCACAGCCTTACTGCTAATCGCACGACGTCACCTCTCCATGCACAATGGCAGAAGTCATGTCGAATTTCCGTTTCGTAGATATCCAGACACAGGATTCGGGACACAGTCGACGGCTGCCAGCACGCGAACGTTACAACTACGAGGCGCGACGCCATGCAATGCTGGCACTACGCCGGAATGACCCTCCGCCAAAGCAGGTTCAAGTGTTACCAAACGGTTGTAACATACTCAATCTAGACTTGACAACGACGCCCGAGGCGCTTGGTACAAAAGCTAGAAGTCCTGCGTCGGACAGCGTGAGTGGCCAAACAACGCCGTCGAGCTCCGGTAGTTCGACACATAGAGCCTCTGATCAGGGGACAGATCGCAGCGGACGGATATCTCGAAAGCGAAAGCGTAAGCGTGTAGGGCCCACTGCCCCAGCCACACTTCCAAACGATGATTCGCTCGCTGTGATTGCAAGCGCTGGCAGTCACAGGGAGACATTGACAAGCACACCCACATGGAGCATAGAAGCCTTCATCAAGAAGTGTTCATCTCCGGACCCGCAGGATAAATGCTTGATGGATCATTGTAAGTGCGGCTGGATGATATTGAAATTTGAGGCAACCAATACTGACACATCAATAGTACTGGACGCACGTCATGAAGGCTTGGCAATGTTCCGTCAAATCTGGATACCGATTATTTTCATGGATGAAGCATGCACACAGGAGGCTCTTGCCGTATCTGCTTTGCACATGCAGCAGCTGTATCATGACAACGAAGAGGCATTACAGAAGCTGCGACACGCAGTGGTCGGATACCGCAGCGCAGCCCTCGTATCGATAAACAACCGCCTGCGTAATATCGAGACGGCCACATCAGACGGCGTCATCGCAGCGATCATCAGCTTCGCTTGCAACGGTGGGTTATACGATGATTGGAACATCCACATGGCCGGCTTGCGTCGTATCATTGAGCTTCGAGGCGGACTGGACACTCTCGCAAACAACCCTTCCCTACGTCTTATGGTCTCTTGCGTCGACATTGGCGGAGCGGCAGTCTGGGATACAACTCCTTTCTTTCCGTGGCCAGAGCAGAGCCCCGTAGCAGCCACTGTTTCAACAACCACGTTACCCCTTCCAATCTCCGAGCACATCGAATCTGTGGTGGAGCGACTTCCCGGGTGTGCTAGTCTATTCAAAGATGTCAAGACCATCGTGATGGTGATACAGGATCTTGGGAAGTCCTTACAACATGATGTATCCTTCTGGGAAGAACAATATATGGAGTCCGGCACTCGGTTAGCACCGGCAGCCCATGGCTTGCTCTCAGCACGAAGAGACGACATCTTCGCAGATTCCAACTCGAGGAACCACGAGACACTACGTCTGGCCGCTCTCCTGTTCATGGCAGCACTGAGACGGCAGATAGGCTTCCAAGAATGCCCCTCTCAGCCTTGGATTGACAGACTGATTGAGATTACTGGGCATTGCTATCTTGAAAGCAACGATCCTGACCCCGTCATGGCCATGCAGTGTGCTGCGGTCCTTGTCATTGGGCATATATGCAGCCAGTGCCAGGATGATAGGGACTATCTGCTTGGAACAATTATGACCAACAAGCGTATCCACGATGCAGCAGGGTTTCTGCTGGTACAGGAATGGAACAAATGCATTCAGCTGGTTTTTGGACAGAGGATGGCAGAGCTACAGATAGAGCTGTCTGCACATGATGGGTTTGAATTGTAAGCTAGACATTTAGACTGCGCTCACCTGAGTGCAAGAATGTATCTCTTGTCTACTGTAGCAAGACGCCTCCCTCGACTGCTTCGTGATATCGCCAACGATGCTCTCGCGACATGTCGTACCCAGCTAGCGCCTGTTGTAGGGCTGTGCAAAAAAATATCAGCAGCGGTAGCTGCCTGAGGCTGAGCTGACTATCCGTCTTAACTCCATAGTGCAGATACGGAAACGCACTAGCGCAAGTGACTCACTATGATGCACGCTTTTGATTGGCTGGAAACATTAACTCCTCCAATGCCCGAGGCACCCGGGGAGGGCTGGGTTGCACCACCAGGCATCTGGAAACCCCAATGGCTATTTGAACCCCATGAGACCCCCCTCCTCTCGCTTCTAGGTGAGCCATCCTCTCTCATACCCTCTGACGGGAGTCGACCCGCCACAAACTCTGTTTGTTTCCCCATCAGCCACCATCTAAAGAACAACCGCCCTCTCTACGAGGGCCTTTTAACGTGAGCGAATGGCTACCTCATCTGCAGCAAGCGCCGCCGCGGTTATCCCAACCGAAGCAGCCTTCTTCAGACCCCAGCAAAGGTCTCAGCAACACAGCGTACCATAGTGGTAATGGCCTCGCTGAATTCGTCTTCGATGGTAATTTCTCTCTCCAAAAAATTGGTACCGACCTCTTCCCAAGCGTCGCGGTCGACAACAGTTGGCCTGGCGCAAACGACTTGACCGGCTTTGAATCGGCGCTCTTTGGAACCAATTGCTGGTCCCACGATAGCCATGCATTGTTGGATGACTTCTCTTCCAGCATGGCTACTGCAATGTGTTCGACAACCACTCCGGTGGATGTCGGAATCTCGAGTTTCGGTGGTGGGTACCGGGCAGTAGACCTTGGTGTTGATGCATTGTCCTCAACTGTCTCATCTGGCACGGGAACCACAGCATCTGCTTCACCTGTTTTCGCCATGGATGTGCGGCCTCCTTCTGATGAGGAGGGTCTTGCACCTCTTTTCTGGCAGGAAATGGGAGAGTTCGATTGGTTACCGGATACAACCGCCGCCGATACTTCATCTGTGACACCCTTGACAACCCCTGCTTCTCTATCACCCAACAAGCGCATCCTTGCGCCCAAGGGCACAACCTCTCCATTTGTTACGATCTCCAAACCAACACCATCTGTCTCAAGTCCCCAGCAAACACCTACCTTTACACCGGGTCTGACTGTTCGCGACTCACCTTCAACTGCATCTCTGGACTCCTTTTCACCGCCGGCCATATCTACGGCTGGCCCGGTTTCGGCCTGTACCAGCACGGCACCAGCCTCTGCTGAGCAGGGACCCGATTCTCGCAAGCGCAAGCGTGAACGTAATACGGAGGCTGCTCGACGATACCGTCAGAGACGTCTCGACCAAGTCTCGGAGCTGCAGGAACAGCTAGATGCGATGGCTAAGGAGAGGGACGCTCTCAGGTTAAAGCTTATTAGAGCTGAAGCTGAGACTGAAGTCTTGAGAGGTTTAGTGGGGAAGAAGAAAGAAGGGTAGTCTCTCTATAGTCGCTAAAATTAGAAGATGCGAATTTCTTTGACATGATTCGTTTCATCGGTTTCCGTTCGTCTACAGGATTGATCCTGCGGTAGTCCTGTTATTTAATTATGATAGTGGCATTGGAGCTGTCTCCATTTCCTGCGAGTTGGTATAGACCATCCTACTTCGGTGCTGCTGCCTCCTTGGCCTCCTTGAGCTGCTGACGCTCCAATTGTCTCTGCAATATCTCCGCCGCTTTCTGCTGCTGCCTCAGCCGGATCTCCTCCTGCACGCGCAGCTTCTCTTCCTCATCCATTCTAGCGCCTGAATCCTCGAGTAGCTCCCTCTGCTCGTTCGTCGCCCGCTCCTTGGAAGTCTCGTTACTGAACAATTGACCACGCTTCTTGTCGCCGCGGGACATCGCTGGTCGCTTCCTGTGCCGCGTCAGTGGAGGAAACAGCGCAGGTAGGCTGACCGTATTCAAGTCCCATGTCCACCGCTTCACGCGGATGGGCTCGATTGGCTTCTCAGGCTTGAGATCGTTGGGCCCGAGATTCTTGATGGCAGCTTTATAGTCCTTCATTGCGGCACGTTGGGCGAAGTAGGCTCTGGCAAAGAGAGCGTTGTCGCGATCCTCCGCGACTCTCGTTGCTGCGTCCCTCTCTTCGTCCTGGCGACGTTTTTCCTCGCAGGCTTTCCGCTTGTCCTTCTTCCCGCCTTCTCGAGACTTGACGGTGGCTTTCTTGCCTGCCCGCCTGCTCGATTCTGGCGGCGACACGGGGGCGGAGGGAGCTTTCGACGAGCCTGCCGACTCTGGAGGCGTAGGCGGCTGCGTAGTGGAAGCCGGCTCGTCGTCTGCGACTCGCTGGCCTAGGTCCTGTACCACATACAGTGCAGCGGCAAGCTCCGTCTCCATCTCCATCTCCCCTTCCGAGCCGGCGTCCCAATTGGCAGCCGATGGCTCGGCTGAGTTCTGGCCTGAGTACGGTGGCGTCACGATGGAGGCATCGCCGAAGGGAAGCTCCTCGTCCCACTCGAGGTCAGACTCGTTCTGGTCGGAATACCAACTTTTTGCCCGCTTAGGCGAACAAGCGTCGACGTTTTCTCCATCTCGTGTTCGCTTGCGGAATTGCGGCGCTGGAGGGGCTTGCTGGCTACCCATGGTTGGCAGGATTAGGCCGCAGGAGGAAATGGTGGAGGCTTGAAGGGTGGAGGAAGTTGAGCCAGGCATCTTTGCTGAGTCTCGGTATTCTGACTTTCTCCAGGGAGCTCCTGGATGGAATGCCGTTGAAGAATTGCTGCAGGTCTGGTATTGGAGCTGGGAGGGCGACACAATGCTTGTAGATAAGGGATTAGAGTACAGGTAGTGTTTTTGGACGATCACGCTTCTTCCGACAATGTATATGTCTCAGTGCTGTGGGAAGCGTGGTGGAAATGTTTATCACAGAATAGTACTGCGTATCCGTAGGACGAAGGAGAGAAAACAAAAGAAAAGGCCTGCGAGCCATGAGCAACATGGCATACTTCAAGTGTCGGCTCTCACACTGCCAGGCCCGGGCTTCTGTGGAAGTTCGTATTGCGATATGGAACCACATACTTGCTCAAGTCAAAGTCGAGTCATCGGTGTCGCGAACCATAGACATGAGGTTTGGAGAAACCACGTTTGCAAATACGAATCGTGTGATTGGGCATGGACCTAGATTCGGCTCAGCAAAAGTCGAAAATCTTGATTTGGGTCGCCAACTGTATAGGAGAGAAACAAGCGACGACTCTGCGAGTGAGCATGATAGTGGCTCACAAAGTATGTTTGGTGGTTATGGAGTCCTGATGCTCTGCGCGCAAGCTGCTCTGCCAAGTCATGAGGTGCCTGGCGATGAGTATGACGTTTGTGCTTCTCGCAATCGAATTCGGCGCGCCACATGTTTCGAAAAACGGCCAGTGAGAGCGACGTGGTATTCTCCTTCCCTGACGGCTCCTCGGGTCCCCGTGAAGAGCCTGAGATTGTTTTGCTTTGCCGGGCCGCCAGATGCAGTGGCTTCTATTACGACATGAGGTGACATGCAATGTTGGTCCAACTAGGGCATGGGCCTAAGAGTGGGGGTAATCTGCTCAGAGCGGACGTCGTTGGCATTGCGTATGAGGTTCTGCGGATAGCAATGATTCTGCGAAAGGGTGCATGAAGACTGTCAGCTGTAGCAACGCAAACATAGTATTTGCATCTCTGAGTCCTATGTAACACAGTCGCTACATACGCAGAGACTCCCGTGTCTCGCGGCAGTAAGATAGCCTCGCGTAAGTCAGAAAGCCGAGGCATATATATCGCATCCCATGGCTGGTACGGTTTTGTTCGAGCATCATCCCAACATGCGAAGAAACTCTTTAGGTCACCGAGGATTGCGTCGCAAGGTCGTGGGTATCATCGCAGTCATGTGATAGAGTCGGTATGGCCATTTCAACATGTTAGCCAGCCCTCCCTTACAAATCCTCTTGCTGCGCTGGCTCCTGCTTCTATACGCCTTTGCGTAATGAGCCGACTGCGCAGTTATGGTACTGCAGTCCAGACGATGACCTGTTTGAGGCATCCCAAGACACACAATTTACACAGTAGCAGCTTCAACCAGTCGTAGCAGTGGCACTTGCGCCCTTCTTCTTTCCTTTCTTGTCCTTCTTCCGCTTGCTCCTATCCCTCTTCTTCAAGCTTTGCATGCCAGCTTTACAGACGTCTCCATACTTGGCAAAGAAGGCCTCAATATCATCTGGCTGGACGATTGTGCTTAACTTTACTTTGTTCTTGTTTTTCTTGCGGTCTTTTGATTGCGAGTCGCCATCGGTGGCCCTTATTATAATCGGTAATGGAGTAGCTGGTTGTGTCAGATCGCCGAGAGGATCCTCTCTGGTCTTACTTGGTGCTGCAGGTTGATTGTGTGTTACTGCAGAAACATCATCAGCCCTGTGCCCATCGTCTGGCACTATCGCTGGACTAGGCTTACATCTTTTTTGCGTGAGATGCACCGAACCATGGCCTTTCTGCTGGGTTTTCTCGATGAGCGATGCTAATCTCGAGAAGAACTTGACTTGGTGTTAGTACAGCATTGTCCTACTATTCACAGGAGATTGGACAAACCTCATCATTTTCCAGATGATCTTTTGCCATTCTGTGTGCCTGACTGCGCTTCACCACCAATTTGCAGTTGCCAATTTGGGAATTCGTGATGTTGGGGTGAGGTCAAGTCGGACATTTATACCAGTCTCTTAAGTGGGGGCCAAAAACGCGGGCCAGGCAAAGACGGAACGAACTGAAACAGTTTCGGGTCAGGCTTCTGGCTGCAGCTTGAATTTTTGCCTTTCTCACATGAGACTCTATCTCGCTTTTGCTGTTCTCCTTTGTCTAGCATCGATCAGCTGCTCTGCAAGTCAGGCGTGAAGGGCTCTGGCTATGAGCAGGAGCTCAGCATTCAAAGGGCCAAAGCTGCCTAGATCTATATTTGATCAGGTCCAGAATGGCGCTGGAAACAGCGGACGAGGAAGGGTGGAGAATTCAAGAAAAGAAAGACGAAAGGCAGAGAGGGGGGAGAGAAAAGCCGGTGCAAGGGGAGGACGACCTGCGCCGATAAAGCATAGACAGTCTTCGAGGCATGAAGCACAGGTGGATGAAGAGGTGGAGTTCGATCATGGCATGGGAGATGAAGAAAACATTGCACTGACACCACAAAGGTCACCGGAAAGGAAGCCAAAAGACAAGGAAGCAGAGAACCAACCTCTAAAATCGATACTAAAGGCATCGAAGAAGGAGATAGATGCGACAGGAGATGGCAATAACTATTCAGAAACCTCGATAGACGAAGTCACATCATCCAACATTTCGCGCGGCGCTGCTTTGCGCGGACTGCAGACCGACGATGATGAAATAGCTGCACTAGAGCGGCGGCTGGGTGTTAAGGGAAAGATGAAAGGGGGTGCCGTGACACAGGATGAGCTGGACTTCCTCGTAAGAGGTTCAGATAGCGAAGATGATATCGGGCTGGAGAGCGAGCACAGTATTCTGAAGCGGAAGCGCCCTGAAGACTCCAAGTGGTTATTAGACAAACGAAGGAAGGCATTGGGAGCCGTTGAAGATTCTGAAGGGGTGTCTGAAGAAGAGTCCGATGAGGGTCTGGAGGACGACTTGGAAGTTGCATTCGAGGACGACGAGGACGACGAGGACGATGAGGGTGATCTCAAAAATCCTTTCTCAGAGGACGATGACCTTTCCGTAGACGATTTTGCTGGCTTCGAGGAAGAAGAAGAAGCACCACCGCAGGCCAGAAAACAGCGCGAGAATCCTTACGTCGCACCTGCATCTAAAGGAACAGAAACGGTAGCTGGGAAGTACGTTCCTCCGTCTTTGCGCAAGCTGCCTGCTTCCGACGATGAGGCTCTCAAAGTACTGCGTCGTCAAGTCCAAGGTCAGATGAACAGGCTTTCAGAAGCGAACCTGCTATCGATCCTTCAATCAATTGAAGGTCTATACAAAAACAACCCGCGACAATATGTGACTTCGACCCTCGTTGACCTCCTTAGCAATCTCGTTACAGACCCATCGCCTTTGAATGACACCTTCCTCATTCTTCACGCTGGATTTGCGACAGCACTTTACAAGACCATCGGTACTGATTTTGCTGCACAACTGCTTGAGCGACTGGTAGAGACATTTGATCAACATCACTCAGTTGCTGGGAATTCGGTTGCACAGCCAACTGGAAAGCAGGCACTAAACATTATGGCTTTTCTTGCCGATCTTTACACCTTCCAACTTACAAGCAGTGTGCTTATCTTCGATTACATCCGTCTTCTCCTTCAGCTTTCGCCCGAGTCCTCTTTGTCTGAGTCAAATACCGAGCTTCTATTGAGGGTTATGCGTCTATCAGGTCCGCAACTCAGACAGGACGATCCTTCTGCGCTGAAGGACATCGTGCTTTTGTTGCAGCGATCAGTTTCACAAGTAGGCGAAGCAAATCTATCAGTGAGGACAAAATTCATGATTGAGTCCATCAACAATCTAAAGAATAACCGTGTCAAAGCTGGTGCGGCTGGTGCGTCTCAAATTGCGTCTGAACATACTACACGCATTAAGAAGACGCTTGGCACGCTCAACACGCGTGCAAAGGCAAACGAACCACTTCGTATTAACTTGGGCGATATCAAGGACAGCAACAAGAGAGGTAAATGGTGGCTTGTAGGCGCTAGCTGGCGCGAAAGCTCCGCCAAAGAAGGCCAGCACACCTTGAACCATCCATCGAAACCCGCAGTTGATGATGGTGAGGCTGGTAGTGACGTGGAAAACACCACGTTTCATACTGACTTGAATACTCTTGCTCGCTCCCAAGGCATGAACACTGATATCCGACGTGCTGTGTTCAGTACTCTGCTCTCAGCGTCTGATTTCTCTGATGCCTACACATCGCTCCTTAAGCTTCGATTAAACTCAAAACAAGATCTTGAGATCCCAAGGGTGTTACTTCACTGTGCTGGTGCCGAAGAAGTCTACAATCCTTATTACACACTTGTCGCGAAAAAGCTTTGTCAAGATAGCAAAAGAGTCGCTAAGGCATTCAGGTTTGCCACTTTGGGCGTGCTCAGAAGCATGGGTGAGAGCATGACTGGCAGCGACGATGTCGAAGACGATGACCAGAGTGGACATGGGAAAATGAGCTTGAAGAAGGTCGTTAACCTGGCAAAGTTGTATAGCGCTCTAGTTGCTGATGGAGGTGTCCCAATCACTATCTTCAAGACACTGGATTTTACATCGCTACAGCCAAAGACTCGGACTTTTGTCGAGGTATTTTTCATTACCGTCTTTCTGGAAGCCAACAAGAAGACTTCTACCGATCGCTCTGCATTTGAGGCAAAGGTTCAGTCTGTTTTCATGCCGGCTGCCACGACAGAAGGTGACTTGGGGCAGGGCTTGAGATTCTTCCTGAAGACAGTGGTGGAGAAGAGTGATCTAGCCATCAGCAAGGGCGAGAAGAAGATCGTACAGAGAGGGTGTAGATTTGCTACCGACGCCTTGTTGAGAGCTGAACAAGAAGGGTTCGGTACTATGGACAGATTTGGCGAGAGTGACGGCGACGATGAGTCGGACTGAACCTGCCACAGTGAGTGATTAAATGCTTGTCACCGCTAAGTTATGTTCTCGATGCTCATCCTGTGCGCTGCTATTCTATCAAAAGTGCTATCAGCCAGCGGCCAAGTTCCACACGCCTAACCCAAAGGCCCCCATCACCATAGTGAACATGAACCAGACACTGAGACCAGGCACGAGAGCCGAAATTTGCCAGCCCATCGTCCAGACTGCCCACAACGCCAGGTCTCTTGCGCAAGACTGTATGAGCTTTGCTTGAGACTGTGAGAGCGATTGCACACGTCCCTCACGAACGCCTTGCAACAGCTTCTCCGAAAGCCACCACACAAGCGAGACCATGACAAGGTATAGTCTTGCAAGAGCGGCACCCAGGGTCGGTCTCTGTTCACTCACAGTTGTGGCTTCATATCGCCGCGGTACAAGAGAACTCTTGGTAGTTTCACTGTTTTGCCATTGCACAAACAGATTCCAACCGGGTTGTGGCACGTGCATGGTTTCTGGGTCGGCAAAGAGATTCTTAGCTAGCCAATGGACCACAGTGTTACTGGTGGAGCTCTGAAAGTCAAAGGTCGAAGATTGTACCCTACACCATGAACCAGCCCGATGCTGCATTCGAACAGAGATCCTCCTAGGCATTTGGCGAAAGGGTCCGTTCATGTCCTGTGATGTGCCCACTGATCCTGTGTTTCCCCAGTCCTCACAATCTAGATTGACCACGACACTTCGGTCCGTATTCATAAAACGGCCCAGCACGGTGTTCTCTATAAATCCGGCAATTTGAGCGATCATGCTATGACTAGAAAGTGTTTGCAACTCAATACCTCGACTAGTCAATGCAGTTGCTGTCATCCTGGATTTGCGTGAAGTCGGCTTTACAAAACCCGACTTTGCAAAAGCACTAGGCCACTCTGCCAGCAATCCGGAGGCGTGATCTCCACTGGTGTGCTCTGCTTCAACCCATGCGAAGATGCTCTCGTCATCAGATTGTTTCATTATCTCGGACTGCAGGCGGATAAAGGCACGACGCCCTTCGCCGTACAGCAGTGGCATGTTAATGTTGAATATACCGAGCAGACAGTACGCCATGTCTTCCAGTCGTGTTGTATGCCGATGGGCTATCCAGCTAAATCGCTGCGCAACGCTGGCACTGTGGATCTGTGAGGAGTCAGCGAGATAGATGCTGTCTATACCCGTCAACTTGGCGATTAGAGGCTGTATTGTGACGTGTGATCTATTGCCTATGGGCTTGAAATCCATATTCAGGAAGAGTAGCGATGATGGAGCAAGGAGCTCTTGCAGCGTCCAGCCTCTTGTGAACCAGTCGCTCTTCCTGAAAGCTTCTTCATCGAAATCGACGAGTCCGTCCTTTCGTGTCGTGCTAGCTGGCACGTCACTTAGATAAGCATAGCACTCTTCTGCATTTTGATACCACTGGAACATGGCATTGATGGCTTCTGATAGCTCTGCACTGCTTGTCTTGTCTCTGTATACGGCAACTTAGTCAACCCTCTTTCATGAGCGTAGCTAGCAACAGCTCGGAGAGAAAGCGATCATACATGCAACAGGTATCAATCCAGGCCCATCCTATGCCGCGAGACTTTGCCATTGCGCAGCAGTCCTTGATTTTCGCAAAACCAAGCTTGTCTTTATAAGTATCTTGTTGCATGTCTTGGTAGCTGACCTCCTCAGAACCCCATCGATGGGACAATATGGCGTATTTTGGCACCTCTGTGTCGGTGAACGACTCAAAGTCATAACTGGTGGTATCGAGGAGGCGCATCGTGTATCGTGAGTGGTAGGACGATGGTCAATGGGATTGTGATACCGCTTGCTCGGATAGAAGAGCGATGGTGTCACTGGGATGAGTCTGTATGGAGTTGAACAACAATCGTCAGCTCTGTCTTGTCTTGCAACTATGATTCTAGTCTTGCGCCACTCCATCACTGGCGTGAATCATATTCCATCAACCATTGGCAAGCTCATCATTGTCTGTTTCGTAAGATGGAATCTAGCCACTTGAAACAGAGACATGGGGGTTTGGGGATACCAAAACACGCGTTTATTCTCAGCTATCATTATAAATAACTATATCCGATAGTCTATGTACGACTATCACACCGCAATGAAAACGTGCATTAGGAGGATCCAGCCTTTCTATTCAGCCGTTAGAGACATGCGTCGGATTTAACGATAGTTGACACCGACCCCGTCAGTGTGCCGTGAACAGATTTACAGGATTGATGACATCAAATGCCACTTACACAAACATCAAGCCAAGTTCATGATGTCGAATATTGCACCACAACAACCTCCGACCTCTATTCTAGACTTACCATCCTCTATCCGAGTTATCTCGCTCAACTGCTGGGGCCTGAAATTCATCTCGAAGCTACGCAATGAACGTCTCTCTGAAATAGGCCGTCAGCTAGCTCAGGCGGACCCGGCACCTGGCATAGTTGGCCTACAGGAATGCTGGACACAGCAGGACTACCTAGCCATTCGCGACGCCACCAAACACATCCTACCGTACGGCAAATTCTACTGGAGCGGCATCTTTGGTGGTGGTCTAGCAATACTATCAAAATGGCCTCTGGAGGAGAGCACCATGTACCGCTATCCCCTCAACGGACGACCGGCAGCTTTTTATCGAGGAGATTGGTTCGTGGGGAAAGGTGTCGCTTGCGCCAGGATACGGATTGGACCCGCAGTGAAGGATGTGGTGGAGGTGTTCTGCACTCACTTGCATGCGCCATATGAGAGAGAGCCACACGACAGTTACATATGCCACCGGACAGCTCAGGCGTGGGAGATTGCTAAGCTGATGAGACATGCGGCTGAGAGAGGGCATATGGTGCTAGGATTGGGGGATTTCAACATGTTGCCATTAAGTCTGGCGCACCAAATCATCGAAGCGCATACGCCATTGAGAGATATCTGGAGAATCGTAAAGCCAGACTCAGCCCTCGGCAGTGCTGAGAGCGAGGTGGAGAAAGCTCGAGGGTTGCCAGTACCCACCGCAGATGAGTGCCTGATCCAACATGGCGCGACGTGTGACAGCAAGTTCAACACCTGGAGATGGAGCAAGCCGATGCAGAAAGACTTGCTCAAGAGAGGGAAGGACAGCACTGTGGACCCTTCAAGTGAGGACGTCAGGGCCAAGCGACTGGACTATGTCTTCTTTGCCAGCAACGAGGCGACGTCGGGCAATCCATGGCAGATTGAAAGTGCAGAGGTTGGCATGCTTATGAGACACCCAACGTTAAAGTGTTCACTGAGCGACCACTTCTCGATCGAGACTACGCTGAGGCGTGTGGCTCCTTCAGGCAATGCTGCGCAGCAACAACGACCAGACAACGCAGGCGCGAAGATGGTCACGTACCTTCCAACGAAAACCTACGACGACATTCTTGCCATGATCACAAAGTATGACTTTCGGGAGAGGAGGCAGAGAAAGTTTCGTCTTTCCCATTTCCTCGTTGAGGTCCTTGTTGCAATAGGTTGTCTAATTGCCGTGTGGTGGTCCCCACATAACTACGTCGCCTTCATCTTGATGTTTGTCAGCACGATTGGCCTTAGCTTTGGAGTACTCGACATGCTTATGGGTGGCCTATTCGTTGGAAGCGAGCTGCGGGCGCTGAGGGAGTTCCGATACGAAATTGAGAACGCTCGGCAGCAAGCAATACATGCAGCAGAGCTTCGAAATAAGCTTGGATGAGTGTCCACCTCTGTGTGTGTACTACATTGTAGCCTCATCCACAAACATATGCCTCATGATTCCAAAGCGACATGTGCTTTGCGAGAAAGTGACGCTCGATCTCAGCATCAATTTGTCTACTTGGACGGCCGTATAATCCGGTGCATTATCGAGCGAACGGCAGACGTACTTCACCCTTAGATGCCCATCCATACCCCACTAGTGATCTTCACAAGTCCCTAGTAATTTAGTCGCCGCAACGGTGTCTCGACTAATCCTTAGAAGCATTAGACTCGTCCACATCAAGAGACACACCCCACCCAGGAACCTTCTAGTAGAGTGTACGTGTATTCGCCCAATGATGCAGATACGACAAATAGAGAACCAAAGGATCTATGGCTAGAGTAGGGTCATCTCGCAAATGCGTAGGAGAACAAGGTGGGGAGACTAGGAAAGGTTTCGATGTTACGTCCGCCCGTGCATCTTTGCTAGGATAACCTCTGGCTACAACGGGAAGGCGCGACTTCGCTACTACGGAACACAGTAGATCTGACGACTGGGCCGAAACTTTCTCGCAATCATAAATTTCGTTCCTTGCCATCCAAGTGTAGGTCCTTGCTACAGAAGGATAGTCTTTAATCTAGAAGTGACTGGGGTGGCTCACAAAGGCCCAGCGGTCTGCGTTAACGACTGGGAGTAAGAATACAGCTAGCCGCCTTCATGTCCACCACCCCCACCTACATGCGTGATCCTCAGCACTTTGCCAACTGCACCTTTGACACCCTCCTTGACCCTACTCCCGCCAGCCTTACGCTGCTTGGCGAAACTCTTCTCGATAACGCCGGGCTTGGGCGGCCACTCGCCGTCGTCCTTCCAACCTTTGACCAGCGCTCTAGTTAGCGTAAGCAGATTAATGGGCACAGACGGTGTGCGTGATTGCAGGATGATCTTGTTATAGATCTCTGGGTAGGTTGATATGCCTATGCGTGCGCGGACGGGGTTGTTAGGGAGTAAAGGTGGGGCGAGCGGGAGGAGGGCAGTGGAGGTGGGCGCTGGCGCAGGTTGGAGAGACAGGGCCGAGAGGTTTGGAGGTGATAGTGGAGTTGATGTTGACGATGTCGGTGCAGTCGAGGGGGCCGTGACAGCTTGTGCGGATGTGGAGGAGGTGGACGTCCGAGGGGAGGATGGGTTGGAGGCTGTAGCTGTCGCCGTGGTTGTCGTGCTGTTGGTACGTCGTGCAGCAGCATTTGCCTTCTCTGACTCGATAGCAGAAAGCTGCTCACGCGTGCGAACTGCGCACCAGACATCTCGGCGCGCCATCCAATGCCTCATGCCGTCATTCCATGCCATTTCCTCTTGCAGTAGGGCTTGCCGTTTCCGTTTCTTAGCTAGTCGCCGGTCCTGGATCTGGATACCTACACTATCTGGGCCTTCGAAACGGTAGGTATGCTCGTTAACATGCTTGATGGATTTCTTTCTGCTGCTCATGCTGGCCGACAGCTCACGGTCATCCAAGTCGATTTCCTCACCACTTTCAGAGGATGAATATGAGCGCTCCTTCCACTCTGACGGTTCGAAACTTAGGATTGCGATCGCGTTATCTCCTTCGCCGTCGTCGGTGTTGTTGTGCACTTTAAACCCACCGATGGTCCTGCCATTTTCATCCTCCAACTTCTCCGCTCCTCGTGTCTTTCGTCCTGAGGACTGCCATTTCGGAAGTGTAGGGTACTCCCAATCCGTCCTCACCTGCTCCCTCAGCAATCGACGGGCTTCGCGTATCTCAGACTGCTGCTGTTGTGAGGACCTATGGCCGTGGTGGTGCAGGCCTAGGTGCAGCGTCATTGTATTCGACGATTGCGTCGCCGCCGCTTGTTCGCGATGGCTTCCAAACAAAACAGCACTGCTGTTTTCCTGCCCCTCGTCCACCTCCTCTAGAACAGATGCACTCCTAATGATACCAAGATGACTGGGGTTCGGTGGGTGATGACCTAGCGAATGGGCGATGCCTTCGAGAGTGTCCCAGGGCATATGTGGAGGACATAAATACTAGAGGTAATGGCCAAGGCTATCTTGCGGGGGGTTGCGTGGAAGGGCTGTCGTGGCTTACGTCGGTTGGAGAATACTATGTAGTACCTCCTCCTGCTCACCAAAGTAACGTATTTTGGCAAAGTGAGCGAATGAGCCTTTTGCGCAATCCTGCGCCTGCTTCTGGCTCCTCAACGTCATCCATGAAAGATCGCAGGGTTCGGTGGTGCCGCCCAGCGCACGGCTCGATGTGTAGCGGCGAAGCTTGTTTTGGCCACAGATGCGGGGATCGTAAAGGTGGGAGATCTTTTGACATTCCCGTGCACGTGTATTCTTGCCTTTTTAACTAGCTAGAGAACGAGATCGTACATCAAACATTGTTACCATAACCTCCATATGCGTATGCACAATATGGCTGTTCGTTCCAGGACAGCGGCGTCGTCGCTGCTGGCTTCAACTATGCGCGTGCTCGTCGAGAAGGCAATCCCAGTCCTCCACCTGCCGCTCAACTAACGTCCATTCCACTTGCTCGTCTTCAGGGATTGGGTCGCGCAGCTTAGGGATAGTCACCTTGGTTATCATGTCATACAGTACACATGTTCCCAGGCTCCACCGGCGTCACTCTGAAGTCTTTTCTCAGCTGATGAAGGAACGGAATCATGCAAGAGGCCTTATACAAAGCAAACGCATTTACTACGCTCAGGTTTGTGTATTCTCTCTTCCTGAAGCAACCCGAGTCGATAGGCCAGTCGCGATACACGAGAATTTCCTCGTTCGATCTCAGCTCGATCAACCTCATGTTGGGCACTTGTCGCTTGTTCCCGCCTATCTCGTCCCGGATGACCTTGCCTAGCCGGCTGATCATCCATACCCTAAGCCCGTTTGTCTCAGACCCGACTCGATATGATATGCCTGCAGTTCAGACCCCCTTGTCATGGCCACCCGATACGTCTGGGATTGGCTTCCAGGATGCCCAGCCATCGCGGACGAGTAACAAATCCGTCATGTCGAAGCTAAATGCGTGATCGACTTTCACCTTGTTGAAGGCTGATGTTTCTTCTCATGTCTTGGTACCAGATTCACAAGTTTCGCCTAGCTTGAGCACATGAGCTAGCTGCTTCACGGTTTTGTCGGTCTCCGTCTGCTCAATGTGTAGCCTATCTGTACATGAGGCAGTATTGCAACCTACCGGGTCTGATGTCTTCGACGAGGTATTTGCAAACTATTCGCCTCAACTCACGCGACAGTCTCGCGAGTGGCGAATCGTTTTGTGCATTCATGAGCATAGTATCGCCCGGCTGCCCGTACAGTGCTGTTTACATGTCCATATGTAAAGACTGTCTTCACGAACGAGAGATGAGGAAGTCTGATGCAAAAGCGAAGACAGAAAGTTAGGTCTAAGAAAGATTGGGGTTAGGATTGAATATGGAGCAAGCCAACGTTCTCCTCCTTGCCATTGACGGAAGGTTTGCTAGAGCTCTATGATATGTATACAAGCGACTACATACCCACACAAAAGAGACGCTGCTATTCATACTGTGCACCCTACCTAACTCAGCCGTCCAAACAGAAAACCAATCCTCTCAGAGCAGTCGCCAAAAAGTGGGTGCCATCATGAGACCAATGGTGATGTTTCTCATGAAAAAGCAAAATGATTTTGAAACAAGACACAAGCAAGCCGAGTATGATCCCTCGTTGGAGTGGCTACTCATAACATCACGACGTCAAAGCAGTTTCGACATCTTATCTGACAGAAAATCATATACGATGAGGCGTGGGAGTAGTTGTGTGCTCAAGTTCTTCGTATGCTGCTCACTGTGGAGATATTCTTCATCATTCGTTTGGGCTTATCAAGCTTATTATGTATAGAGGGTGTGATCTGCAAGAAGTCAAGCAGAACTATCTATTGCGGAAACCTAATCGTTTCCTGTGCGATTCGACTACCTGGGTATAACGCAACGTACCATAGACCATCCGAAAGAGAGCCATTCTTGAATATCCCTACAAGTCTTCAATTAGAAGCCACAAGATCTTATCCCCCTGCATCACCTCCTTATCATCCTTCACTCTATCCTTGCCCTTCCCTCTTCCCTTCTCCCCCCTTCTCGGCGAACCCTTTCTACCACCCTTGCGAGCGTCTTTTTCAAAATCCCTATAGGCCTTCTGTACATCGCGCTCTAGCTTCTCAAGCTCACGCTCCTTCTTCCGCTCGATCTTGTCCGCATCTTTACCTTTGCGGTCACGCTCGTGGTCGTGCTGCGCCTCGCGCTCGATCTTCAAGCGGTCTGTCTCTATTTTGTCGAGTTCGTCTTCAAGATCCTCCCGTGCTTTCAAGGACGGTGGCGAAGCTTGAGAGGCCATATTTCTGCTGTGGTGATCGTCAGGTGCAAGCTCGGCGTTGTAATTGTAGCCGCCAGCCTTCTGGACGGCTTTTTCACGATCCTTCAGGGCTTTCTCCTCGGACTTCTTGATCTGACGTTGAACCTGCGAAGCGCACACCTTGTTCAGCGCGTTGGATTGGGCATTTGGTGGTGGTACGTCGAATATCACTGGGGCGACCAGGCCGTCGATGGCGCGGAGTCTGCGTTCCTGGACGCTGAAACCTTGGCTATCCTGCAGGTTTGCAACCAGTGGCGCTTCAGAGTGCATGCGTAGTTTTGCTCTGAGTGCGGCGCCAGTGGCGACTTCAACCTTCAAGCCGCGAGGGGCAAAGAAGTCAGTGTTGGCCTTGTTCATAAACACAGTCGAACGCCCCTTGCTCATAGCGGCTGTGCCTAGCTTCGCAGTCAACTGGATAATGCCGCCGACGAGTTGTGGGATATGGTGGGGTACCATGCTCACGACGCCGCCCGCGAGATCCAGAACTGCAAGAGGCGGACTGGAAGTGGAGACGATGTTGAGGTTGTCGATGAATTCCAAGAACTCGTCTGGAGAGATGCCGCGCTCGAGCAGTACAGGACTGAATGCACGAGCGAAGGGCATGCCGAGGCCGGCTGCTGCTTGTGGAATGGCCACCGGGTGGACGAGGCGGTGCTGCTTTGCTGACGGTGAGGGGACATGGTCTGTGAATTCCAGAGCTTGATCGAGAACCGAATCTGAAGAGCCCGAGCGCTGTAAAACTGCTGAGAAATAAGACTTCTGCGTTGAGAGGTAGGGGCTTGCAGTGCGTTGGTAGGAGGCAGACGGTTCGTGGATATGGGGTATCTTCTCATCGTGTGCTGATTGTGGCTGGGTATCGCCCATGACTTCTGAATATGACGGAGGTAATGTTTGCGAGTCGGAGTCTGTTGAGAGTGACTGAGTTGACATGATTGCAACCCCTGGTGCTTGGTAAGGCTGATACTGAGATAGGCCTGGGGAGTATCGTTGTTGCTGTTGTGATGATGATGGTGATGGTGATGATGGCGGCATTTGCTGGCCATGTTGTGGCTGTTGTGGTGATGTCTGGTTTGGATATCCTCTCCTCTGCAGTGGCATTTGAGAAGCATATTGAGACAGTTGTCGTCGGGGCATGCCTCGATAGTACTGCTGCTCCTGCTGCTCCTGCTGCTCCTGCTGCTCCTGCTGCTCCTGCTGTGACATCTCTAATGCTCGAGGAGGCCGAGTAGTGAAGGCGTACATTGTGCGAGAGAGTGTGAGAACAGAGACGTTGACCAAGGAACTGTTGTTATTGCTCTTACTAGGTAGATATGGAGTGATCGTACACTTATCTCGCTCAAGGGAGGCGTTGAGCATGCCGACAGATATGACGGTTCGAAAGGGAAAATGAAGAGAAACCAACTGGAAAAGAGCATCTTTATATCACATACCACCCCACTTCATACCGTCACTGCTGATTCCATACCCATCCCTCAACCTTTGTGGTCGCAGCAGCAGACAGCCGTGAAAATAGCCATTGATGCATCAACAGTCTGCAGTCCATTACGGGCATTCATCGCGCAGCGACAGAGCGCAACGAGGAGGGTTGCCTGTCGCGAAGCTAACCCAGCTAGGCTAAGTGACACTATAAGCCCTCGTTAGGAGTGGGGAGAGCGCAAAGGTCGCTCTTTTGGGTAATGCCGTTCGGCTTTCTGATCGCCAAGGTTGGAATGTGAGGTCTCTCGCAAACTCTTCATTATCGTATATCTCATCACTGATCTCACGTGAGGAGAGATTCGCTCGCAATGGCGAGTGGGGATTAAACGATAAAATGCTGCAAGTAGCAGTAGAGCAAGCACACGACCTTGAGATCAGGAAAGAAGCTCACCAGTTAGATAGAGGCGTTTGAATGCAAATAACCCTCAGAGTTCCCATCTAAGTATTTCGCACACATACAGACAAATATATCCTGGTTGAGAACAGCGGATCAGAAACGCTATGCCAGAACACAAGAAACAAAGCTTTCAAGACACTTGTGCCTCCCCCAGTTACTCGGGTATGCATGCACACTCATGTCCTCATGTACAAGTCGTTTTGCCTGCAAGCAATAGAAAGAAAGACTGAGATTTTCCGGCGATACATTGCCTGCCAAGGATGAAATTGGTGATGTAGGGAGATCTTGCTCTCGCCTAATATGCGCCTCCTATCTCAGGTTGCATGACTTTAATACATCGTACTGGCCATCCGTCCTTGTTCTGGAGAACGCCTTTCTGTTGGAATGGTGAATTCGATTCTTCACCGCTTGCGATTCAACTTTTTATAGTCCGGTTGTTGGACAGATACTTCGCTTTCCTCATCAGAACTGAGGTCGTCTTCGTCCTCATTAGATTCAGATGCGCTGCTGTCTTCTTCTGCTGACGAGCCTTCACCGTCATCTGAGGCTTCCTCGGCCTCGTCATCAATGACGCCCTCCATCTCGTCTTCATCTTCTGACTCTTCGCTCTCAGAGTCGTGGGAGATGCCGTTTGGTAGATAGTCAGGAGCAGAGTCGTCCGTCTTCCGGACAGGCGTTTGCCCTTTCGCGCGTTTCGACCCGGGCGCATTAATCAGTGCAGGTCGTTCTGCGTCATCCTCGCTCTCGGACCAGTCATCCTCTTGGCCATCCACGTATATGATACCCTCCTCCTCTTCCTCGTCGTTTGCATTCGCAGCTCGAGAAGCTGCCTGCATGTCTCTTCGAAGCTCAAGCTGTGCGCTAAGCATGTCCAACTTCCCTCTGAGGTGCAGTAATGATTGTAAACCACTTGCGCGTTCCTTCACCACATAGTGCAGTGACCGAACCCTCTTCATGATGTCTGGCTGTGATGCCAGGAAAGCCCCATGCGCCACCAGTGACCACTGAACCCAGACCATGAGTGCGCCGACTCTTCCTGGACGCTTATGCATGCGCTCTGCTAACCTCTCAAGAAGGGTGCCAACATGCTGGGATGGTAGTCTCTGGATGGTGGATCGTATGCTTGGAACGTCCGTCATGTGCAAACAGCTCTCTAACAAGTCTCGATCGTCCGTCTTGAGTGCTTGAGTAAGGACAGTGGTCAGCGAAGTGCCAGATGGAGGTGCCAACGCGCGCTGGCCTGAGCCGTCCACATTGAGCTGCAGGTTGCCAGAAAACGGTGCAGCTGACTGTACGTCGATTGTACCTGGGTATCGTGATTGGAGCAGGTCGGCGAAGGAAGGCTCTTCTAGTACGGAATTCTCCTCGGCCTCATTGCGTGCAGGTGGATCCAATGCAGCATCTCCCATATGCACGTCTCCGTTTTCCGAGTCCGAGTCGTCAGAGTGGTGATGTCCATTCGTAGCTGGCTTAGAGGCTTCTACATGGCTGTCCTCCTCATCGGCATCACTGGCGTCCTGTGACAATGCCTCGCCATGGTCCTCGCCATCGCTGGACTCCTGCCCATTTTCCTGCGCATCACTAGTGGGTGCAACCTTTACCCGCGACTCATCGGGTCTAGAGGTCTTCGATGCTTGAACGCCGTTCGTGAGCTTTGCGTCCAATCTCTTCCTGCTTCTTGCATCTTCGTCTACTAGGAAGCCGAGGCCTTTCTTCTCCAGCACGTGATTGTTTTCTGTCGTCTTTCTTCGCTTTGATGAAGGGTTAGCGACTGTAGAGACACCCGACGGACGGGCTCGTGACCGCTTTGTCGTACTCATAGCGCAAACATGGTCGAGTCCAAAGGTTCAACGACAGATGCAACGCAGTTGACCGGTACCTATGCCAGATGCATGTCGTCAAGATAGATTTCGCAATTTTCTTTAAGCTCGCGCACGGGCCAGAGGTGAGCGGGCCTTGGCATCGCAGTACAGCGGAAGCCTGGCTGCCTGGTGCTTGCGGAGTGGGTCGCGGGCTTCTGCACTGTTATGCACTACTGAGGGCGATGGAAGGGAGAGAAAGAGTCGGTAAACAAACGCTTTCCATCTGTGATTGCAATCAAGACGGTCGATGTGGTGGGTAAGCCATCGTCGCAACCGCTGCAGCCATGTGGAAGACACTGGAAGGCTGCACAGTGTGACAGTGGTCGTGCTAATGCGGCGTCGACAGAGCGTCTCGTCCGACGAGAGGAAAGATGTATCAAATTTGCACAGGCAGGGCCGTGTCTCAACCTAGCCAATGACAGCGCGTCAGGCTAGCTTGATCTGCAAACAGCCCCCCGGCTCAGGCGCGTCGCAAGGAGAAACTTTCATAAATTCCGTCACGTCCCAGCTCCGGAAACGCGATGCGCTTCTGCTGCTGCTTTCCTATCAAATCCTGACCTTTCGTCACGACCACCACCACCCGGGCCTCAGGCATCCATCGGGGTCTGCTTCCTCCACCCATATACACCGCCACGATCACCACCACCACCACCACCACCGCTACTTACCATACCTTGTCTCCACTGACTAAGGCACGAAGCTACCTACCCACGTAGGCAGGCATCTGTCCCACTGTCTCTCTAAGGGAAGGCTTGACGCCTCAGGCTACATTCTCATTGTTTTGACCTTGCCTTGCTGCCACGCGTCCACTAATAATACCCGCGTCTCTCCCTCCCCAGGGCCTTCACTTAATCTCTGTCTGCTGTGTTTTATCCATTGCAGCTGCGCGAGTGCACGGTCGCTTTCATTAGCCTGATCGTCTGTCCATCACTACCAACAAAAACGACAACAGGGCTGGCAACATCCTCGCGACATACCCAGCGTAGAGGAGGCAATACTTCTCCCGTCACTTTGATTGACGCACGCGACTGAGCTGTTGTTTACTTCACCGGTGTCCGAGGATCTCTCGGCTGTCGCCACAAAGACCACGCTTCCACCCAATTCACTAGGCAACAGCCGTGGACACTGGTCATCTTCGACCACCTACCTAAATTGTCAGGTAGGTATATTAGAGAGGTCGGGTGTCCTGATCACGGTCGCAGCCTCTTGACTGGAGACGAGTCTCGGTGCCACAGGTCGCGTTCGAGACCGAGCTTGGACTGTCGACGTCACGTGCTCACCCAAAACACGGCACGTTCCGCTCCGGACGCGCTAAATCGCGAAATCACTCTTTTAATTTGCGACCATCTTCTTCGCTTGACATAACTGCAGCTCGACTGTAAAAGCCGACCGCGGCCGCCCTGCCTCACATCCAATCCACGCACGTCCGCACGTCCGTTCAGGATAATAACCCTACTCCTGCTTTCCCACACCACACCACACGCTAGGCTAGACCTCCTCTACATCACGTGTTTCTCTCTCTCTCCCTTTCACTCTGCGCATTCACTTGCAATCAGAAGCACCTCATTAATCGCCACTTGCGCATTATAAATATCCTCCCTGGCCCCTCTTGCGCATCAAAACCCAAACAGCGTTCATCAAGCTCTGTGACGCGCTTTGTTTCGAACGAATTTGAAATCCATCGCCACAAGACTTGATTTACCCACTATGGCATCGGATACTGCGCATCTCTCATCAGACGCGCCGCCGCCAGCGCAAATCAACAACAACGGAGATACCACAATAACAAACGGGTAAGTCCATCAATTATCAATATCTCGTCACTGCTTTGTATGGATGCATGTTTGTTTTTGTTGTTGTATGCATCTTGTTGATTCGATTGGAAGGCTCCAATATGTTTCGATAATTAACACTGACGTAAACAGCGATGACACTTCGTTAGTAAAAGACGATACTACAAACGACGCTCAAGACTCGAATGCAATGCAGGAGAGCAGGCCTGCTACAACAGAGACCATCACTAAGCCAATCGAACACGCTAACGAGGGCATCGCGCCAATGTCTGACTATATTCCCAAAGATGCACCTAATCTGTCACATCCAACTCCACCTCCTGAGCAACCCCTCCTCACATCTGCAGCTGATGTTGATGTGGAGATGGGCCAGTCTTCGCCGACGGAGAAGGATGTTCCTGCGCCTGAGTCTTCGGAGACGACTGCTGTTGTCACAGCTGGGCCCATTCAGACATCTGAGCCGGCGTTGACGAACGGTGCCGAGACAAAGTCCACCGATGCAACTCCGGCCGTTGAGCACGAGAATCCTCTAATTCGGCCAAGGGAGGACGATGCGGATGATGTTGCAGAGTCTGAACCAGCAGCCAAGCGTAGCAAGGTGGGGGAGCCTGAGCAATCTAATCACGTAGAAAGCACCGAACCAGCAATCTCCTCCCTGGAGCAGCCGGAGTCAAAGGTGGATGTTTCACGGCTCCCAGAAATGACACCTCTGGCACCAGCTGTCGCGGAAGCCACACCTGACATCAATTCCGATGTTCAGCAGTCTAGTCTTCCTGTCGACTCGTCAAAGCCTGAGTTAAAGGATGAATTGAAGACTGAGCCGTCAGACACTGCTAATGTGATTCCATCCACCGCTGAAGCCACGAGGGATCCAAAGCCAGTAGATGCCACCTCAACCGTAGAGCAATCTGTCGAGACCCCTGCTAGTGCAACACCTGCGCCTGCATCTGCATCTGCTCCCGTGCTGTCCGCTAGCCCTGTCGCTAGTCGCACATATTCAACGAGCCCCATCACGAACGCTCAGAAGGGCTATCTGCTTGAGAAGTTCAAGAACCTCAAGAAGACGAAGCATGCAATCCCTTTCTTGAGACCTGTTGACCCGGTTGCACTGAACATTCCCAACTATCCCGAGATTGTCAAAGTGCCAATGGATCTATCGACGATGGAAGTGAAGCTAAAGGAAAGCCAATATCTGAATCCACAGGCATTTGTGGACGACTTCAAACTCATCATCGGCAACACCAAGCGCTTCAACGGAGAGATGCATCCGATCACGCAGTCTGGCTACAACATGGACGCGTACTTTAACAAATTCATGGAGAACCTTCCCAGCAGCGATGCTGCACCACCCCCAAAGAAGGCTCAGAAGGTGTCACCAGCAGTCAAGCCACCACCACCACCACCACCACCACCAGCTCGACGGGAGTCTCGTGCTGCTGTCACCGCAACTTCACCGTCCGAAACTTTCGCTTTGCAAGCGGATGGCATGCCACAGATACGTCGTGACTCTACTATCAACAGACCAACGCGCACGATCAAGCCGCCACAGAATCGTGATGTCACGTACGCGAAGCCAAAGCGCAAGGAAACCCAGCTTGAGCTCAAGTTCTGCGAGCACGTTCTGGAAGAGATCAGCGGTCACAAACACGGCGCATTCAACCATGTGTTCCAAGTGCCCGTCGATCCGGTTGCCCTGAACATCCCTAACTACCGTTCAATCATCAAGCACCCCATGGACCTGTCGTCTATGCGCAACAAGCTTAAGAATGGTCAATACGGCAAGGCGTCAGAGTTTAAGAAGGACTTTGAGCTTATGATCAACAACTGCAAGATTTTCAACCCACCAGGCAACCTTGTGCGTGATCTAGGCATCCAGTTTGAGCGTGTCTTTGAAGACTTATGGAGTCAGAAGGCTGCCTGGGAGCGCAAGCATCAACCACCGTCCCAGCGAGCATCCTCTGCTTCTGCTGAGGAGAGTGAAGGCGAGCCATCTGAGGAGGAGGAAGACGCAGATGAGAATGCAAATGAGACGTTGAAGCAACTTCGAAAGCAACTTGCAGACATGACTGCTCACGTCGAGGCCCTCACAAAAGCAGGCACTAACAAGCCAAAGAAGCCCAAGCCAAAGAAGGAGCAGACCAAAAAGAGCGCTCCTGCAACGCTACCAAAGCAGCCAGTCAAGCTTTCCAAGCCCAAAGCAGCCAAACCACGCCAGAAGCCCGTCACATATGACGAGAAGCAGGAAATCTCACAAGCAGTGGAGAAGATGGACGGCCAACAGGTGGAGCGTCTGACACAGATTATCACAGAGAACTGTGCCAAGTACCGCAACATGGGTGACGATATGGAGCTTGAGATTGACGATCTACCAAATGATGTGCAGCTGCTGCTGCTCAAGCACGTGCGTACCATCTTTGGCGCGCCACATCGTAAGCAACAGGCCCGCGCTGTTTCTCCCGATGATATCGCAGCGGCTGACGATGATGATTTTGAGCCTGAGAGTCGTCCCCGCAAATCTGGCTCCGGCGGTCGTCGCGGTGGCGGCGGTGGTGGTGAAGGCGGCAAGCGTAGCAAGAAGCATAAGCCTATGGGCAGGACTGAGCAGGCGAATGCGATTGAAGCCTACAAGGCTAGGATCGCCAGCCTTGCAGACAATACGGCTGTGTCCGGTGGGTCTTCCCAGTCTCCTCCTACTGGCTATCCAGGAGACGCACAGTCGAGTGGTGATGAGGAGAGTGAGGAGTCTGAGGAAGAGTGAGCAACATACGCCACGTCCATTTCTTTTTAACATCCTCGTGACCCTCGTTTCATTTCGCCTTGGGAGCGATCTCAAACACAGGCTGTCATATCGCAAGCCTGCGCACATAACTCATGTCCCCTTCTTTTTGGTTCTGTACGATAGCGCGGCGTTCGGGCGTCAACTCCTTCTTGTCGTTGGAGGGGTCCTTCAGATTAACTATCAACGTAGCCGTTTGGTGGCTGGGCGTAAGAGAAGAGAAAGAGAAGAGAAAGACCTGTCATGTCTGTCAGCAGGTCTCGTCAACTAGATGATTCTCAAATGGATGACGAAGGAGCCAGGTAGTAAGTCTGTCTTGAAGAGATCTACGACACCGGCATATAGGAGGGCCTTTTCTTTCCAAATGAGAATCCAACCCAAGTTCGTAGGGTCATCTGAACCTGTGATTGATACTCTCTGGCTCCCTCACAATCTTTCATCCCTTCATTTCACAGCTCATGTCGTAGTCAACAGCATCATGTCCTCCCCACGAGCACAGCCTGCTATATCAAGTGAAGAAGGTGTCACCATGCAGTTTTGCCGGTATGGAAGAATCTTGTAAGCGCAGTCGCCATTGATCGTATGGATCTTCCAGCTGCTCCTCGAGCCGTGTACACCCGGCATCAGGATTTTAAAGAAGTTTGATGGATGATTCACTGGGCTCGTTTGGTCCAATTATGGCGCTTATGAAGAGTGTTGGGATTCCCATGTCGGAAATTTCTTTTTATACTCGGTTCCGCAGAGAGGAAATGTGGATGGAGGTGCCGAAGGCCTGGCTGCATCCTCAGACATTCTTAGAAGTCTGTTCTTAACAAGCGTGAAGTAAGAGATGCCGAGAGTGTTGTTCGCCTTTACTCCCATCCATAGATCATCTCAGACATATAGATTTTGCCGACAATGTACGGACGTACTAATGTGTGCCTGTATGTGAGGGATTGTGTCTTCCTCTCCAGAGCACGGCAGATAGGAGACTGTGGCGAAGGTGGGGGGATTTTGGCTATTGGCACCCCCCCCCAAGTATTCGATATAAGTGCCACGTAGAGAGCTCGTGTACAGCAATCTCTCTCAAGCTCTCCCTCTCGATTCGACATGAATAGAAACATATCGGACAGACACAGGTGTAACTTGAGGGTTGAGGGAGACTTTGTCGATAACCTACCGGGCTATGTATTCGGTAGGAAGTAGATCGCTATAGGAGGAAGAGTAGGCGAGGAGTTAGGGCAAATCTTTGGAGCTTGCTTTCCCACGGTCATTCCCGAGCGTGGGACATGTCTGCTCTCACCCAGTAAACTACACCATGTGGTGCGTGTAGTATACACTGGTACTGATGATCATCAACTCGCAGATCAGGATTCGCGCTGGGCACTTCATTGGCTAGGTTCTGTCTGTGGTGCTGGTAACTGACTGACGGAGGACAACCTCGACCGTTCCAATGCATGGTGGACATGTTCACGTACGTTGTGAACGCTATGTGCTCCTGCCCCCAGTGGACGGTACTGAGCACCTCGTCAACTGTATCATGTAACAAACAGGTACACGGCTCCCTTCGCACATACGCGGCAGCACTTTCACCGACTACCTGCTGCAACGCGTTCGTTCAAGGTCTCTCGTCAAACCGTAGACGGCACCTGGTGGAGGGAAATAGTGGACAGTCTCCAGACTGGCATTAACATCATATATCGCCTCACGGTTAGTTGCGCACGATAGTACACGATTCACGGGACCCCAGGTCAAATCCACAGCAAAAAGTCTCACTGCATTTTGAAACAATGGCCGACTACTCCTCCGAATGGCAAGCGTGCAAAGGCCTTCCTGCTCGTATAACACAAGACATGGAAGGATCGTGTACGTTTGCCGCATTGCATTGCGAACGCCACCACTCACTTCCCAGACTGGTATCACTATTTACCAAAGCAAGCAGGAAAGCGCAGGGAAAGGAGGGTGGGTGTGAAGGTGAAGAAAATGTATTCGATAGTATTCTCTCTCGACCGCTAGCCAACATTGCCAATTGCCGTACCCATTCGCCGTTCCCGAACCCTGCCTCCGCATGCGCATATGCCAGTTGCCGTTGCTAAAAGGTGATGCATAAGATGGATAATATGTTGGACTTGATCTTTGTCATTTCGAGAGGGTACAAGGGTCCCCCTTTCCCGACAGATATTGTTGATAGGTTTCTTTTATACAATGGGAAAAGCCGTTCCGAAGTTTCCAAGTTTCGAGGATTGGATAAGAGAGAGAGAGAGTAAAGGGAACATGCATGAAATTGGACAGAAGAACAGAACAAACAAGACCAGGACAAGGCAACCCAAGAAAAAGAGCAAGACATATCATGAGTCCCTCTTCGCTTTCCCCATCCACTGCGCCATCTGCTCACCAATGCTGCGTTTCTTGTTCTTGTTCTTGTTCTTCCGTTGGCCCCAAGGGTCGCGCTGGATTAGTTTATTGGGGTTATAGTTTTGTGCCTCGCAGCCGTCGACATACGAGTTCTTGGGCCAATCATGCTTTGTTTGAGACCTGTGGCGGTAATTGTGTTAGCGATCTAAAATTCCACTGCTTGTAGATGAGGAAAAATGCATTGACTTACCAATGTGTGAGGTTGGGGTTGCCATAAGCCTCAGGATGGTTCGCGATATACTCGGTAGTCTCGTAGCCCTCAGGATCGCAGGTCATCTCGCCATCCTCGTCCTGGTAGATACGGATATAGTCGATAAGCATTGTTGCGGGCATGAGCTTACCCAGGCCAGTCAGGTTCAGCTCGGCAAAACCGCTGGACATGCCGAAGTTGGCGACAATGCTTAGAGGCTCCTCTGGCATGACACGCTGGCCGACGTTGCCGTTTGGTCCTACAGATCTCGCATCCACCTTCCAGGTCTTTTCAGATCCGACATACCAGGTGATGTAGCCCTCCCCACCTGGTTCGTATTCGAAGCCGTAGGTTTGGTATGCTTTGCCCATATACCAGTCGTTGTTCAAGTTGGTGACGGTGGATAAGGCCTGCTGGTATTGGGAACCTTGGTAGGCGTTCATCTGGGACAGTCGGTGATCGTATACCTCGAGGTAGTTGTGGTTTGGTCGCCACAGATCATCAAATGGTGCGACCTGGAATGATTGAGAAGCCGATCCAATACCCTCGCCGGAAGGAGGGGACATGAAAGTGACTGATGCTTCGATGGCATCAATTTCAGGAGCGGAGCGCGAATGGCCGGGAGATGGGTGATCATCACCGGTGCATGTACAAGCCGGCAGACGCATACCGGGAAGGTAGTTCATGCCGTCCGGGTTGGACTGGTTTCTAGTGATGCCTGCGTCACAGATGTTCTCGTAGGAATACGGCCACATACCGTCAGTGGTGGCGGCGTAACCAGGGCGACCAAGGTTACCCATAGCCCAGAAACCAGGCCAGAAACCGATTGTATCACCGCGGCCGGGGAGTGAGATGGAAGCCTCAAGGTACCCACCCTTGAAGCAGAGCTTGTTCCAGCTCTGCAACATGCCAGATCTGTAGTTCAGGTTGTGACTTTGGAAAGCGTCGAAACGCAGGACAAGAGTGCCATCCTTTGTGGTGACTGCATCTGGGTCGTACCACTCCATGTCCTGGGTCACGCCGTACCAGATGTCCATGCCCTGGAAGTAAGGATCATCGCCATCGTAGAACGTGCGACCTTCGTAGTTGAACTCGTCAGAGAAAGCAAGGGTGAGGGTCTGTCCATTGGAGCCTGTCATGGTCTTCACGCTGTCGGGAGTGTCTGGGTCAATTAACCCAGTGCGGAGGTTTTTCAGCAGGGGTGTGTGGGAGTCGAGACAGTCCGGATCAAGTTCACAGGCGTTTGAGCCTGCAGGATGGAGGAACTGCTGGGCAAATGTCCTTGGGCCACTGTTAGTACCACTTTGACATGCACGCAGAGAGGAGATGTATGCTTCCGGGACTTACAAGATCGGATACCCAATGAAGAGCACGAGAAGGCCGAGTGTGATCAAAAGCAGACCACCAACATTGGCTATACCTCTTGACGAGAAAAGATCCGCCCACTCCATCTTGTCCCTATCGTTAGGGTCTGGGTTGTGTAGGTAGTCGTCCTTCTCCACGTCTTCAGGGAACAGCAACAACCCGGCCGAAGGTAGGATATTGTACTTCTCGCTCACGGTCTGAGTGTTGACACCTTCGTCATCGCTGCCAGCTCTGCTAGGCGCGCGCGAGTCGTCGAAGGGTGAGATGAAGGGCCCACCGTACCTGCTGTCACGCGAGCCGGTGCTGTTGGAAGACCACGAGGTGCGTCGGGAGTTGAAGCCAGATGCCGATGGCGAGCGCATCTCGGAGCCTTCGTCGTCACGGAAGCGTCTCGTCCGACTCTTCCTCGGTGGCAACAGCAACTCTGCACTTTCCTGTGGGGTCTGGTTTTGGTAGACGCTTGACGTCGATGCCTGCGTACGCAGAGCGCCGTTCGGGGCAGTGCCCGGGCGTGCCTGGCTAGCCTGTGTCAAACTTCTAGTGCTAGGCTGTCGCGCGGTCTGTGGTCTTGTCTGTGATGTCTCTTGTTGCGGTGGCGGTGATTGGTCGACGGGAGACATGTCACTGTAGAGTTGTTCCTGCTGTTCGTGACCAGCAGATCGCTGTTCAGACATCTGAAGGAGATCATCGGCGCCAGAGTTGAGGCGGATGTGTGGCGGTTGGTGCCGATCTGGCGGCGAGTTTGGATCCATTACGATATATCAGGTGGACGGGCGGGTCGAGTCTTTATTCGTGTATCTCTAGGACTTCCAAGCGAGTGTGGTTGTGGGTTATGGTGGTGTATTGATTACAGATGCTCCCTGATGGCTCGTGTTTCCGTGCGGTCCTTTGGATTCGTGAAGCGCGTAGAGGTCCAGCCGTGCCCACGCTCTTGTATCGGTAGTGCCAACACCCAGCCCAGCAACGTATCAAGAACGAGGTAGCCGCCCCCTTGGTGTGTCTCTAAGATGCTGGCGAGCGAGCAAGCAAGCAAACAGTCGCGGAAAGGAGGGACGTTGTAGGGACGCAACGCGAAAGCAAAGTCGAGCACGTTGGGAGACTTGGGGATGTTGAAACAGAGCAAGAGCCGCGTAGGCGTAGCAGAACCGAGAGGCAGAGGGAGCGAGGGTAGGAGAGAGGGAGAGGGAGAGGGAGGGAGAGTGTGCGCGTGGGTGCGTGCGTGGGTGCGTGGGTTGGTTGATTGATCGATTGTGTGAGAGGTGCGAGAGAGGGAGACAGAGAGCAATGTCGGAACTCCGTAGTGTAGTGTGCCCTCGTAGAGCGAGCGTCTCCTCTCGCACGCAGAGATTCCGGGTTTGCCCAGAGGGGGAGCAGAAGAGAGGAGGACAACAGTAGGTAGACAGGGAAGAAGCCGCGTGTGGCAGTACGGTTAGAGCGCCAGCGCCGAAAGCAACGCCAAGGCAGAGCAGCAGCAGCAGCAGCAGCAGCAGCAGCAGAGGAGCAGCAGCACTTAGGGGGCGTCTTCCTCCTGTTGCCACATCCAGCCTAGCCGCGGCCTAAGGTTTCCTCAGGCCTCCTAGTCCTGGCTCGTGCGTCACGGGATTTCTGCAGATCTAAAGACAGACGACGGACGACGCGCAATGCAGTGACAATGGCGATGGCGATGGCGATGGCGATGCTGCTGTAGCGACACGGGCGGCATTACCAATACTGCGTTCCGCACGAGGACGAGTGGCAGTTGTATCCATAGCCAGGCACGCCTGGCCACCAGAGGTGCAATCCGTCATCGGGCCCTCGTGACATCGCCGCATCCAGCATCGCTGTGGCAATACGGTACATGCACCGTACTGCCGTGCTAACAACGCCTGCTCGCGCATGTGTAAGTGCACACTGTAGCAAAACAAGCGTTACCGTCGATAACTAGCCAGACAGCACTGCGAGTACTGCGTAGAACCCTCACGATTCCATCTCTCAACCCATCCATGCCCTCCCCTCCCCGGTCCCGTGTCATGGATCCAGCCTAGCAAGCTGGACCGAGACCTTCTCTTTCGCCCCAATCCGCTAGTGGGTACCGGTACATTATTCGTCTGCGCAAAACAACACTGGGGCCTACTCCTATACCAGGCCTACCGTACCGTACTGTATCGTACTGTGCTGCAGGTCAGAAATAGATCCCCGAGAACACACAGACGCCAGGGAGCGAGAGATAGAGATCCTGTGCTCTAGTAGACCCCTCGAGATCCTTGTCCGCCGGTGGTGGAGGTCTCCCTGTGTGATTCGCCGCTCGTTCTCAACAGCCACTGTAACGTTGGCAATGATGTGATGAGGCTGGCTTTGCCCTTCCCTTCCCTTCCCATGTCTCATCTCGTCCTCAGTCTTTGGCTGTGTGGTCTACGGCTGTCTGTCCGCAGAATGCGTCCCGTATCAGGGCTCGCTCTTTCACATGGAATGCTCCACCTTCTTCACCCTTCCCCCCTAATCTCGTCTGCATATTTGCGGTGGTCCTGATGTGCCTTGCCACGGCTAATCATCCACCGCACCGCTTCTTCCTGCCCCTATGTTTCTGCCCAGCCACACCGTACCACGTACTGCCGATGGAAATTTACGGCAAGGCTGCCAGGCATGGCATGCAACATGCAGGTACAGTTCAGGAACGCATCTCTCTCTCTCTCTCCTCTGCTGTACCTCTTACATAGCGCCATGCATCAAGTTCTGCCCCGCAGCGCATCGTAGCCTCTGAGGTAAGGGTACCTCTGGTATAGTACCCCAACTTGCAGATGCTGTACCGCTCGCGTCGGACCCGAGCACCGTGGTGGGGGACCCACCATGAAGCTTCAAGTTTCTTTCCTGAGATCTCTTGGTCAATTTCCTGCGGTTTTACGCTCTGTTGCTTGTCGCGTATGACCTTGCCTACCAGTCTGAGCGACTCCCGCTTTCCATTCTGTTGTGAAAAGCCTGGCCAGACGTTTTGCTGGAGAAAAAAATCGAGGGAAGATGGAGGAAGATCGTGCAGTTGCGGATCTGGGTCCGGAAATACCAGCAGGTATGGATGCTGAGGCGGAACCTGAGAAGAAGTCACCAAAGAAGCGATTCATCGGCAGGAGAGCTGCTGAGGCAAAGGCTGCGGCGAAGGCGCAAGAGCATGGTGGTCCTTCGATCGAGGACAGCGGCGCAGTGCAAGGTGCAGGCCACCATACCCGGTTACATACGTGATCTGTTTGCTCTGCTAACACCAACTGCACTGTAGTCGCCCCTCGTCGCAGAGTGCCCCGTACCCTGAATGCTGTACCGGATGAGATCCTCCACGACAAGGGCATCAACGATGCCATCGCGCTTCTCCCTCGCAACTACAACTTCGAGCTCCATAAGACGATCCATCGCGTACGGACGTCTGGCGCGAAGAAGGTGGCCCTGCAGATGCCAGAAGGATTGTTGATGTTCGCCACCACGATATCTGATATCCTGACGCAGTTCTGCCATGGCATCGAAACGATCATCATGGGTGATGTCACATATGGCGCCTGCTGTATCGACGACTACACTGCGAGGGCGCTGGGCTGTGACATCTTGATCCACTACGCCCACAGCTGCCTCATCCCAGTCAACATCACCAAGATTCAGACCCTCTACGTCTTCGTCGACATTGGTGTGGACGTCGAGCACCTCCTTGCGACTATCGATCGGAACTTCAAACCAGGCAGCACCATTGCAATGGTCGGCACGATCCAGTTCAACGCCACACTCCATGGCACGGCACCAAAATTACGTGCAGCTGGCTACGACATCATCATTCCACAGATAGCGCCGCTAAGCAAAGGCGAGATCCTAGGCTGCACTTCGCCCCATCTCGCAAAGGAGCAGAATGTGGACCTCATCCTCTACCTTGGTGACGGACGCTTCCATCTCGAGAGCGCCATGATCCACAACCCTTCCGTCCCTGCATACAGATACGATCCTTACAGCAGACGCCTGACACGCGAGACCTACGACCATGACCAGCTTTTGGCGGATAGATCTAATGCGTTGTCGCAAGCGCGGAAGGCCAAGAAGTGGGGGTTGATACTGGGTAGTCTTGGCCGACAGGGGAATCCACATACTCTACGCATGATTGAGGAACACCTCGAGTCGAAGGGGGTACCTGTGGTGCATCTTCTACTGAGTGAAATCTTCCCGGGGAAGTTAGGCATGATGCATGAAGTGGAATGCTGGGTACAGGTTGCTTGTCCGCGCTTGAGCATAGACTGGGGCTATGCGTTCCCAAGGCCCTTGTTGACGCCTTACGAAGCCCTGATCGTCTTGGGCCGTCGGGAGGGCGGATGGGAGACTTCAAATGGTGATGTTGGGGAGGAAAAGACAGCAAGAATTCAAGCGGTAGAGAGTGTAGACGAGGCTAGAGAAGGTAGAGGGCTATATCCAATGGATTACTACGGCAGAGAAGGACTGGGCAGAGTGAAAGCCGAAGACCTGGCTGTGAAGCCGGTTGGGAATGGTGGGTGAAGTCACTGCGTGGATGCGCTACCTCTATGAGCTATGACATATACGAATACATGCACAACAGGATGCACAAAGCTCTTTCGTTTGTCCCAGTCGTATTTTTGCAGAAAATAAAACAATGCTTCCCCTCCCGGATTTAACTCGGTGGGAAACCCCCTCAGAACACAACCCAAAGTGACGCGCTGCGCGTTACCCTAGCTGGTATCCCCAAAATCTATACTATACTTTCAGGAATTCGAGAAAAGTGTCCACCAGCACTACAAGAGGGTCTACAAATAAACCCGGGAAGTGGTGCCACACCACAACCTAGCTCTCAAACCTCGAGTAATCACAGATCCCTTGTACAGAGCCACGATCCATCATATCAATCCCTACGATGCATCCACCGCTCCATCTGCAACCTTGACAGCACCCAGGTACCATGGCCAGCAGCAGCAGCAATCCACTTCAATTAGCCCCTGGCCAGAAAGTCGAGCTCAACGATGGCCGCACAGCTACCGTTCGCTTCTTCGGGCCCACGAACTTCCAGACTGGCGAATGGGTTGGCGTCGAGCTCGAGGATGGCTCGGGCAAGAACGACGGCTCGGTCAAAGGGGACAGGTACTTCGAGTGCGAGATGGGGTTTGGCATGTTCCTCAAGCCGACGGGGGTGAGGAGGGTTGTCGAGGGAGGAGGGGTCAAGAGGAATGGAACAGCGGTGGGGGGAGGTGCTGGCGCTGGGACAAGGTCGAGGCCGACGAGTGGGATCTTGGCTTCAGGGGTCAAGAGGCAGAGTCTTGTCGGCGGCGCTGGCGCGAGTAGTGCGGCTGCGGCAAGTAAGAGAGAGAGCCTGTATGGTGCCAGTCCCACACCTGCCGGTAGGGTTGGCAGTGCCGCGAGGACCACGACGGCCGGCGTGCAGTCACCGACGAAGCGCGTGGGTGCCAATGGCGCTGCGGGCTCGGCAGCCTCAAGGACAGGCACGCCGAGTACCACCGCTGTTGGGAGGAAGCCGGCGGTGAGCTCGGCTACGGCGAGGTCGTCGCGGCCGAGTCTTGCGCCGCCTGCTTCCTCGGCTTCCGCTGCCAGCAGGAGGGCTTCAACGCTGCATTCATCGTCAGCTGGAAGTGCTGCTACGCCGCGGACGGCGAGGCCGTCGATTGCGCCTTCGACGAGGGTACCGCCTGGGAGGAGCACTGCTACGGCTGCGAGAAGTACGCCTGGTGTTCCCTCTAGGGCGGCACCTCGTGCTGCGACCACTGCGACTACTGCGGCAAGGCGACAGGGTTCGGTGGTTTCGTCACAAGAGGCGAACGAGGATGTGGCCTCGGAAGCTACTGAGGAAGGTTTGCCTCTTCAGGAGCAGGAAGACTCTCCCACCGCCGACAGATCTGAAGACAGAAGGGAGGATGGAGAGGATGAAGAGGAACAAGAGATGCCGAAGCCTAACTTCGCGCCACCACCCATACCTCCAGACCCGCCCGAGCGAACTACAAGATCGCGGCGACCATCCTCACCCGCAGCCTCGACCGTTTCAGGAAGAACAATCAGAAGTAGCGCGGCCTCAGCCAAACAAATCGAAGAGCTCGAGGCAAAGGTACGGCTACTGGAAAGAAAGAGGCAAGAAGACCGAGATATCAAGAACGCTCTAGAGCGGACGCAACAAGAGCGGGATAAGTACCAGAGTATTATTGAGAAGCTGCAGACGAAGTACCAACCACAGCAACGCGAGAATGAAGAGCTGAAGAAGCAACTGGAGGAAACCGAGAAGCGGTTCGCAGAGGTAGAGAACACGCAGGCAGAACATGATAGCATAATCGAAATGGCGACACTCGATAGAGAGATGGCTGAAGAGACTGCCGAAGCGCTCAAAGCCGACTTGGAAGCTTTGAGGTTAAGGCACGAGGAGATCGAGCTGGAGGTCGAAGTACTGAGGGAAGAGAATGATGAGCTCAGCAAGGAGATGAGTCCTGAAGAGCGTACAAGCACAGGGTGGCTCCAGATGGAGAAGAGCAATGAGCGTCTTCGCGAAGCTCTACTCAGACTAAGAGATGTCACACAAGACCAGGAAGCCGAGTTGAGGGAAGAGATCAAGAGCCTCGAGGGGCAAGTAAGACAATTTGACGAAGTGCAAGGTCAATTCGAGAACACTAAAGAGAAGCTGCTACGGAGTGAAGCCGACACTGAAGACCTTCGCCAGCAACTAGATGCCGCGTTGGGCGCTGAGGACATGATCGAGGAGCTCACGGAGCGAAACATGACTCTACAGGAGAAGATTGATGATCTGCGAGACACGGTCTCTGAGCTCGAAGATCTCAGAGAGCTGAACGACGAGCTTGAGATCAACCATGTGGAAGCGGAGAAGCAGATGCAAGAGGAGATCGACTTTAAAGACAGTCTCCTGCTCGATCGTGAACGCGTGGCAAGACAGCAACAAGAGTCACTTGACGATGCAGACTACACCATCAATCGCTTCCGTGACCTCGTCAGCCAGCTGCAGAATGACTTGCAAGACATGCAGGCAAGCAAGCAGATTTCCGAGACTGAAGCTGCGGACTTGCAGTCAAGGTCTCGTGCGATGATCGACTTGAACATGAAATTACAGTCTAGTGCAGCCAAAACACAAGTCAAGGCCATTGATCTTGAGCTGCGGAGATTGGACGCTCAAGAAGCGTCTGAGCACCTTGCTATTGTGCAGCTCTTCTTACCCGAGGCCTTCCATGCCGAACGTGATAGCGTGCTTGCCCTTCTTCGCTTTAAGCGTATCGGGTTCAAGGCGCAGCTGATTCATGGCTTTGTAAGGGATCGTACTGCCTCGTTTGGCATGAGGGGTCAAGACGAGAATATCTTTGCAGCTTGCGATGTCATGGACAAACTTACCTGGATAGTTGCAATGTCAAGTCGCTTCGTCAATGCTGTCTGTGGGTGCACGGTCGAAGAGTTCGCAGGCTTCGAGAGCGCTTTGTACGAGCTCGAGCCTGTGGAGCGTGCGCTGAATGGCTACGTCGATGCACTTCGTCGCGAAGACCTACGCGAGAATACGATGGCCGAGGAATTGCAGCGCTCGATCGCTGTGATGTCGCATCTGGGCTCGTTGCACATCCACGAAGGCCTTGCTAGTCATGCTGATGATCTGCTGATGCGGACGGTGTGTCTGCAGAGTCAGCTAGAAAGCACTGCTGCTGCTTTGGATGTCATTCATGGCCTGGTGGAAGCTAGAGTCGCTGGACCAGCTGCTGAAGATGACGAGGATGAGGATGGCATCATCTCGGACCGTGCCCTCATCCTCAACAGAGCTGCTGCTCTTGTCCAGCATGTCAGAAACGCAAAGGTCATGGCTCAGAAGACTCATCGTTCTCTAAACGATCTCCTAGATCGGTCGCTCACACTGGAAGATGGCTGCACTGAGTCGTTTGAGAGTGCAGCTTCCATTTCCACATCTGTTGCTACCTACGTCAGACAAGCAGGAGAGGAACTGAAGGCGATGTTTGACGACGACACCCGCAGTGGTACTTTCGTGCCTTCAGAAGTTGCCAGTGCACTCTCGCGAGCTGCCACTGTAGTCTTCCAACTCCCAGCGGCAGACGCAGGCCCATTCAATTCTCTTGCCGATCGCGTCCGCGACCTGACAAGCATGCTGATCGACATTGCCTCTCTCCCAACCGATCTCGACAACACGGTAGAATTCGAACGTGCACCAGCACCTTGGGTCGCCCGAGCCACCGAACTCAAGCAGACAAAGATCACCTCCATTGATACCGAAGCCGAGCTCATCCGCGCCTTGGAGAGCGTCAAAGGACGCGACGTCATGTTACGCGAGAAGGAGACGGAGTTAGAAGAGCAGAGCGTGCGCATAGAGATGCTTGAGGCTAGGATGAAGGACGCTGGCAAGCGATCTGCCAAGATCGCTGAGCTGGAGCGCGACCTCCACCGTGCTGTCGACAACGAGCAGCAAGCCCGCCAGGAGCTCTCCCACGTCAAGCGCGATGCCCAGCACGATGTCGATCGTATCCGCGACGAAATGGGCCGCCTGGCTGAGCAGCGTGCACGAGAAGGTGCGGGCGGCAAGCTCAACGACGATGCAATGGGTGCTGCTGCCCGCCTGTCCATGGCACGCCTGCAGCACACGGTCACCAGCCTACAGGGCGCCATCCGCCACTTATCGGAAGAGAACTCACGCTTAAGGCTCCCGCCGCCAGACGCACCGGCCTCGTTACACACAAAGTTGGACTGGCTGCACGCTCCTCTAGTACCGCCATCAAGCGAACGCCGCTTACGCAAAGACGCGCTCATGAAGGAGGGCAAAGACCTCTTGGCTGGGATCCTCCACTTTGCCTCAAAGCCTCAGACAATCGTCGACCTGACCAAATTGCCACCTGCGGAAGACCGCCTCAAATGGCGACCGAAGAAAGACAGCAGCCGGTGGAAAGTCGAGCGCAGGAGGGAAGAGTGGGAGCGCTGGAAAGGCTGGCGGAAGGACCTTGTCGTTCTTGCCAAAAATCCTGCTGGAGCTTTATTACCGCCATCGCCGGCAGAAACACGACACTCGCACTTCATCAACGACACGCTCTTCGCCAATGGCGGCAGCGTCCGCCTACTTGGGGACGATCTTTTTGACAAGATAGATCAGAGTGTCAGAGAGATCAAGGTCGTTGAGCCCGAAGAGCAGGATGGTGTGAACGGCATCGCAGATGCTGAAAGCGGTAGCTTTGCATCTTCTGCTCCTTCTGAAGTGTGAACCCAAATTAGATATGCATCTGGATATTGATGGGTAGACGCAGTAGGTTTGTTGTGCCCTCTGCTTGGAAAGAATCTAGGAATCTCAAATATTGCAACTAAGCGTCGCATTTTGCAGCCAATAGGTTACCCTTTACATTTTCGGGGTTGCGAAATTGAAGGAGGGGAAGACGAACAATTCCCTGTAGTCTTGTCCTTTCGCACAGCATCTGGCCTACATTCTATCCGCTCCCCCTCCTCAGGAAAAGGATTACCTGAACAAGCTAGTAGGCTTTCAATTAGATACCGTTGTGCATTTCATGCAACCCTTGGGCCTCGAACAGCCAAAGCTTGACATACAGGCATACTAGGTGACGGCATTCCATCAAAACAGGAACGCCAACGATATTAAGAGACTACCGCAGGAAGTAAAGTATACACTATGTAGAGCAATGGCTAGCGATGATTTATAAAGACGAGACTTAGAGTGCCGGGACAACACAACGACGCCATGTGTTAAAACACCTCGTGGAACTTGATAGACCCATCGCTCCCGGCTACAACCAATGCCGCTACATCTGACCTCCTGTCACCTCGTTTACTGCCTCTTAGCCCATCCTGCTCAGTGTCCTCGCGTCCCGTGATAGGCTGGCCACCATTGTAGACTACAGCCCAGAGCGCCCTTTCTCCACCATGCCAAGGCACAGCACCTACAGTGCGACAGCTAGGCCAAGCGAACACGCCGACTCTGACCAGATGCTCCGGCTGCGCAAAACCGAAAGTGGCGATGAGCTCTTTCCGGCGCGGAGAGAACACCAAAGAAGTGACCTGCGCATGGCAGTCTATAGTCGCGAGGCTGGCGCCAGTGAGAGTATGGAAAAAGCGAATGCAGCGGTCGTTGCTGCCGCCTCCTGCAGCGAGGATTGTGGGCTGCCAGGGAGCGAAGGCAATGGCTTTAACGGCTGCATTGAGAGTCCACAATTGCTTTTGATGGCCAAGCTTAATCGCGAGAGGGGCAAGCCCTTTATTCTCGGTTTGGGCGGATGTGGTTGACGATGAGCTGCTCAGCTGACGCCGGGTATTGTTACGCACTTGAATATCATCTGGGTTGCCAACGCTTCGAGAGCGAGTTGAGGTGGAATGCTCGTGGCGACGATTGAGGATCTTCTTTGTTTCGAAAAGAAATAGCTGGTTATCATTGCCTCCCGTTGCAAAAGCTTCGCCATCTGAACGCCAGGCAATGCCGCAGATTTGCTGGCTATGACAGGAGATTCTGGCTAGTAGGGTCATGCAGCCATCCCAATCGAACAGATCTCGCTCGTCCGGCTTAGACCATTCAACGAAGTAGAAGTAGACGTTTCCCAATTCATCACCCACCAATAGCTCCTCTGTACCCACCATCATGCCCGATCCATTTCCAGATCGTCGACGGACAGAAGTCGGTCTGAAAGTTAGGCATGAGACTGGTGCAGGCTGTACACAGTCAAAACGTGGATCAGTGTCTAGCGGACTCCACAACGTTATACGGCCATCTGCACGGCCGATAGCAAGGATGGCGTGGCCGCCTTCTGGGGAGCTGAACGATATTGTGGTTATGTGTGCAGTGAAAGGCACTACGAGGGATTTCGTCACGTCTTCGGGCGGCGACTCCGACCAGAGGTAGACGTGAGCACCCAGGCCGACCGCCAGACTGTGGAGCGTGGGTGAGTATGCGAGAAGAGAGCAGTAATAGTCGTCTCGGAGAGAGGGTGCATCAAGCACACGGAAAGGAGTGGTAGGAATCTTCTTGCGTAGCCTCAGCTTACTTTTGCATGCTAACGAAACCTATGTCAGTAGACAATTTTACCATAGTAAGGAGCATGTCCTACTAACGAGAAGTCTTGTCGTTCTCCCATCTTCCGTTTCGCCATACAGTCTTCCCGTTGAACGATGGCGTACTACTACTGCTCCCCGTTGAAGAAGGCGAGCTATGCTCTAGCACTCTGCCACCGATGTCGAGGTCCATCGCCACCGCCAGTCTCTGGCTCAGAATTGCATTGTTCTCACTTGATGATCGCCGGCGAAGAAAATCAGCAGTGTGATGAGCTGCACAAGAACCACTCGTGACTCGACCACCTCGGCCATTCGGTGTGCTTGCAACACCTTCGGTCACAATTGTCCCACCCACTGTCCAGATAGTTCCTACGCTCATGTTTCTTGGATGGACACCATCTCGTACGCGACTGCCAATGAAGCCGAAAGACGATGCTGGCGGGCCAGAGCGGCGGACGGCTACATGTCGCTCTCTTGCTGCGCTTGCATTGTCATCTGCTGATGCAAACGGGTCCTCCATGTATTTTGGCGTGCTTTGACATAATTCAGTCTGATACTTCGACAATTGAATGAGGGCGTCTTTGCTGGGAGGTGGACGCAACGGAATAAATCGATCCGGCGTCGATAGACGACTGGGCTCTGATCGAGGGAGTTCTGGTGGACGCAGGCCTGGATACAATAGATGGCCTGATGGACGCTGGGCTTGATGCAGGATTGGTTCCAGGCTCGATCTGATCCGTCTGGGTCGATTGGTGTCTGACGTCCCATCTAGGAGAAGACGATTGTCGTCTACGGAATTCCCTTTCCAACCGTCGCTGCTGCAGTTTGAGCTGTTCACACATACGGCTTCTCTCCCGCCGTATGGCGTCTTCCTCAAGGAGCTCTCGACCTTTGAGTGGTACCGAAGGTCGTTCGAGGTTTGGATTCTTGCTTCTGATATCTTGAATGAATCTTGGTAGCCAGCGGGAGTTGAACAAGGAGTGCAATGGCCTGACTGGCGGCGCTTTGTGTCTTTCATGTGATCCATGGGGTGGGTAAGAGAACCATTCTCCATGGTGTGACCCGCAGTAGATGCAGACTCTGCCACCGACAGGTGCCCACTTGCCGCGATTTGGCCCATACTCGATGCGCTGCATTGTCGGCTGTCTACGCTCCTAAAGCTTAACCTCATGTTCCCCAGGGCGTGGCTTGCGCTGCAGCCAGATAGTCCATTTCCGTTGGCGAGTAGTGGGATCGGTGATGACGTGGACCTGAGTGGCGTGCTGCTGGTACCAGACAATGCGAGTATGCATCTCCTTCTTGTATTTCTCAGGGATGACTATTCCCTTAGGTCCGTAGAAGAATCGTTCGGGTACCTGGTCGTAGTAGGTTTCTTCGACAGGCATCCAGAAGGAGAAGATATCTGTAGCTGACTGTAGCTGATCAGGCTGTTCTGACTCTGGATGGGCAGGCGGCATTGCTGGCTCGTGACGCCGCTTGCTTTCATCGCGTTCTTTCCTGAACAGTCGACGAAGGTTCGGCATGAGTGTTGGTGAGTAGAGGGGATACGTATCGGTTGATCATTGATATCTGTAAACTAGCACGTGTCGACTGTTGGAGTGACAGTGTCTGGTTTACCGATTAATACTGTGGGTTAGCATCTGACATGGCCGAGGGGGAAATTGATGGGATTAGGTAGATAGAGAGCGTACAATACCGCAAAGTGAAGCGAACATGATGGGAAGAAGACCTTACTCAATGCCTCCTGCCCAGACATTGTGTGCAATCACGCAGTATAAGGCAGCCAGGACTACATCGAGACTCTCAATTTGACTTCATGAGCGGTTCTACCTGCCGCTGTTGGCAAGATTGCCGTGTTGTCGTAGCAAATACCACCGTCTTGCCTACCATTACTAGGTAAGAGGTCATAAAATGGATGGCAAGCCATGTACACGGGCTCCCTTGTCTCGCAGCGCTGCAGCGTCGGTCATAGCACCACAAGATCTCACATGCCCAGGTCCAGATGAGGACTGAGACGATGTCTATCTCTACAGCCCAAAGCTAAGTTCAAACGGATGTTCCCTTAGCAGACTGATATGTAGTGTATGGACAGCAAGTAAGAAGATGTGGTTGCCTTGAACAAAGACGCCCAGGTTGACATTTGCGTCATAGTCAACATCGGCAACTCTGCCCGCACGTTTCTGCCACCACTTCGTGTTACAGAAACCAAACGCAGCGTTTCGCCTGCCTAGCATCATGTCAAGTGTAAGTCTCGACGCAGGGAACAACTCCCAATTAAGAAGGATGATAGAGCAAGTGAAGAGGAAACCTTTAGACTAACCTGTCGCTCTTTTTGGTTGTTGACAGCATGGCGTGCCCCGCGTCTCAGGCGCTCAGGTCGACAAGAGCGAGGCAGCAAGGGAGAAAGAACGCAAGCAGATAGAGCAGTACCGCAAGCTGGAGCAGGATGTTGTGCAGAGGGTATGCCTGTCGATCACCTATCTCCTCCACATATTTCCATGTTGTCGGACTTACTAGAGCAACAGGTGAAATCAAAAGACTACTCCAACGACACCTTCCAACTCGTCACAGTCCTCCTGAAGCAGAACCCCGAATACTACACCATCTGGAACTATCGGCGCATCCTCCTCGACTCAGTCTTCGACCGTGAGCTCTCCAGCGGCAACACCGCCGTGACCGAGAATCCACCCACCGCGGCCGATGCAGCCCACGCCTCCGCCGCCGGCCTGACCCTCGCCCAGCAAGAGATAGCGTTGCTCATAAGAGAGGACCTCCAGTTCCTCATCCCCTTACTTCGCTCGTTCCCCAAATGCTACTGGATCTGGAACCACCGCTCCTGGCTTCTGGCGATAGCGACCTCCCACCTCCCACCCACACACGCGCTGGGACTATGGCAGGGAGAGCTTGCCCTCGTGGGCAAGATGCTCGCGCTCGACAGCCGCAATTTTCACGGCTGGGGTTACCGGCGCAAGGTCGTGGCTGAGATTGAGCGGCTCAGCGGTGGGCAGAGCATGTGCGCCCCTGAGTTCGAGTACACGACGAAGATGATCCAGGCGGACCTGAGCAACTTCTCCGCGTGGCACAATCGCAGCAAGCTGATCCCACAGCTTCTTGACGAGCGAAGTGCGGGGCCAGACGAGCGGAGGGAGTTCTTTGACGCCGAGTTCGAGCTCATCACCCGCGCGCTCTACACGGACGAAAAGGACCAGAGCCTGTGGTTCTACCACCAGTACCTCATGTCGACCCTCGATCCGACAAACGCCGCTACAGCCGCCGTGACAGACGGGAAGAAGGATGTTTCGCCCATTCTTTCGCCGTGCAGCAACGCTGATCGGCTATACTACCTTGAGCAGGAGATTGATAATCTAAGGGATATGCTCGATGGGGCGGAGGATGCAAAGTATATCCTGCAAGCACTGTTAGGATACTCGAGTTGGTACCTGGAGATTGAGGCTGGGAATAGAAAGATTACGACAATGGAGATGAAGGAGTGGTTGGAGGAGCTGAAGAAGCTGGATCCTCTTCGTGAGGGAAGATGGAAGGACTTGGAGGCGAAGTTGGGAATTTGATGGCGTACGCTATCTTGCATTACAGGCATACCAGTAAGAAGTGGCATACATACAACAACCCATCCGTAGCCGATATATGACATCCCTCGATGCGGTATCCGTGGCCGTACCCGGTCTCTCGTGTACGCATGCGTTCTCTGCTCCTTTTGACTTATATTTACGTCCGCTACTGGCACTATCTCTAGCACCTCAACAACTTCACTGCCAATAACAAAACATTCCAATCTCAATGTCCTACACTTTTCAAGACGGGACCGGCAGTAAAAGCATGTTTAAAGTAGTATTGCGTAGTATATCGTACAGTTGCTATACCGTTATCCGCCCGAAACAGCGCAAGAGAAAGAGAGCGCGAGTGAGCGAGAGCCACACAGAGAGAGGGAGAGAGATAGAGAGATGAGGAAGGTGAGGGTGAGGGCATGTGCAAACGCTGCCACTGTACAGGACCTAAAGACCTGCAATTAACAGCATGCAAGCACCAAGGCATCCAAAGCCACAAGCGCGTTCGTCCAAGTTTTCCGGCTTCCCATGGCAATTGTAGCCTGATCCAAATGGATGACAACCTTTTCTCCTCTGCCTCATCTTCCACTCTCCCTCTCTCAACAGAAACAACATTCGTTTGAAAATGACGGGAGGAACAAGCGCCCGGTATTGGTGACAAGAAACAGGCGGACAAAAGCAATGTTCAAGTTTGTGGCGACGTTTTGCAAAATCCTGACAGCCTCGTATCCAGACGCCGTCTGAAAGTGGTTCTAGCGCGGAAAAGAGAGGGGAAAAAACAAATCGTTCGTGATCTAATGCGATCGACAAGTCATAGAAGGCCTAGCGATGGAGCCTTCGCAGTAACCCACATGCTCTGTGGAACAAGCGAGGGATGCTTGATGAAGAAGCCAGCGCTTGTAGAGTAGGTGACTTAGGGATGCAAGCTCTACCAGTACCCAAAATACTTTGGTGGTAGGACGATGGGAGGCAAGGCATATCTTCGAAGGACCTCACATTGAGGCGACACCGACGACGACAACCTCTGACCTTGTTGCCCGTTCAGAAGAGGCTCAGGAAGGCAAGTCGTTAGAGCATGGTCCTGCTATGAGCCAGGCTTCGCCTTCTTAGGCATTCGAGGGGTACCCTTGGGTCGGTTCTGTGTACCGTCTGGGCCTCCTCCTTCATCCTCCATCTTTACCGTACTCCTGCGGCGCTTGTTCTGGTTCATTGCCGGGCTAGTGTTTGCACTTGCGACAGAAGAGTTTGTCCCTTGCTGTGAGTGCTGCGGCATCATCGGGGGAGCCATATGTGCCTGTGCGGGTGAGGAGGTGTGAGAGTTGCCTTGCATGTTCATGGCCCCAGGTATGAGGTTGCCAGCATGGTTTCCAAGATGCGGCGAACCCATCATGCCGTTCTGCATGGGGAGGTTGAGGTTGTTCATTGCGGGTGATGAGAAGTTACTGCCTTGCATGTTCTGCTGGCCTAGCGGCATCTGCATGTTGGCCATGCTTGGCGTCCGGTTGCCTTGCTGCATGCCATTTGGCGGCAGGTTGATCTGAGGGTTGCCTTGCATCTGGTTCGGTCCGCCAGGATGATGGATCTGCTTGTTGAACGAATCAAGCCATCCTTCCAAAGCCTGATCAGGTCGCAGCTGCTTCTCCTGGGAAAAAGCCATCAAATCAGACATGACGCCCATTGTTTCCTGAATCTACAAAAAAATTTACGGTGTCAGCGCTGACCTTCTCTATGTCTAGGACAGATCGCCAGGCAGTGGGTACTGGGCAAAATGTTGGACTGTGGTTGGGTGGCAACATACCTCCAGGAACTGCTGTGTCGTTGGCGTCAGACCATAGTTATTGGTAGGCGTCTTAGGGAATTGGTCCAAGGTCACGCCTGGTCCCTCTTGCTGCTGCTGATGTAGTTTCTGCTGTGCTTTTGGAAGCTTGTTCTTCGCCATTTTTGGGCTGCGGTTTATCTGGGGCGACGATAGATTGCTGAGGACCTTCTCAAGCTCGCTACGGCTCAGATGCTCCTCAATGCTGTTGGTGTGGAATTCCATCTTCTCGATCATATCAGACGTTGGCTCAAAGGTGACACTAAGGGTGCCACTCATCTCGAGTTTTGTACCGTTCATGTATTGAATGGTCAAAGAGGCTACTGCACAGAAGACCTGGTGTCTGCCGCCTGCAGTAACCTGTTCGCGGGCCCTCTCAGTATGTAAACGCATCGACTGTGCGCCCGAATCGAAGTAAGTGAAGAAATAGCGTGCTATAGAGTCTCTGATCACCTCAAACGTCTTTGTGCTGGACCGCTCATTGTCGAATAGCTGATGTGTGAAACGGCCATCGGGAGCAAAGTGTCTCTCTACAAATTGCTGCCAGGTGACGAGGTTTCGTCCTGTTGCTGCATCGCAACCACTGATTTGATCTGCGAAGAGCATTGTCTTCAAGATGAACAGACCACCCTGCTGAGGCTGCGAGCCGCTCTGCGCTTGGGCTAGCTGCTGCGCTCGCATTGCTTGAAGACTCCGCTGCTGCTGCTGCATCGCCATGATCTGGTTCCTCTGCATTATTTGCTGGGGCGTGAGCTGCTGCTGTTGGCCTTGCTGGCCTTGTTGCTGACCTTGCTGAGCACCTTGTTGGCCCCCCTGCTGTTGCTGCTGCTGAGCCTGAGCTTGGGCTTGGGCTTGAGCTTGGGCTTGAGCCTGAGCGTGGGCCTGGGCCTGAGCTTGTGCTTGAGCCTGAGCTTGAGTCTGGGCTTGTGGTTGCTGAGGTTGTTGCTGCTGCTGTTGCTGCTGGGCCTGTTGTTGCTGCTGCTGCTGCTGGGCCTGTTGTTGTTGCTGTTGTTGTTGCTGTTGTTGTTGCTGTTGTTGGGCCTGTTGTTGTTGCTGCTGCTGCTGCTGCTGCTGTTGCTGTTGCTGTTGCTGTTGCTGAGCCTGCTGGGCCTGCTGAGCCTGTTGGGCCTGCTGTGCCTGCTGTGATTGCTGCTGGGCCTGTTGAGGTTGTTGACCGGGCTGACCGGGTTGCGCCTGAGGCTGCTGTCCCTGCTGATTTGACTCGTTCGGGTTTGCCATTCGTGACTGTGGGCGCATTTGAGCTGGGTGCCCAGGCTGGCCTGGTTGACCTTGTTGGCCAGGTTGACCAGGCTGTCCCGGATTGCTCTGCTGAGAGCTGGCATGTTGCATCGCCAGGTGTTGGGCTATTTGCTGCTGTTGCTGGCTCTGTGCCTGCATGTTGACCTGATTCTGTTGCTGCTGCAAATGTGGCGGCAGGAAGTTCATACCCTGCTGTTGCTGTTGTCTCTGCTGCTGCTGCTGTTGCTGTTGCTGCTGCTGTTGTTGCAGCAAAGCTATTTGTTGCGGATTCATCCCATGCATGCCTTGGCCTTGCATACCCATCATGCCACCCTGGGCGTTTGCTTGAGCCGCGGCCGCCTGAGCCTGTTGCATTCGTTGATGCTGGATCATGCGTTGTTGTTGTATGTACTGTGGGTTTTGTTGCACTGAGATTGATGTCAGTAAGGTTTGTCGTCCCACGAAAGCCATGCTCATGGGTCTGGGATGGGGTGTGATCGCCGACGCTGGTCATGGCCCAAAAACCGGGACCGCGTGTCTAAACAGCAGTACAGGAACCAATTCGCGCGGATGGTGGACTTACACATCATATGCTGTTGTCCTGGCTGCATCCCGAGATGCGCCATCGCATGAGGGTTTGGACCTCCGCCAGTCATTCCTTGCGCTCCCATGCCGGCCTGACCTGGCATGCCCATACCTTGGCCTGTATGGCCTCCCATGCCGGGCTGGCCTATCTGTGCACCAGGTTGCATCCCCATCATGGCCTGCGCCTGGCTAACATGAGGTCCTTGAGAGACGCCTGGGTGGTGCATCTGCATCTGCGGGCCCATATGCTGGTTTGGGGTCGGCGTCATACCAGGATGGCCATGGGCCATGCCTGGGTGCATGCCGGGTGTTGGATACGCGGTCTGCATCTGCATCATCTTCCCACCCTAGTAGGGGACTGTCTAGGGAACCCTCCTCTTCAGATCAGCGGCCGAGACGCCGCGCAAGCTAGTATGCAAATCCAGTCGCCGGCGTGGGATCAGTCGCGTGGCTTGAGCAGTAGAGCGGTCGCGATGCATGAGCGAGAGGCATGCGCGATCAGGAAGAAGGTCGCATGGACGTGTCCGCAAGAACACGTGCTCTAGGGCGTCCAGACAAGGCCTGACAAGGCCGCTGGAGCGGGTCAAGCTGTGGCGGCAGAGACGCCGAAACGAGGCGCGACAGATCAGGTTCGGTCGCGTAGGTTGCCTCGCTATGCCTCTAGAGCTTGTGGTGTATGATGCTCTAGAGCAATTGTGATGGTATACCAATGTAGAGTGGTGCCGCGTCTGAGGTAATACGGGCACGCTCTCGCACGCAGCCGATCAGGGCTTACTGAGGTCGCCGGAAGCGGGTGGTTGTGGTTGAGCGATGAGCGTCGCAGTAATCTTGGAACGCCCACGTACGCGACCTAACCTAGGCTGCGGCCGTTTCCCGTTCTCCCCTACGAGTCGAATGGAGCGGTCAGTAACGAGTATCGCAGAGCAGTGCCGACAGTGGATTTGAGCAGAATGACCATATGCAGATGAGTAGCCACGCGCGGACGGCAGGGTCGCAGGGCTGGAAGGTGGTCGGTATGTTTTGTATGTACTGTAGCATGTTGCAGCAGGGCAGTAGTAGTCGTGGTGGAGCAACTCACGACGGGTCGAGCCTTTGGGGGGCCTTGGGACCTTGGAGCCTGGGTGCCTGAGTGCCTGAGTGCCTGAGTGCCTGAGTGCCTGAGTGCCTGAGTGCCTGAGTGCCTGAGTGCCTGAGTGCCTGAGTGCCAGGAGATGATGGAAAGGCCAGGCGGGGCGGGAGGGAGGGAACTACGGGATCTACCGCCCGTGCCGTGGCACTAGGTCTTGGCATCAGGCGACGCTCCACGCCCGCAGGTATGCCATAACAATAATGCTACATATGTATAAGGGAAACGCAGGGCATACCCATTGAACACTGTACACGCAGCCTCATGCTTAGATGCATTCGGGGCATGCCGCAAATCGCAGATTACCAACAAAAGTATGGGATGCTCTAGGCTAGAGATACCGCTCTGGTGCATACGCCGTAAGATTAGGAGTTTCGTGATTGTTGACGTAACATTTCCCGTCTCCTCGTGCATAGGTCTTGCCCCCCTTTTCTCCGAAGACGTTACAGTGCAATGTGCCTTATGTGAGGACAGCCATCATATTGCAATGGCAGCCCTAGATTCGCGGTCCAATGTGGCTGTAAGTAGGTACGCATAAGCATGACCGCGAAGGAATCGGAAGGATTACCACATAGCTACATCACGGTGTCGGGCCAAAGTAAGGACGATACTTGTGATGTGTGCTACGCGAACGACACTTACAGCACAGTTCCACAATCGTCAAATCCCTAAGACCACTTGTTGTTGATGATGGTCATTGCTACTCTGCTGCCGTAATCACGACCGTGTCTGCACACACACTCTCTCATAGCATAACCTGTGTCTCACCAGGGACGTGCGACATCAATGTGTTGATTTCCCCTTTTCCCCATCCTTTTCAGCTATAATACTTAGGTACCTGCTCCCTTCACGCTCTCCGTCAGTGTTCTACTCGGTTTCCAAGTAAGCACACTATAGCAGTAGGTAGTCAGCGATGCATGTAGAAACCACACGCCCCATCTGTACTTAAGTGTCTATGCAATCCTCGATTGAAGGGAGGTACTCTTGGATGATAAAATATGGTGCAAGAGGCCGTGTAACTCAGTCTGGACCAATGAGACGCTGGACAACAGCACACCTCTCGTTCAAAGATCGTGATCGATGCCAGCAGCATTTGAACCACCTGTTAGAGCATCAAGGGTCCATAATTCAAGCGCAGTATCCTGTAAGATGTTCGCAGGGCATTGGAAAGGCTCTCTCTATAGGGGTGCCTGATCGACGGGGATTTTTGTGTGGCAAAAAAAAAAAAAAAACGAGAGGGTCCGCTGGAGGAATGGCAGTAGAGGGAAGAGAGGCGGCGTCAGAGTGAGCGCTGCTGATCGCACCATTTGCCGGAGCTTGCTGGCGGTGGGTTCTCCCAAACCTTGAAAACTTTAAAATTGAAAAACCATGACCCTTGTGAAAGTTACCAATGCATCTCCACTTCGCTCCGTCGAGGGCGCAAAGAGCGCGAGAGCGCGAGAGGCGAGCAGAGACATGAATGAGAGACAGGGAGAGAGAGGGGGAGGGTGGGGGCAGGACGCGAACGACGTTTGGATGGATCGTCACTTCGATCCCAAGCACATACGCAGTCCAGCTATTGCGCGAGCTGCCACCATGCCCATTGAGCCTATCTGGGAGTGCATCGATCGAAATGGCCCCCCTGCCATCCATCTCTATCTTGGTGTATACCGCACGGGAGTTGCAGCAGAGTTGGCGGTGGCATATGGATTGTGTCGGTGGACGGACCCATGCGTTTGGTGCCCAAACGTCACGGCCGCATCACCGCTTGTCTCACAGTCAATCGTCAATCATCAATCATCCCACTGCCCTCCAAGCTCTCGCTCACTACTCCATCACACCCGGACCTTCGCGCTGCATCTACTGCTACTGCTGGCGTCTAGTGCGAAGAGTGGATGGGTGGAGGGACAGGCCGCGAGAGCTGCAGCGACGGCACCCATCGCATCTCCAGCTGGTCCGTCCATGTTCGCCCACTATGCCACAGTACGGCTGACGCGCTACTCCTTCGCACTCGCACTTCTGTCGAGTGGGTGTTGGTGCGGGTGTGAAAGCAAGACGGCACTCACGCGGCCTAGCAAGATTTTTGCTGCCCTTGTCCTCTCCACTTATTGTTAATGTATGTTGCGACGCTCTTGGAGGCAGCACTCACAGGCAGAGGGCGAGCGAGCGAGAGAGACGGTTGAAATAGCACTGTGCTGCCCTCGCCTCAGCTTCACCTTTCCCTTTCTCAAGTAATCCCCACCACAACCACTCTGTCTCTCCCACTTACTCACGTACACACGAACAAATACACATACACACACTCAAATTGACCAAGACCTTCTTCAAACCCAATTGAAGCATCCTCTGACCAGCTTTCCCTCACGGCTGTAACTCTTGCCGACTCCCTACCTCTGACTGTGACTGTGCGCCGAGGCGAGAGTTCAGCCTATACCAATTCTAGACCTTCTTAGAGCGGGGAGGAGAAGAGAGAGCTCCGGTCGCTTGGTTACTTGCTTGCTTGCCGCGCCTTGCTTCGCGTGACTACTGCCGCTGCTGTCTGTCTGTCTCTACTATTACTGCCGTCGCTTGCATCTCTGTGCCCTTTCCAGCTTGTCAGCCATCACCAGATAGGCATTGGGTAGAGCTGTCCGATACAAATCGTGGTCGCCGCCGAACCGCATCTTCCAACTTACACCGCCTGCCCGCCCGCAACAATGGCAGCTTCCTCACACACTGGCCGCCTGATCCTACGCCAAACCGCTCGTAACACAGCTGGAACGGCACGCCCATCAGTTTTCCCAAGGACACCTTCATCATACACCGTCAGCGTACGCTCGCGCCGCGATGCCTTCTACGCAGCCGCTTTCGAGACACGCCCTCGTTTCTTCAGCGTCTTGACCTCCCACCAGATATCCCTTATGCCAGAGCATGAGGACCCACCACCGCCCAAACAGACAGAGCTTGACAACCACCCAACCTCTGCCACAGATGTCTCTGATGAAGAGTACCATCAGCACGCGGACGAGTTTATGAACCTTCTCCATGACGAGGCCGAGGCCATTCAGGAAACCAGAGAGGACGTCGAAGTCGAGTATGCCGTAAGTCCACCATGTTGGGGGCAACATCTATGACGTGTTCCTACAGGACACCCGGCACTAACGCGCGCTTCTACAGAGTGGAGTCCTTTCAGTTACCTTCCCACCAAACGGTAGCTATGTCATCAACAAGCAACCACCAAACAAACAAATCTGGGTATCGTCTCCTTTGAGCGGTCCAAAGCGGTATGACTGGGTGGTGCGAGGCGAGGGAATGCACCAGAAAGAAGGTGCCGGTGTTGGTGATTGGGTGTACTTGAGAGATGGGACGTCGCTTCCTGAACTCCTGAGAAAAGAGTTAGGGATCACTATTGATGTACAGCGCGACGTAGACAGTTTGAAGCCTGCGGTCGACGCGACAGAGTAAGCGAAAGGAGAGGATGCACTTGCGGGTGCGAAAAGATCAAGACTCGCAAATGCGAATAAACTGAACGTGAGCGTGACCTGCACCACTTGGCGAGCCGTGAAACCACACGCCACGCCTCATGTAGGCGATAATATAGTCTTTAACTACTACTCAGACTATCGAAATATCAGACAGCGCAGAGCGTTTGTCTGTCTGTACTTCTACTCCACTTCTACTTCACCTCCAGTTTCATTCTCCTCGTCATAGTAAACCTCCTAAGTCTTTTCATCCTTATCCCACCCTGCGACAAGATCCAAAGGTTTTAACTTCCACTTTGCCTATGACAAGCAACACTAGCTTGCAGGCGAGCCTTGCAGGGTCGTGGATACTGTGGAGCAAAGTGCAAGTCGCCAATCGGCGATGCGCAGGTGGCATACGCTGCACAGCTGCCGCTCCTGGCTTGCAGGGTAGCCTGATCCTCTCGCAGCAGATTGCGTCCTCTCTATCTCTTGACTCTCCCGCAGTCGAGAAGAGGGCCCTGATCGGCCAGAAGAGTCCCCCATCACCGATTCTCTGGCAGGATGGGTAGATCCAGGACCTCCTCAACCTCCCCACCAGTCCCTCTTCCCTTTCTGAGCAGAACATGATTCCTGCTCGTTCCTTTCATGCAGCGACGCTGACCTGCTGCACCTGCCCACCCGCCTCAATAGCAGCATTCTCCTCCTTCGGCAGCGCATCCACCTCAAAGATGACTCTGATCTGCAGGCTGCAACTGGGACAGACTGCGATCTCTTCGCCGTCGCGCAGGTCGTCGATGTTGATCTCGAAGCGGTCGCCGCAAGGGCAGGGATAATGGTAGATCTGGAGGGTGGAGTCGTAGGTCATGTCCTGAACGAGAGTGAAAACACAAAGTCAGTCGTGGTTCGGATCGGTAGTTTAGGCGTGGCAGTCTTGTAGAGGAGGGAGGGGAGGGAAAGGCATGACACGCGCATACCTCGATCTCGATTTCGTCGTAGATGTTGTCTGCCATTTTCTCTCTCTTCAGAAACCCTCTTCCAGTAGACAAGTGTTGCTCGCTCAGATGTAGAGACTGCAAAGTGGCGGCAGCGCAAGACCAGATGCGAATTATTTTCAATCGACCGTTTGATACATACATTTCCATGTTGCAAAGCGGGGGTTGACTCAGCATTCGAGATTGTTCCCGCCACTAACGGGCGGCTGCAGCATTACTTGTTTCGCCTAAACAGTGAAGTGGCTTGTAGGAAATGGTCTGGTGCGATTTACCCACATTGATGCACAGTGTCAATCGATGGCGGCAGTAGTACAAATCTTCACATTTTGATTGTTAGGTTGGAGGTCGAAAGCTTGTTGCCGGTCTAGTGTTCATCGGCTTCGGGTTTCATGGAATCTCGTCCGGACAGCTTCTTCAACGGTGACATTCATACCCTTCAGCAAGGTCACATACAGCAAACTGCTTGTTACGGCAAGATCAACCCTGTCTGATCCTCAAAGCAGGCATTTCAACTGTGATCTATACCAGTTCCTCGTGGCGATGGATCGATTGACAAGCTGATGCATATCTGATGTAATTCCTTTGATACACTCAAAACTCACTCGTAAAGCAACAAGCTGGGTTATGGCTTCCATTTTCGCCTCTTCCGACATTGCGCTGCTGACGGCTGCGTTCCCACCACCATCAGTCACCTTTGATCGTCCAGGCCTCACTAGAGGCCAGTCAGGGGACAGATTCTTCCATTCTTTGGTAGTTCTCCAGGGACTTCAAGACCACATAAGGAACAGCGATGAGCGCATAACTCTTCCAGACCTTTGCCGACAGCTGCAGATAGACAGCAAAGGAATCAGTGTCGAGGACCTTCCCGATGTCTGGTATTCAAACGATCATCGAAGCGTCCTGCCTGATGCCGAGAGAAGACTGCTCACCAACGAATTGGTGGAGAGGGTTGGAAAGGCCCTTGTAAATATCACCTCGTACTGTGCCACTCGGAGGGTTGCACCTTCAACCTTTGATTCCATCATTCAAAAGAAGGTTGAGCAGAAGGAATGGCGCGTACTCAAAGACGACGAACGGGAGAAGCGCACGTTCGTTTGCAGCAAAGCCTACATTACTAGTATCCAAAGCAAGATACGACAAGCTCTAGACGAAGCGTCAGAAAAGGCAGAAAGATGTAACTTGAGTGAAGCTGTCTTCAGTGAACCTCTTCATCCGTCTAACGTAGACGTCTTGGGACTCACTAATGGGATTCTCGCTGCCTGTACGGAGGAGGCCTTGAGCGCCTCGACAACACCGCAAGGATCTGTGGTTAGGGAGCAGTCGGATGTAGTATTCGTTCCAGACACGTTCGAAGCAGCCCAGTCACAGCGCTTGAGAGATCTACAGAAGACCAGAGCGAGGGAAGTGGCAGATGTGATCCGTGGGGATCAGTACATTATCTTGTCTCCGGTAGAAGCTGCTAACCAGATGTTTCTCGAGGAGGTGGTAACACAGACTAGCGATCTCGTCATCGAGCAAATACGATCTCCAGATCACTTCACGTTCATCACGGATGGCTGTAGTCGCCAAATCGTGTCAGAGGCTCAAGACGGTGCTTCCAAAATTGCAACTAGCATCTGGCGCGACCGACCAGATGTGCAAAACATCCCTGCATTTACGACAAATGTGAAGGACAAAGTCTCAGCCAACTCCTCCAAACCTGACCTCCTGCGGATTCTACTATCAAACCCAAAGTACGCAATCCTGGTCGAAGCCTCCTTCGAGAAAGCCATCTCGGCCCTCGAAATCAGCGACCGATCCAAATTTCACAACTTGATCAGAACGAACCTCATCATTCCCACCCAGCTCTACATCAACAGCCTCTCAATTCTTACAGATGAAACTCTCAAGTCCAAACTCGACGCCTTCGCCTCCGCCCATCTCGGTGGTGAGCTCCTCCCAACAGCCCTCACACAGGCAACGCACGACCGCCTCCTCGTTGACAGATCATACAAGAAAGAACTTGAGAAACTCCAATCCATATTACCAAGGCAGAGCCTGGCAGATACTCACGCCTCAATCTCAAAGTGCGCCAGGAAACTCAAAACGGACGCGCCTTCTCCTGAAGCAACTGCCTCGAGCAAAATGGAGATACTCAGGCGGAAGACAAAGGCGATGAAGAAGATGGCCAAGGGCTCTGACGTCCTGCAGAACCTCATCTGGATCTTGCTTTCGCAGCAAGCCAAGAGGGAGCACGGGGTCGATGCGCTATTTGTGTCTTCGGGCAAGGACACCAGTAGGATGATCAAGCTTTTCCAGGGTGGACAGAGTGATGGTGATGCGGATGCTGGTGCACGGTTGCAGAAGTGGAGGGATGATCTGAAGGCTGGTGGAGATGGTGAGCATGTGAGATGGGAGATGGCGGAGTTCGCTGCAAGGACTCTGGTCAGTTGAGAAACTATGTGGCTGTACTAGCGGAGGACTGTGACACGTGCACACAATTCACATATAGACTAGAGTCGCCGAGCAAGCTGTGCATGTACATTATGCTAGATGTTGAGCCGGTTGATGTTGCGAGACACGCATTGAGAGCGTTGAGTCGAAATCTGGCGACTAGATTCGTCAATTTATAATCGCTAACAGTAAAGTGTTTAACACGCTGTATCTACAAAGAACCCTACCAGTTCCCGCATGATGTCACGTCGCAAAGCATCAATACAACGCAAAGAAAGGGCTTAGATCAAGCTCTCCTCTCCGTTCTGCTCCGTGCCGTTCTGCTTCGGTGCCTCGTCGTCATTGTCCTGCGAACCCTTGCCGCCCTTCTTGCTCTGTCTCTGGTAGTACTGGTCAAGCACCTTCTTAGGGATACGGTTGAGCATCTCCTTGGGGAAGATACGCAATAACTCCCAAGCCTGATCGAGACCGTCGACGACACTACGCTTCTCGTAGGCACCCTGGGCGACGTAGGTCTTCTCAAACTTGTCCAAGAATTCTAGTGACAGTCTGTCTTCGTTTGACAGGGCCTCTTCACCGACGACAGCCTTCATGCTGGCTGCGTCACGACCAATGGCGTATTTGGCATACAGCTGGTTGGAAACGTCTGAGTGGTCTTTGCGAGTACGACCCTCACCAATGGCAGACTTCATCAATCGTGAAAGAGAAGGCAAGACGTTGATTGGTGGGTAAATACCCTTATTGTCCAGCTGTCGGTCAACGAAAATCTGACCTTCAGTAATGTAACCAGTCAAATCAGGAATGGGATGAGTGATATCGTCGTTAGGCATGGTCAAGATAGGTATTTGCGTGATGGAACCGTTACGGCCCTGGACACGTCCTGCACGCTCGTAGATGGTCGACAAATCCGTGTACATGTAACCTGGGTAACCTCTTCGGCCTGGCACTTCTTCTCTTGCAGCCGAGACTTCACGAAGGGCATCGCAGTAAGAAGTAAGGTCAGTGAGAATGACCAGGACGTGCTTCTCAAGTTGGTAGGCGTAGTACTCGGCAGTAGTCAAGGCAAGACGTGGGGTAATGATACGCTCGATACTGTCAAGTAGATGGTCAGCTCTGTGATCATGGCAATAGCTAGGAACAGGACTTACGTTGGGTCGTTTGCTAGGTTCAGGAACAGAGTGACACGCTCCATAGATCCGTTCTCCTCAAAGTCTTTCGTGAAGAACCGACTGGTCTCCAAGTTGACACCCATGGCGCCGAAGACAATGCTGAAGTTGTCCTCGTGGTTGTCGTGCGTGCCCTTGTTTGCTCCTTGTTGCTGGACCAGACCGGCTTGTCGGCAAATCTGTGCAGCAATCTCATTGTGTGGCAGACCGGAAGCACTGAAGATGGGGATCTTTTGTCCACGAGCGATAGAGTTCATGGTGTCGATAGTACTGATACCAGTGGAAATCATCTCTTCTGGGTACACACGGGAGTAAGGGTTGATAGGCGATCCGTTGATGTCGAGGTAGTCTTCAGCCAGTACCTTTGGGCCCTTGTCGATAGCACGGCCTGAACCGTCAAAGATACGGCCAAGCATGTCTTCGCTGACACCGAGCTTCAAGTTGTGTCCTGTGAACTCGACCTTGGTCTGTAGGAGATCCACATTAGCTGACTGCAACCCTCTTCAGGCACGTATACTAGCGTACCTTCTTGACATCGATGCCAGATGTACCCTCGAACACCTGCACAACAGCCCTGTTTCCTGTGGAATCCGTCAGTGCTACTCCTTGAGCGACTCTTTTCTGCAATTCCCGTCGTACCTCTCGCCTCCAGAACTTGCCCACTGCGCTCTGTGCCATCAGGCAGCGTCAAGCTCACAATCTCGTTAAATCTCGGGAATTTCACCTATACCGGGTTAGCCATGCTCTCACGATCTGACTCTGCGCGGCAATACTGACATTCTCCAAAATGACCAGAGGCCCATTCACACCTCCGATCGTGTTGTACCGAATGCGAGGCTGTACAGACATGACCCGTGGGTCAGAAGCTGCGTCGCCTGCCATTGTGACGGATAGCTAGTCGTGCTGTTGGTTTGGTGGGAGAAGAGGAGAGACCCAAGTCGAGGGAGCTTATGCTAGATCAAGTGAGAAGGGTTGAACACCTGCTCGGCCAGGAAACGGGACTTGAGAATGGCGACGACGCTCTGGGTTGCGCTTGCATGCGCTTTGCAAAGGTGGAAGCTACAAGCTCGCAGACGTCAAGGCGAACGAATGCCAAGCCTCAAGCCGCTTGCGCGCCGCTGATAACGGCATGATTGAGGCAACTCTAACAGAAGGCATCAGCCATTACTACAGTATCTTCAGCTGAACGACAAGAAACGAGACTATATCTTTCGCCAACCTAGTGCTCTCCCTGGATGTAGTGCAAATGTTCACTTTGACAGGTGTTTTACGATACACTGTGTTCTCACTTCTGAAAGGGCAGTCTGTTACAAAACATCTCAAAATCTCGGACATACGATTGACATAGAAAGAGAGACAGACTTCCACATGTGCCCAAAGAGGAAAATATCTGCTACCAGTCAATGTGACAAGCTATGGCTTGCTGAAGGTGAACTAGCACGCTCGTTCCGTACGTTCGCCCCTGGAACTTGGTGTAGGTTGTCGCAAGTCACTGATTCCTTGATCACATCATGTTATTTAGCTTGTTGAAGCCAGTCAGATTGGACCTCAAAGGACAGTATCGTATAGTCATAACACTTGAGAAAGACTCCGAGAACAACTTGTTGTGAACTTGATATATTTGTTCCTGGTGTACAATTCCAATCATATAGGGTATCCATTGTTTGCTCGCCCAAGCCATGTTGGAGTGGGTGCCTCGACCCAATACAGCGCCTCGCTAAGGTGCTCGAGATTCTAAAAAAACAATTCATATAATCGTTAAATCATGTTGGCCTTCCACTGACAATACATGTCCCCAGTTCAGACGAACGAGCCTGCCGACTTGACGCTCCCACTGTATGGTGGGAAGACAGACGATGACGGCGTGGACTGCTTTGAGGCTCCAGACCCCGGTTCACGCCTTACTGTTGTCAGTTCTCCACTGTCTCGTAATACGGCATCCTTGACGTGGCTCTGGGTTGTAGGCGGAGTCTTTTCTTTCCGCCCGTAAAACAGGGCAGGATGAGTGAAAGGGTTGATAGTCTTGCCATCATTTCCATCATGCGTGCCTTCAGCCCTAAGCATCTCTGCAAAGGTCATATTGCTATTCGCGTTAGGCTTCCTTTCCCCGCTGGCAAAACCCATCTCCAGGTCGAAATCTGAATCATCGTCTGATGATCGTCCCTGGCGCGATATGAATACCGACCCATTTCTAGGATTGCAAGGCATTTGCGGTCTTATACTCCTTACGAATTTCGAAGGATCACTGCTCTCTGGTCCAGCCTGGGATGTTGACTTGATGCCAGTCAACTTTCGCCACAATGTCCAGACGAAGGGCAGGTTTGCGACTATCATGGCTGTTGAACTCTCCCGGAGGTACCAGTACGTCCATGCAGATCCGAACGGTTCTGTGAAGGAATAGATCTTGTTTAGAATGGCTGCAATGACGACAAAGATGCCGAGGCTGAAGACACCAATCACCGGTATCTTCTTGTTCCAGGCCAGTTGCATCCTTAGGAACATGGGCAGACCGATGGCAAGCATGGCGACGTCAGACGTGAGGTTGAACACGGCGTTGGTGATGAGGTGGTCGGTTGCGGCATCACATTGAGGATTGGGTGTTGGCAATGCCCAGTAGTTGGAAAATGGTCGACACCAGACCCCAAAGTACAAAACCTCCATGACGATGAACCCGACGACTATGTAGACACCAAGGATCTTAACTGCTATATTTTCCCGTCGAACAGTGGTAAGGCGAAGGTACATTATGATCAATGAGCCTTTCGCTAGCCAGATGGTCGCGATTTGGCATTGTTCCACAACGAGAATCAGCTTACTGCCGTATATCCGTTCTCTTCTTCCCTGCGATGTAAGGTTGTCGATGTCAAATCCAGGCGGGAGCAGGTTTGAGTTTGTATGAGCCACTATGCGTAGCGTCACAGTCAAGGTTGTGTAGAAGCATAGGGCCACAAGCATGAGATATTCATCGGTTTGGTAACGCCGTACGCTTCGCAAGGCGATGTAACGAGAGACACTGCGCAAGAGACTGTCAGACGACGACATGACAAGGTGGAGGTGGAGGCTCGGATCAAAGAGCGAATCCTTACTATCTGCTAATTACGACGGCGAGCACGATGCTCCACCATATCCATGATTCGGTCGCGAGCGAAACCATGCTCCAACTTCTCTCTCGCGCACAGCCTTACGTGTACTGAGATGGCGGGTTGTGGTGTCGAGAGCTAGGCAGTTCGAAAGTCATCATATCACGACGTGGAGAGGTAGCTGTCAGAGCGCCTCACTGCATAGGGAATGGCCCGTCAAAAGGTCAGGGACTGAAGAGAACGAACCCGAATAGACCAGGCAGTCAAGAGTTAATAACTAGATAATCAAGGTCGAGAGGCGGGATGCGCACTAACTCTGATAAGACCAGGGCACGGGTAGACTGCGGTTCAAAAGGGCTGCAGGGCTTGGGAGAGCGAATGAGGCTGTCTGAGCCTGAAGGCCTATGAGCAAGCGAGTAAGCCAAGGTCATGTCGCATAGCTGGGGCTCGCTCTGGCTGCGGGACTGCGATATCACAGCCACTTTTCCAATTCGGGCGCGTTGGCGACACCACTGTGTCTCGCTTTGCACTGGATAATAATCATCACTGGCCGCTTTGGGACGGGCCACTTTCTTCCTGTGCCATCTCTATTTCCCTTCGAGAGCTGTGCTATGGCAGGAGACTGGTGCGTCCCACCGCCAACCTGCAGCAGGGTGGGAGGACAGGAGACGGCTACTTGGCCGCCTGTTATTGCCTCAGCGATAGAGACCGTCGGGATCTGGACCAGAGGGAATCCTACCGAAACGCTCAGCATGTCCCCTGAGCCGTGCTGGGTGACGCGAACATCACAGAATGGGAGTGAAGGGTGTGGTCACTTCTCGTGTGGTGTGCAGAATTAGCTTTCAAGGGTTTCTCGCACCGTTCACGGCAATCTCCATTCCGTCACCTACCCGCTGGCATTCTGGTGCGTGCCCAGCCGTTGGTCGCGATTCCGCCGAGACAAGCTGCCCGTTTGGACATGCCCTCGTCTGTCTGCCAATCAACCGGCTACACGCGGGCGAAGTCGACTGAGAGCCATTGCAAAGTTGGCTTTCAGTCATCTCGTTTCAAGTGTCTTCCAATATACATGGGTACGTTATGTATACAGAATTAAAACCACGTTGTCGTTCGCCCAATTCAGTCTCTGCTCCACTCGGACGGAATATCCAAGCAGGCTGCACTCAAGAATCCTGGGGCTTGGACAGCCTCGCCATTGCACTGCCGTCACGCCATCACGCCCCCGCCATGCATTGACGGCGGCTTTGTGTATCTTTCTCGTCCGACTGCTGTACTTGGTAGCATAGGCAAGCATCGTGATGATGTACATCTACGATCCTTTTGCAACGTCAAGATAGCTCTGCCCAGCATGCTCGTACTCTGCAGACAGATACTTCGGTATATTCTTTGCAAGCCACTGTGTCATCTTTGACAATTCCTCTCGCAGGCGGCTTACAGCTTGCGAGTCCATGTTTGTGTGTGCAATAAGGTCAGGCATTGAGACTGCAATGGCAACATTAGCAAACGAATTTGTTCAAATATACCTCTCCGTAGCTCTAGCTTACCGAAAAGGCGCAGCAAGTGTTCGCACCCGTACATGTCGCACAGTGTCTTTCCGGCATGTTCGCCATGACCCGACTCGATCTGCTTGTGGACATCGTGGAATTGCTGCCGCTCGAGTCGATACAGTAAGATGCGCCCAAGGGCTTTGTTGAAATATTCTCGGACTCCTGCCATGACTTCCTCCAGAATGTCAGCATCCGCTGATCCTGGTCGCCGATTTGCCATCTCCTTGTCGAGGTATTCGTTTAGGAATTGAGATATTGGTATTGTTGCAGGAACCGGGACAAGCTTCTGCTCCTTGGTGACCTTCTCCCAGTCATCAACGAGGATTGACTTTAGGGTGTCTGGAATGAAAAGCCTGACAGCTGGCCGCCGAATGAAATCATCTTCCTGGATTGAAGTGAATGTTAGCTTGACAAGTATCCTCGCAATTATTCGTAGGAGATGTGAGATGGTTGCCGTGTATTTTCGTATTTGGGCCTTCGGTAGGCGCGAATCGCACGTTTGCTCCTCGTCATGATATACTCTCTGAGAGGCTGGTGTAGGAACATCGGAATACATCGGATATAGCGATAGAGGAAAGCAAGTAAGAGTAACACAGCTGCAGGTGTCATTTGCCACACAAACAGCGACGCGTTGAAACATGCAATGAAGCATCAGCGTAAGGCGGAAATGGCTTACCTTGTCGATACCTTCGATTTCGCGGCCTCTCTTGGTTCCTCTCGGCCCAGAGGGAGCTGCTGACGATCGGTCTTCACTCCCTCTAGTAGAGGAGCCGGCAACATCACCAAAGACGCGTTTCTTTTGCGACGGTGGCATAGGCTTGCCAGTCGCTGCCCGTCGCTGCGCATCCATGTCTTTCTTCAGATTCGAGGCAAGTTCCTTGTTTTCTTCCGTGAACTTGCGTAGCCGCTCCTGAGGTACCCAGTCGTCCCACCTATCAAGCGGTCAGTCTTCCATCGACTCGGTCCACAGTCTTCTTATATCAAGACACTGAATAGATAGGAGACATGTCTCGAATATCGATCTCTGCGAGTTGGGCTCATGATGCACCATTCAGGGGAATCTTAGGGCACTAAGCAAGCACATGGCTCGGGAACACTCACGTATTCTTCCAACCTTTGTAATGGACGCGATACACGTAGCCATCCTTCTTGTCGTGGGGGTCTTTGATCTTGTTGTCCAGGACTTTAGCTTCGTACAGCAACTCGTGGTGGAAGCAAAGCACACGCTCGTCCTTATTGTAGACAGGTCCAGAAGAGGAAGCTGGCGCCATGCTGGGCTCCTTTTGCTGAAGTTGTTAATGATCTCATATAGTTATCAACCAAGACCTTATCAGTGAAATTCTGATTGTGTCAGTACTAATGTCTACAAGTCCTAGTTGTGGCAGCCTTCACTCTATATCTGTGGAAAGTTTATACAATCAGAGCGATGCCTTGGAGCAAGCGCGCGTCGGCACGCGCGGTGGTCAATGCAGGCAGCCAGTTCTACCTAATCTATACGCGTTCGCTGCCTAGGAGGCATCCACAGAGGTTATCGTCATTTGCTGCGCACGACCTTGACACAAGACAATCCTGGTACGACCCTTAGCAGTACGATGACGGATGTCTTCCAATATCTCCAGGCATCTTGCAGCCCTCCCCCCTACTGATGAGCTTCTGAGGTTAAGATAGTCAGAGCTCGCCTTCCACCCGATAGCTTGCATACTATGATTCTGGCCGTCCGCGGGACTAATGCATGGAACTGCAACCTCGTCAACCTTAGCATGCCGGCAACATGTCCTTGCTGGCTGGACAAGACAGCCACCGCAGTAGCCCATCACTATGCGATTATCATGTTGGATCTTTATCGCGTGGTGGCCACGCGAGGGATGCCGCATTCGACATGCCTTTCTAGAGTAGATGCGTATGATAAGCCCTGTGTTCTGCACCAATGAGACTGCTTTGATTGCGTGAGGACACCGATATCGTCTACAGCACCTTTAGACTGTGCACGAGAGTGTCTGATAACCTCGCCCAAGATTACGCTCATGTCACCACTACCATCCAAGGTTCTTATCAAAGACTTCCCCTCCGCACCTGGGTTGGCTTGTTTCCCTGTGCCTACGCCATTATGGGTTCTCGCTTCAACAAGGTGGTGCCTTCCGGGCAGATGCTCAAGCAGCGTTGCACCTCACTGCGAGCATGGGAAGTGCCGAAGGAAGAGTCGTCAATTGCTCCACCATATGTTCGGACCAACAAAGACATGGACCCGACGCCGCCAGAAGATCAAACCTGGACAATTTGGACCTGGATGGGTTACTGGTGTGCAGACATGCTGAATCTTGGTACATGGCAAACGGCATCGGCGATCATCACTGTCGGTCTAACATGGAGGGAGGCAATTCCAGTCATGGTTGTGGGCACATTCTGCGTCGCAGTCCCCATGGTCCTCAATGGAGCCATTGGGGCACATCTCCATATACCGTTCTCCGTCATCGTTCGGAGTGGATTTGGGTATAGATTTGCGTAGGTAGATTGCATCCTTTCGGGACGTCGATTGTTCTCGAGTTGTGAGCTTGATGAGAGTGCTGACGAGTAACACAGCTACTTCTGCATTGTTTCTCGAGCTATACTAGCAATGTTCTGGCTCGGAATCCAAAGCGTCGGCGGGTCCTATTGCATCACGGTCATGATTGCTGCCATATGGCCATCGTACAACAACATTCCAAATCGCATCGCCAAGGACCAGGGTATCACAACCCAAGGCTTCATCAGCTATTTTCTCTTCTGGCTGATCCAGCTTCCTTTGTTGCTAATCCCACCCACCAAGCTTAGATGGCTTTTCATCGTCAAGATCGTAGCCACGCCGATAGTTGCGCTCGCTACCATGGGCTGGTGCATTCACAAAGCCGGTAGTAGTGGCGATCTGTGGAACCAGCAGCCACAGGTAAGTGGCAGCGAGTACACATATCTCTGGCTCAGTGCCATGAGCTCTGTCACCGGTACTTGGGCAACTTTGTCTTGCAACATCCCGGATTTCAGCAGATACGCCAAAGAATCCCGTGGCCAATGGGTGCAGCTACCCTTCTTGCCCATCATCTTTACTGCTTGTGGCATTCTTGGTATAGTGACCACAAGCGCATCGAAAGTCGTCTACGACGAGTTCCTGTAAGTTTCAAACTTCAAGGGGTTGGAATATATGAGCTGATGATGGTCCAGATGGAATCCCCTCGAAATTATTGCACATTGGAGCCATTCTTCTGGAGGACGCGCTGCAGCCTTCTTTGCAGCTACTGCTTGGCTCATTGCCCAGGTCGGGACGAATATCACTGCCAACAGTATCTCTGCCGCCAATGATCTCACTGTCCTCTTCCCACGCTGGGTCAATATCAAGAGAGGCGTCATCATCGCTACGATAATAGGCAATTGGGTTATCGTACCCTGGAAGATATTGTCTACTGCGCAGACATTCCTTGCATTCATGGGTGGATATGCAGTTTTCTTAGCCCCAATGGCTGGAATCATGTGCGCGGATTATTGGATCATCAAGCGCAGGCAATTCGATGTCCCGGCCTTGTATGATCCCCGCGGTCGCTACAAGTACTACCATGGATTCAACTGGCAAGGGTTTGTTACCTTTCTAGTATCGCTTTCTCCAAATCTACCGGGTCTGGCATACAGCATCAATAGCGGTGTCTCTATCTCAGCAGGCGCGAGACATCTTTATAGTTTTGGCTGGCTGTATGGTTTTGTCACAAGTGTTTTTCTCTACACTGTGCTGCATATGATATTTCCCTGTAAAAACAGTCTCGTCATCCAAAGTGTAGAAGATCTGGAGAGGATTGACGGCATCAGTTACACACACGACAGTGATGGCGATTCAGAGTCGAAGCATCCAGAAAAGATATTCGAGAAGCAGCCGATGGCTCAAGATGCGAAAGTGGCCCAGTTTCTTGATCCTCGAAAGTGATATATAGAACAATAGTAGATATAGATGACAGGATACACAGACTATAGCCCTTATACGGCACCCACATTGCTGTGGGGTTCCAAGCGTATCAATGCCCAATCACGGTTTACCCATTTGTGAGGTTCTAGTTCAGCGTGGCCACCTCTATAAACCAAGCCGTCACTCATCTTGAGCAAAGTTTCTATGCGTTGCTAAGCTTGATGCGAGGTAGATGTGGCCATATTTCCATGTCTCAGCTCCTCCGCGCAGCATGCGGGAGCCTGTACCAGGCACTGCGCGATACCATCTGCTCTCCAACCGTGTAGAGGATGTACCTTCACCAGCGCATGTACTACTACCGATCAACTTCATTCAACAACCCAGCATCTCTCCTACTGTCCCAAAAGCCCTTCCCGTAGCTCACCAGGACCTCTTCCCCAGCCCTGACACCTACTTTGCGCTTTCCCGCCCTGCCGGCTGACAGCACGAAAATCGCCACCCTCCGCTCCCACTTCACTCCGCCTGCACGTTTCGCACACGGCACCTGCACCAGCACGTCTCTGAATTCCGCGTTGGGCCTCTCGGAAATGCCGCGGTAGTCATTTGCCATCCTAGACTCGTTGCCATGGTGGGTGGCGTCGATGCTCAACCCTGCTTCACGATCGAAGGCGAGGTCGTAATTGCTGCTGGGGTCCGTATCGGCTGCATCGTTGGTATGCACGAGGCCAAGGTAGAGGCAGATAAAGCTGTTGGGAGGCAGATCTTGAGCTGCGAAGAGACCTCTTTGGCCACGGGCAGGGTGTGTCGGCGGCTCGTAGATTGTTGTGATGCTGAGCCATGGGTAAGGTACCTTGATGCTGGAAGCGGGAATCTTCTGGAGGTTCTCAGAGTCTGGCGATGGTCTACCTAGCGTGCTCTGTTGCTCCGGAGTTACCGCTGTCGTACATGTTTGGTCAGTCAAGTATTTGATCTCTGGTGGCCAGTTAGCTGGCAAGGCTGGAGTGCTACACGATCTCGTGACATCAGCCTGCCTGTTCTTGGGAGACATGAAGCAGTGGTTCTGTGATCAAATAAGTTCATTAATCACTATGGGTTCTGACTTATGAAGGAACATCATTGTACGACGTGTGTGACTATGAATACGTTCAACGTTTTCTCAAGCATGGTCTCAATGCGAAAGGAGTAGCGAGTTCACTGTTCCCAAGCTTTTGCAAGAATATCGTGCGCTAGATCACGCGGGGACAACGTGGGTGACAAGGTACATGCATGGAATATAATGTAAATATCCGTCCGCTTCTTATACGTTTCGAAGTCCAGTCTCAAGACATCGAGGGATCGTGGCCGCACTCCATCGACTTCGTAGCTAAGGCGCCTGGAAACATACATTACCTGAGGTTGCGAGATTGAATGCTTGCTTTGGTAGACCTAGAAGAACACCATCATAGACGAAGACTATCTTGAAATGATGTGCCTTCAATGCCAGGCTACTTCCAATTATGGACCATCTATATGTGATGAAGTTGATCATCATAATTTAGTACTCAAAGGAGGCACCTGGGGTCCGGTTGATAATGCAGACAAGAGCACAACCACCTGTATTATGCCAAAGACTTGACATTTTCACCGGTGGACTCTTCATGAACCAATCCTATCAACATGCGACTCCACACCATCCCACGCGAACTCCCATTCAGGCACCGGGCGTAAGAAATCTGCTAACTCCTCAAAGTTCCATTCATTCCACGAGACCAGGTCAGGGTCAGGAAAAGTCACCGAACCATCTAGATCTGAGACACCAGTCTCCCCTCTCAGCTCACCCGATCTCTGGCTTTGGACTTCTGACAGCTTCTCGATCAAATCTTTACAGCGCTCCAGGCACATATCCGCAATATCCCATTCATACCGCTTTTGAAAGTTTTGGAGCTGATTGTGCAGTCGTATAAGGGTAGCTACGCACTCCTCACGAGCGGAATTTGCTGCATCTACTGCGCATCTTAAGTAGATGATCGTTGCTGAAGCTAAAATGTGAGCAGTGTCTGTGAACGACGTCAGCCCTATGTTGACTTGAACCTGTGTCGAGTGACGAACATGGCAACCAGAACCCGTAAAGCGAACACTCCTTTAGAGACACTACAAAATCGATCAGATCTGAGGCGTGACCACGAAGCAATGTCATTTGGTAGCTTCGCGCCTCCCGGGAATCGAGTGTGCCAACATCATGTGAACTCGCTGCCTATCTTTGGGTCAGCAGGAATCTCGGATGGTCAATATGTTCATACCTTCATGGCCAAACGCTGTGTCAATAAGCGAACGGATAGATAGCAGAACCAGAGGTTACTTCCGCCTGGATTGATAGATCCATCACGTAGTGTAGTAGGAAGATTCTCCTCCCAGTCGTCCAATGCGCATGTTGCCTTACGTAGCTTCTTCTCTGTGGTCGATGGATCGTTCTGCAGGGAATAAACAAATGGTAGGATGTCACTCAGAAGGCGAGTCAGTAGACACAAATGCAGAAAAGTCTCGGCTGCATTCTCTCTTAACGGGTTTGATTGGACTGGGAAGGCTGCCTTTGTGGGCACAGGTACATCACAATACATGTCCTGTACATATGGGGGTACACCGTGGGCGAAACTCGACCTGGACCAACAATTAGCATTGCTCTCGAGCCGAGTAAGAATCTTCGAGTCCGAAAATGATTACCATGTGTCATGTAAGTAAATACACCACCACAACCGAGTCCGGTCGTTTCTCTCTTGTGTCGAGGCAAAAGATCTAGCTGGGTCTCTGTGAAGACCCAAGCTATGTGCAAGTGCGACAAGACGCCCAACGTTGGCTACGTTGTCAGTTATTCCTAGTATGGGGCGGCCAACGAGGTCTATCACCGCAGCGTGCATAGTTGACATGGTTGGCGCGGCGAAGTCTTCACGAAGCGCTGCAACAGCCTGGTTCCAGGTGAATCTTGGGTCTGGTTGATTCAAATGCTTCAATTCCTCAGACTGTTTCCAAAACACAGTCGCAGAGGCATAGATATCACACAATAGAGAGGATGTGATATCTTCTGGATGAGACCTCCATGTTTCAAAAAATTCGACCTCGTCTAGGACTGGAAAGCAGGAGTTGATTCGTTCGAAGAACAGCTGGACTAGTGCGACTTTTGACTGCCCAACAATCTGTTCAAGTATCTCTCGCTGTGATCTGCCGGCGCGGTGATTGAGCTCCACACCCTTGCGGCCTCTCTGTATCGTGAAGTATGTGATGGGTTCATGCGTGCTAGGCACATGATGGTATACGCGAGGCTGGTTAGATTCAGTTGGTCGGTTTGAAGTCAAGTATTGGTCCAGTATCTGAAGGTCCTCCGCCATTGGAGGGCTAACGATTAATGTAGATTCTTTGGCGGACGCACTAGGCTTGCGATGATGCTTGAATACTGCGCCATGCTGACCATCCACAGGAGAATCTATATGGCGGACAATGTCTCCAGTGCCAGCAGTTGATGACCCAGGGCGATGGTTGATATCACTCTCACCGCTGGAAGGTTGAGAAGCCTTTTGGCATGATACCTGGGCTTCACGACAGGCGCGACATGACTGCCCAACAACATCATCTAGGCACCTGACCTTGCGACGACGACACCGAGTACATGCTCGCCTATTGTAGGATCGCGTATGTCTGGACTTAGACGAAGATGTCTGTGACCGAGGCATTGGTGGGGAGATGACGTGACCGCAAATTATTGTGACGACTCATCTTCAACCAAATAAACAACAACGACAGAGAAACCTAATGCTTACTCATTCATGTGTATATCATACTGATTTTGAGGCAGATGAATCAGAGCGAGAAAGAGCACAAGATCACCATTGTTGTACATTACTGCATTGGATCATTCCAGTGTGATGTTCCAATATATGGCCAAGCTTGTCGACCATAAATGAGCCTGAGGCATCAACCATGCAGTCCACACTCCAGGACAATCATCTACATTACTTTGCGAAGCAGCATCGCAACATATTTCGACCCGATTGTCAAACCCGAACCTGCAACAGACACTCATCAATAGTCTATCGTGAATTGAGAATAGATACAGTACTATTCATTGCTGGGTTAAATCCGATATTGCTGCAGCAAATGACTGCCTAGACCTCTAAAATTACGGACGCTATAGATTACACCTCGTCAAAGCATATGGGAAAGACTGAGGAATAGAGGCGTTGTGGTATCTACATTGTTTGTTTTTCCTAAATGGATGTATACAGAAGCAATTATAGCCTCCGTTCGATCGACATCGTAGTGTAGAATATTCTCTAATCTCTATACCATCTGACATCACAGGTTCATCTTACAATCTAGCAGTCGACTTCGTCAGCCCTCGTGCGTTGAGCACATATCCAAAAGAATCGTCAAGGATGTTTACAGCTTCCTCGATCTCGTCTGCTGTCACAGTCACAGGTGGTGCCAATCGGAAAACACCCCCCATGCCCGGAAGATTTACAATGTTGCAAGAAAGACCAAGAGCCATAGCTCGATCCGAGATGGCCTGACCCAAGTCAGCACCAGGTGCTTTTGTGCTAGCATCAGCGATGATCTCAATCCCTTGAAGAAGACCACGTCCACGGACGTCACCGATGCACCAGTGCTTCTTCTGAAGACGTAGCAATCCCCTGCGTAGCTGTTCGCCACGTTCGGTTGCTCGCTGGCAGATGTTCTCTCGCTCGACAATCTCCAGCACTTTACAACCGACGGCAGCAGTCAGTGGGTCGTTCAAGTGGGTCGTAAGCCATAAGAATGATGCCTCCTTGCAGCCTCGCTCGATCTCCGTGGTCGTGCTCACTGAAGCCAATGGCAGCCCACAGCCTAGAGTCTTTGAAAGCGCCAATATGTCTGGGACCACTCCGTCGTGTTCGAACGCGAACATGCGGCCTGTGCGTCCAACTCCCGTCTGTGCCTCGTCCATGATGATCAACATCCCACGTTTCTTGCATTCAATACTCATTCGCTTGAGGTAACCATCGGGCAGGTCGAGGATGCCGCCGGTGGACAGAATTGGTTCCATTATGAACGCTGCAAGCGACCCAACGCTCTGCCTGTCGATCATCGACCACCCAAACTCCAACTCAGTCTCCCAATCGTAAGACCCATCTGCTTTCCGGAAAGGCGACCGGTATGCATACGGCGCTGGGAAGACAAGCTGGCCGGGCATAGTGGGCCCACCGTTCTTCCGTCCTGCAGAGTACGTTGCAGACCCTGAACCCTGAGTCAGACCGTGGTAGCTGGCAGAGAAGGCCACGATTTCGAATTTCCCGGTATAGCATTTCGCCATCTTGATAGCAGCCTCTGTCGTCTCTGAACCAGTGTTGAGGAAGAACGACTTCTCCAGAGGCGCCGGTAGGAATCGTGCAAGGCGCTCAGCGAGATCTACCACTGGATGTGTGATCATGTTGCTTAGGAGATGGTCCAGCTGCTGGACATACTTGACGACCACTTCGACAATCTCTGGGTGTGAGTGACCCAGCAATGAACTCATTTGACCAGAAGTGAAGTCGAGGATCTGTTTATTTTCGGCATCAAAGAGTTTAGTACCCTTTGCTCTCGTTATCACTACTGGTGAGAATGGAACTCCAGTGGTCATCAGATATTTGTGGGCTCGTTCCCAGAAAAGGGCCGGATTGGTGGCCATATTCTGTTTTTGCAACTCTGGCGGCAATAGTGTTAGAGGATGTTATGAAGGGTGCCTCAATATGAGGTCTCAATTGATATTCCCCCTCAGAGACTGAAGGCGCCAGGTACGTTATATCTATCTCTTTGATCACCGACGGCATCGTATAAACCCACGCGATAAGAAGCGGGCTTCCTCCGACGGAAAATTGGCATTTATAGCCCAATGCCGACGGAATTTGATCGACCTTATCATTCCAGCCGTTTTGGTTAACAGTTACCACCAACGAGTACTTAGCTCAGACTGCACACTCCCACAGTCAGTTACCTTTTCATAACTGTCTATGCGTAGTGCGGGTGACCATCACTCAACGGAATAGCAGCGTGCAATCTTAGTACAAAGAGACTCGGTTTGCCACTCTAATTATATGTCTTGACCAAGATCCTGTGATTTATCATTCATAAGAACAACGAATCCGTGTCAGTGATCATACTAGCCTACATTGCAGAGCTAGAGGTCAGGACTGGAACAAATGGGAGGAGAGATGGTCTTTGAAAAAATACCCAGCATCTGATGTCTATGATGATCAAGATACGTGAGCCTCGAGCGAGCTCCTCTGGCGTCTTCCCAGTGCAATGCTATGACAATGCGTCCTGGATCACACACGGTGAGCGTGACTGATATTATAACGAGAAGGCCCCAACTGGAGAAACGTGAGTACCGACAAGAGCAACCCTCATCAACAATGAGCTCCACCCTTGGCAAACACAGCTCATATCTCTAGCGGTACGAGCAACACCAGGTACACAGGTTCCCACAGCTGGTACATTGCAATGATACTGGCTTGCAGGCCGTGACTGGACGCGTGATTTTGCACGTCGAGCACCCGACACATCCAGTGTAGTTCTGCTCAGAGAGTATGTGGCCATCTCAGCACGAGAACTCGCTTCGGAATTCAGTTGCAGTTGAATGTCCTTGCAAAGGCCAGACTTGGAGGGCCTCCGGATTCACGCCAACACACACATCACTAAAGCAGTGTCGGAACAGGGAACCCGTGTATCAGGAACCCTTGTCGCTCAATCTACGTATACATGCAATGGCGTTTGCCTGAGCGAACCATGCGACTTACTCGTTAGGTTCGTGTGCTCCGGACTTCGTGGTCCAATACAGGGTTTGATGGGAGAGGAGGCTGGAGAGAAGGTGGATAGCCGCTTTACGCTTCCATAGCCTGTTGCATGTAGTGATTACGGGGTGGCAGTGTCGATGCGCCGGGGGAAGGTGACATGCGAGCCCAAGACTGGAACAACGGTATATTGAGTCGGGCTGGGGATCGAGGGATGGCGTTCCAATAAGCCGGGTAGCGATGAGGAGGACAGCACGCTTCCTACTTCGTGCAGTCACTGAGAGGTTCCCCACTGAATTCGAGCATCCAAATATCTGATGCAACCCGGCCCTTCGCCGGCTTACCAGGTGCAATAACCATGTCCTGCGGCCAAGGTAGGTGGGCGTGCTGACTCGCTTCCAAAGATCCGGCGCAGCGGCTTTCCACCGAGAGGTGCAGGGCTTTGTTGGAAGGCAGTATAGACGTTACAATCCAAGTAAGGCAGTGTATAGGCGCCCTAATATGTGCAGTACATGCCGGTGAGTAGGTAGTGGGATAGCTATACGTGAGTACTGCGGTACCTCGGGGGCATGGGCATTCGGAGACGGCATAATAGGGTTTTCTCGCTTACGCGCGACATCCTACGCGATGTCCAAGTGAGCCCCAGGTCCAGCGGATGCCTAGATCGTATGCATCAACAAGTCACCAATGCCAGTCTTTGTTATAGACAGATCTATGCCGAATCACTACATGCCGTCTTTCATGGCGTTGGATGAAACCTGGTCGAGAGTACTTCACTCGATGCCAAATAATTCGACTGCTTGGCCGTTACCGACCTCAATGTATTGGGCCAGTATGCTCTCTGCTTGATGCCCTCCTTGTAGCCGCCAGTGAGGATGTCGCCTTCTCCTAGCTTGTCGTTGTAAGCAGTCTGCAGCTGTTCCTGCATCCAGCATCAATGCATGTACTGTGCGTCGCGTTTCGCACCCGACCCTGGTTGGACGAGGACAATCTGCGACCGAGACTAAGGCGGCCTGGTAGACCGAGACATTGGAGCACTCGAGATCTCTGCTTCAGGGGGTTCCCTAGAGATGCATGTGCAGGAGCTGCTGTTTTTCAAAAGAAGTTGGACATGAGGTAGCTTCTTACTCATATGTGTTGGCATCGGAGACACCAGCCTCACCAGTATCATTTCAAGCTTCCCAGACGGCATTAAGCAAGCGAATCGGCTGTGATTCGTCCGCCTAGCACATGCAGTGCAGAAGGCATCAAGATCCATAGCGACCTCTATTTGCGATTATGCGCGTGAAAGCGTGGGGAAGCGATCTGACAAGGGTTTCCATGCCAGAACTGGAGAGATGCCACTTGAGCACGGGTGGTGTGACCAGGCTTGCTGGGGGTAGTCATGCGACCAATCCTGTGAACTGGGACTCGTACCTTGCAGCATTGATCTTGAGGCGGCGCATGGCTTTGCCGTGGACCGTGGCGGTCTGCAGTCACTTCAGCGTTGAGCGTTCGATAGGCAGCGACAATCGACTATATGTCCGAGACATGTGATTCGAGTATGTGTTGTGTTAATCTCGCGGCCAGGAATTTCGAGAAGCCGGCGGGAAGAGCCGTGGAAGACGACGCTGTGTGGGAGAAGTCTGGAAGCGTGAAGACCGCCGTGCCACCAATCTCCATACGGGTCCAAATTGACTTGAAGGCGCCTGGACATGCGACCAGCAGTGGCAAGGGCGACGCGAGGCTACTCTGATGGAGTGCAACAGCCTCAATGTGCTTTTGTGGCTTTAACTATGTTCGGCTGCTGAGCCGGTACTGAGGCACAATAGTGAAATGGGACCTGAGTCGCGGGGCTTGGCAGCGTTGTTTTCTGGCCTTCGGCTCTCCTGCTGGAGGTAAGGCCGGGCGGCAGCAGTCTCGAGCATGCCATGCTAAGCGAGTGGAATAGGAGTTGATGTTGGGTCGCGGTTTGAGGGCAATGCAACCCGATGGCTTGGACGAGGCCCGCGGACACCTACGTGCTTCCGCATTGCTGCAACCTGTCGAGCACCTGGGTGGTCGATGGCCATGGTCACGGTCATGCTCATGTTGCGCGTTGCGTCGGGACAGGTGGTGGTAACATTGCTCCACTCTGCCTTGGCGGGTTTTGGGCGAGGAACTGGAATTTGCGCGGATGGCGTTGTATGTACATGCAGTACTTGCGGCCTACTGCATGTGCACGTACCATGCATGCCGATCAAGCCCTCGATAGCATGATGACGGCAGACAGATGGGTATCTACTGAAGGTAGGGGGGTGGATAGGTAGTACGTAGACACACGACACAACGGTGACGTGTGGACGGTGTTCGGGTCGGGTCACATCTAATAGAGCACGACGGGACCCATTAATTGTGACGTTCTGCGCGTTGCGAGCAGGAGGGAAAAGCACACAGCAGGTGGGATCGGCTCGCGGCGGGAGGAGGGATTCAGGCAGCGAACAGGCACAGGGAAGCGGCATGGACATGGATGCCTGCATCGGGCATCAAGTTGCCTGACGTCTGCTCTCTCTCCCTCTCTCTCTGGGAATGGGTATGGGTATGGGTGTGGGTATAGCTATCAGTATGGGAGATCTCAGCATCTATCCCCCTGCCTGAGCCATGACTGCGTGCTGTCCTCCTGCTGGACTTCAGGCTAGCCGCGACACCCGTGTGTGCATGCTGTCAAGGGAACCCGTAGGTAGGTGACTGCAGCGTGGCTTGGGGGACGTCTCCGCCCTGCATGGCTCGTGACCGGACTAACCCATCCAGCACGGCGGAAGGCGGCGAATTCGAGGGAAAAGTAGCGACGCGGGTTGGCCATCTCCACCACCGCAAGTAGGTAAGGCCAGCCTGCACGCCACAGTAATCCATTGGTCGCATGTGTGCTCACGAGAGAGAGGGGGATGGGTAAGACAGTGCTGCTGATCTGATACCCGGATAACGAGGGGAACGTACCTACAGTAGCAGGTAGATCCACCGTGGGAGAATGGATGGACGCTGGACTATTCATGCAGGCAATCAGTCCAAGGCAACCGACACATCGACAGCTCTGCCCGATCCAGCACGATCGCCATACAATGCCTTGCCGAATTGATCGCTCCCTGCTGATCAATACCTAGCCTAGGGATCAGATTTGGGTACGGCATACCCAGCTGCCAGTCTCTGCGCTACAGTGCAGTACCAAGGTACCACCGCTAGCCTGTCTGTGGATACCAGAGACTATTGCTGCTTCCGGCCAAGACTGCGAGCGAGGCAGAATCTCCCCTGCCCTCCCGCCTCTTCCCACGCATACTGCGCCAGAGGGATGAACGAGGGTAGTGCAGTAATAATAACCGCGTGGTGTGCGCAGGCTTGGACAGGCCACTCGAGAGAACCGCCGTTCGCGGCCGAGTCCCGGCTCAACTCTAAAGAATAAGACTACGCCATAGGGTCCATGCAACCGTCAAGTGCCATCTCTTGCATTTATTGTCCTGCTCCCTGCAACGCGGACCCGTTCTGGGGAAAACAATCTTTGTATCGTTCAGCGTACAGTAGCACCTCCAAGCAAGCCACATTCTGCGACCATTTTCCTCTAGCAGGGCAGATCTTGTCTTAGGGTCGTCGGAAGCGGTGTGTTAAGCCGCTCGAGAGGTCACAAGATCCATCCGTTAAAGAGGCCTGCGATACCCCTGCTGGATTGTAGTCTGCGACATATCTCTCCGCTCAACAATAGCCTGCTGCAGTCCTGGCATAATCCATCCTCGCCTTGAAGTCTATATCTGTTGGCTGCTTCTATCTAATAAGACGACCACCTGACATCTTGATCAATTGGTACTCTGGTACTCTGCTACTACCACCCTAGGCCACCTGCATACATACAGCCATGGCAGCCGCTAGTGCCCTACCTGTGATCGTGAGTCTTTACATGGACAAGCATTCGGATGTTGTCGCTCGGTATCTAATGCTTGGTTAGCACGCGCCGTTCAATCCGGCAGAGTACAGCCGGCAACGATCAAAACAACACCAACAGCAACAACAGCAACAACAACCGTTTGACGCTTCGCTGCTGTGTCAGAAGCTAGAAGCACACAAGCGCGAACAAGATGCTGTCCGTCGCCGACGTCAGCAACAGCGACAGGCACAGCAGCCGCAGCAACAATCACAATCCAAGTCGCGAAGTGCTGCCCATTTCGTACCGAAGAGTGCGGCGGCCCAGTTTGCAGCTACCACTACTCCTTTGAAGACCGATGCAGCTGCAACTCAAAGGTCCTTACGCAGAGCGGCATCAAAGGAGAAGAGACTTCTCAGAGATAACCAGCCAGTCCTAGTCACCAACCAGATGATCGTGACAGATGACTCGAAAGCAACCGGCCGTGAAGCTCTGGCCGAGACCACCATCAACATACCGTCTCACAAAGCAAGCTCCCAACTGTTCTCATCCTCCTACCCACCACAGCAGGAACAAGACGTCAACGCCACAGGGAACAACAAGGTGCAACGAAGCAGCAGTACCAATCAACAACGGTCTGGATACATGCCTGGGGATGCGGCACGCCGCAACCATGTCAACCCGAACGGTGCCATACTCAACGGTCCTGGAAACCGTCAATCCTGCATAGCAAACGCAACTTCCTACCGCGCCCCACCCCATCGCAATCCGCGTGACGCGCCCGCGAAGGATCCATGGAGTGCTTTACTTGCTAATCCTGCAGCAACTGCAGCAGCAGCGGTGGTAGAGAGACATGGCACAAGCACTCCCAACAGCCGCAGCAGTACCGACCAAGTGCGCCCGCGGCTGTCGCATGATCGCCCCAATTGGTGCCAGGAGTCACAGAGTGGCGAAGATGCCAAGCACATGCTTCAGATATCTGGTCTGATGCACCGTAAGGCAAAGGAGGTCGTCGCTTCGGCATTTCCGGGTGAAAGGGAGGTCGCACCGAAGAGGAACGGCAGTGGAGGCGATGGCGTATCTGAGACGCTTATCAACGATGCTGTGAGGATCATCAAGAAGGAGGAGAAAGACAAGCGGAGGGTGAGCATCATGGGAATGTTCAAGAGGGCTTGAGCTTTGGTCTCCTTACCAACTCACTCCTTTGCACCATTCACTTTCATACGCAAACTCCATGGATAATCACAGTGATTCCTTTTTGTGTTCTCTCCAATCGGCGCTACCGCATCAATAAGATGAGCGCAATATCTGAAAAGCGAATGGAATGCTTGGACAACGCAAGTGTTTGACGTGCATCTTCCAACCACACATCTCACCCAGAAGTACTATGTACATAGCCACCAGAGCAGCGCTCGTATCCGTACCATCAACCATTAAACACGAAGATGTAGGACAGTGTACAACTCGACATTCGACGTGCATGTCTGGAACTAAAGACCAGCCACATGCATCCCGAGGATATTAACAGCCTTCTAGCCGAGAGAGAAGAGAATCACATGTCAGACACGTAGGACTGCCTTTTTAGCTGTTGTGCTGCGTGTTTCTTCCCGCCTATGCCTTGACATCACACTTATGGAGATCAACCTGTCAGCCCAAGACATCAAATAAGACCTATATCTATCGCCAAGTCTCCTTTTCACGTCTCCTAGACGATTTACATATTGGTAAGCGCACCCAATCTTACCGCCAATCTTCTAGTATGCAGGAGGGAGAAGGGTACAGGAAGAGATGGGCGTACCTAGCCTCGGCATTGGATGACGCACCGCGGGGATTGGCTCTGCCTCACGTCCGAGCTCTGTCTCTTCTCCATCGCTCACTGAGTTAGCTCTGACAGTATTTGGTGATTGTCTGGTCTGGTACATGGCCTGAACGCACCTCTAGTCCCAGAGTCCTGTCTATCTTGACTCATCCTCTCATCTTGATAATTGCTATATCTTGATCCCATCCTTTTTCTCCCTTACCTTCTACCATGCTCTCTCGTTTCTCCGCTCTTTCAGGATCTGTACAAAGGTGAAAGCTGAGGCATATTCGTTTGGCGAGCCTCACGTGCACCGACGCGCAGTGAGCCACAAGGCCTTCTAAGCCCACGTTGCCGTTTACCGGTTGAGAACAGGCCCGTAGGCCTGTAGAGAAGCAGAGGCAAAGATGTCGTGGAAGAAGAGCGCCGAGTTGATGAATACCATCAAGCACTACTCGAATTTCCCAGCTACGGGTGTGAGTCTGAGGCAGATGGTGCAATTTGGGAGGTGAGATCTCCCATCCGTGCGCTCCAGCTATGCCAGTGGAGCCGCTCTTGTGACACACGAGCTGACATGCGGCAAAGCAACCCGTCAACGGGCACATTGTTCCGAGCCAGCCAGTTCCTGAGCGAGGAGCTTCCAATCAGGCTTGCTCACCGAGTACAAGAGCTCCAGGAGCTTCCAGATGGCTTGAGCGAGATGCCGAGCATAAAGCGCGTGCAGGAGTGGTATGCCCAATCCTTCGAGGAGCTCACGCAACTGCCAAGACCGAATCTTAACTCTGATACTCGAGAGCGACTCATGAGACCGGGCAAGGTCAATGGGAAAGCCAGTCGAATCCTAAGCGAAACGACGGCCAACCCGAGTGTGAGACCGGGCCAGTACAAAAGTAGACACGCTGCGGGAGGACAGGAGAATGGAGGGGACTCCCCAGCAGCAACGAGCAGTATAGGAGCCAAGTCCATGAAGCGCTACTATAGCGCTGCTGAAGATATGGGCAATGACTGGCCGCCAGAGCTAAACGATTTCAACAACAAATTCTCAGCTTGCCTTGATGGGATCAAGCGACGGCATGATAGTGTTGTCACGACAATCGCACAGGGCATCCTTGAATATAAGCGGAAACGACAGCGGATGCAGATCGATCACAACATTCAGGCATTTCTAGACCGCTTCTATATGAGCCGTATTGGAATACGGATGCTGATAGGACAGCACATTGCTCTGACAGACCAACGCACACACTCAGATCCGAATTATGTTGGAATCATCTGCACAAAGACGAACGTGCGCGATCTTGCTGAAGAGGCGATCGAGAATGCGCGATTTGTCTGCGAAGACCACTATGGTCTATTTGATGCTCCCAAGGTTCGCCTTGTCTGTCCCCCAGATCTGCACTTTATGTACGTTCCAGGACATTTGTCGCATATGCTGTTTGAGACTTTGAAGAATAGCCTGCGAGCTGTGGTGGAGACCCATGGACAGGACAAGGAAGAGTTCCCAGTCACAAACATTATTGTATCAGAGGGGAGAGAGGACATCACGATCAAGATTTCCGATGAAGGGGGCGGCATCCCAAGAAGCAGCATTCCGCTCGTGTGGACATACATGTACACCACCGTTGACCAGACTCCTAATCTAGATCCTGACTTCAACAAGAGCGATTTCAAGGCGCCAATGGCAGGGTTCGGCTATGGTTTGCCTATATCGCGGCTATATGCGAGGTACTTTGGTGGAGATCTGAAGCTGATCTCGATGGAAGGGTAAGCCAAGCGCGCCTTACTGTTTTGCCACGTGCTCACAATTCCCGCCATTCCTTGCAAGACAACGCTGACATTCAGATGAACAGCTACGGCACCGATGTCTACCTCCACCTGAACCGCCTGTCCTCAAGCTCAGAACCGTTACAGTGACAATCACCAGTCATGAGGGAAGATTGGAATAAGACGATCCAACAACCGAGAACTTACCACAAGAGCAGATCTACAAGCTATCCAGCGCCTGCTTCCCAAGGATTGACGCACGTCGGGAGACACCACCAGCTGGATAGAATAACTTCGCTTACTATGGCCACAAAGGCTATGAGACTCAAGTCCCAAGGCTCAGCTGGATCTGGATCTGGATCTATTGAGATCAGTGAGAGGAGGCAGGTTGGCGACGCGGAGGAGATGATGGAAGAGAGCGTGGGCAGTGATGGGCAACGTCGAGCTATCGGCCAGCCATGGTGGAAGAGTGTTGGTATGGACGAAGGGCTATGATACATGTAGGGAGGAGAGATGTGCAGACGAGGAAAGGACTTTTGAAGTGGGATTTTCTCGGCAGTTGCACAGGAACACGAGCGCTTTGCAGCAGCGCCTTGATTGAATACCGTCCACCATCGCTAATTTATGTGTCATATCTGGAGCTGCATCACGCAGGTTCAAAGGGGGAGAAGGCTTGATTCATGAGTCCTCGCCTGCTGTAGCAACGAAATTCAGTATTTGCGCGATCCCAAATCCATACGCTAAACAACATCTTACGTTCAAGCAAGATGATCCAAACGTTTCCATCTTACGAATGACGCTGGGCGGTCAGCTCCGTTCCGCACCAGATCCCTATACAGATCGCGATCCTCGTCGCACAACAATGTCATCTGCAGGGGCCTGAGGGACGATGTGTAAGCGCTTGTCGACCCTGCAGCCTTACGCGCAGGTGCAGTAGGCTATGCACAGCAATCAGCATGAGGACACATCGGTCTCCTCGAGCTGTGTAGGGTGCCGCTGTATTACCGTATCATACCAGGTTCTGTCCAATCTTGGTGCGTCACGCCTTCAGCCTTGGGTCGATTGTGCCACTTGCGGGCAATGTTTATTTGGGTAGTGGCTGACGTGTGTCGTATGGGAGGATGACGTTTGTAGGCTTCGTCTCCTCCGTTACGCAAGCGACAAGTTGTCGTTATCGTCTCCAGAGCGAAGACTGCCAACACCAAATTATCACGATCTTCGAAAACAAAACAAAACAAAACAAAAAACCAGAAATGGGAAGGTGCACGCAATGTTTCTAGGGTGAATATCATCAATTCCTAATCCTGCTCTATCTTACATAATGTTCATCGGAGGAGACCCTCAGCGAAGCCTTCTTTTTCCATCTTGCTTTGGTGTTTGTTCCTCACTCCCTCGGGATCTATCTGTATGTCATTAACTCTATGATCTTTCCAAGAAGAAAAGTAAAAATTGTCCAACGCCAGGTTCGCTTCTTCATGAGCCGCTGCCGCCGCCTGCTGCAGCATTGATCGTTCGTGATGGGGCATTCAGGTGAAAAAGGGTTTCGGATATTAAGTAGGAGGTGGTGGATTGGTCGCCTAGTCGCGCTGGACAATGGAGAACTTGATTGGCAGTTCAGGCTTCTGCATGAGGGTGAAGACACGGCAGCCGTCAATCCAGTTCTTGCCAGCTGGCTCGAGCTCCCAGTCGAAGGACCACATCATCTTGGCCAGGATCAGACGCATCTCAGAGACAGCCAAGTTCTGCAATGTAATGTTAGCCTTTGCCAGTTGTATAAATGGGGTGGGGATCTGTCGTGACTTACCCTGCCGAGGCAGTTCCTTGGGCCGAAAGAGAATGGCTGCATGGCTTGACGCTTGTCATCGGCGTACTCCTCAGCTCCCTGCCAGCGCTCTGGGACGAACTTATCGGCGTTCTTGAAGTTCTTCTCGTCGTGGCCGACAGCCCATGAAGAGACGTAGACACCAGTGTTCTCAGGGATGAAGACGCCAGAGACAGTCTCGCCACCTGGAGGAGTGCGGCGAGGGAAACCAGTTGGGAGAGGTGGGAAGATACGGAGAGCCTCCTGGAGGACGGCGATGAGGTAAGGGGTCTCGTTGACAGCCTCAAGGGTGATGTCCTCGTAGTTCTTGAAGTTGGTACGGATCTCCTCCTTCAACTTGTGGTAGACAGCCGGGTTGCGCATGAGGTGGTAAGAGACACCGGAGAGCAGGGTGGCAGTGGTCTCAGAGCCAGCGACGAGCAGGAAGATACCGTTGGCAATGATCTCAGCGTGCGAGATGGTGGATGAGCCATCCTTCTCGGTGTTGTGGTCCATAATCTTCTGCATGAAATCTGGGCGGGCGGTCTCACGGGACATACGCTTCTTGGTCTGCTCGTCGACCCAGTCGTAGAACTCGTAACGAGCGCTGACGGACTTGTTGTTGATGAAGAGCTTCTTGAGCAATGGGAAGTAGGTGGACATGTAGAGGTTGCCGAAGCCCATGACGTTGGCGAAGAGAAGCTCGACATACTTGTGGGTGGTGCGGTTCTGCAGGCAACCGAAAGGCTCACCGTAGAGAAGATCGGCAATAACGTCGAAGGTGGTCCAGTTGTACCAGGCGACAACATCGCAAGACTTGCCGCTCTGGGCGACCTCGGTAAGACCCTGGAGCAGCTGGTCGACGTACTTCTGGATCAGGTCCTCCTGCTCCTTGAGGGCACGGTCAGAGAAGGCGTGGGCGAGGATACGGCGCATACGGGAGTGGCCCTCGTCGTCGGTAACGAGCAGGGACTTGGCACCGCTGACGGATGGAGAGTACCACACCGGGTCCTTGCGCATGTTCTGGTGACCCTTCAACTTGCCGGTACGTAGACCGTAGATCTCTGGCCAGGCAGTCTCGCCATCACTGAAGGAGAGCTCGTTGGGGGTGACACGAACGACGCTACCGTACTTGGCGTGAAGGGCGGCGACGTTCTGGACAGTGGTGCCCATCTTCACATGGTAGGCATATGGCAGACGGGAGATAGCATTGAGCTTAGGACCCGGGATGTGCTTGAGAGGGTGAATATACAGGCGGTGGATGACCATGCCAACCCAGAAGACGATTGGCTGTGTTGGATGTCAGTAACAAGCTCGAAACGCGACAGTTCCAAACGACAGAGATGACCTACCAGCACAACCACGGCAGCCACAAGGTGCAAGTGGCTGCCAGTAGCCTCAGCGACAGCAGACATGGTGAAGAAGCAAGGCGTTGCCTGGCCGTGTGGTGATTAGATTAGAGGCGTTGCGGATTGGATAGGATTGAATTGAATTGAACTGATTGATTTGGACTGACATCGTGTCCATCCAGTGGTCTTTTATTCAATGGTCTGGCCTTATGGTCAGTCCGTCTTCTGTCCGGGTCCGGGGTCTGATGGACCACCAGAGTGACATGATGTAAAGCCTCTGGAGCGTCAAGGCGATCATCGCCAACATCTGGCTGTCAGCGGCTGCTGGAGTTGTCTTCTGTAGCTTATTCGTGATTTGTGGAACAGCGGATTGCAGGTCGGGAGGCCGACCAGTGCATAGCGTGGTGCAATAGTGGGGTTCGTCGCCTGAAACCTTGACAGGCTAGGATGGCTATTCTCGATCGGTGGAATGCTGCTTTGCGAATAACTCAATTGGGGGTCTATTTATTTGTCCCAAAGACTGCACCTCAATACCAACGACGACTTGCGGGCGGGTTGGAACAATGTGGTTTGCAATCACACGGCCTAGCTGTCTGCTCCTACGGTCGGCCTGCCTGCTACGTCTGTGGTGCAGCGGTTCCAGCAACAACCACCATAGCGATCGCTAAAAGCGCGCGATGAGTGATGGAGAAGGCCGTCCCAAAAGGGAAAGCCTCGGCATCGATCGCAGCGTCAAGTTGACAAACCCCCCCGTAGACGTCAACAATTTCGACCGCTGTCTCTCCGCTGGCCAACGTGCGTTGACGTGTGTGCTGACAGCCCCCGTGGTAGAAAATACATGCCCGGTAACCAGATGTGAACGTGAAGGATAATTCCCGATTACTCTTCCGATTAGGGATCCAGTCTAGCTCCTGAGTACAGACATCATAGCTGTCAAAGATTAATGAACCGTGCTGCTACCACCAACGGGCTCCGGCCTATGAGCAAATAGCAGCTTGTAGTGGACAATCTCCGCGACCTCTAGTTCCTCGCTGCCACTGCCTTCAACGTCATCCCCTACTCGACGTCTTATGACAGCTATTGGGTTCCGCAGCTTCTTCGCTTCCCCCGTCAGCCTCTGGTTCCTCCCTACATACAGGTGGACTCGCTTCTGCCAGCCATCGCCGTCGGGTCTGTCAGCGTGGTACAGCGGGAACACCAGCCTTCCAATTGCCTGTGCCGAAGCATGTGCTTCCACACGGTCATCGTCATTATCAGCTTTGTCACTCGTGGGTAATGCGGAGGGTGGTGATGTGTTCAGAGTCCCTTGTATCTCAACAAGCGCCAGCCCTGACGGCGTCTGCAGTAGCTGGGGTAATCCGTCTGGTCTTTGCTGCTGCCGTAGCTGTTGCTGCTGTCGCGTGGTTTGGCTTGTGACTGTACCGCTGCTGCCGCACGGTTTCGATGGCGGGTGCAGGACCGTCGAGGGCATCGTGGTTCGAGCACTACGGCGAGAAAACGCTCGAGTCTTGGAGTGATTTCTGACAGGGTCGGGTTATGTAGATCTTTTCTCGAGATACTTTTAAGAGGGTTTGGAGCCGCAATGCACGCGCGGGCTGTTTGCCTCAAGCTGTGCTCTGGGCTTGCGATAGCGCCAAGCCACCTCATTTCTGCTGCGAACCTCTTTGCACGATACTACCTACGATAATGTTTACGCGCACATGATTGCAAAGGGATATGCTGATCATTATCTCGAGCGCCTCGCTGTGAAAAACATGGACCGGCCGAATTTTCAAGATTTTCAGCGACTGCTGGTTGGTGAGTGTTCCCTTCCAAATCTTTACTGATACATCGGGCTTCGTGGGCAGAGCCTCAACCCAGCGCGACCGCCGTTGCAAAAATCACCGTCGGCCCTGCAGAGAAACAACGCACGCTCAATCCCCTACAACGTCATGGGCGAAACTCTGGACGGAAGGGAGATGACGTCTACGGAACATGATTGGTGATTATATTAGCAACATCTTCGGCACCTGTAGGATAGGTGAGACTCATTGGACCGCACCGGACCCGACTTCTGAATCCGCAACTTTGGATGACATGCGTTTAAAGCCCCCGCCCTCGGAAAAGCCCGCTGCCGCCAGCGCCTTCGCTCGCATTCTTGCCTGCCGCGTTATCGATAGGCAATTTCCATGAGGAAGACGTGACGTTCTGATTCATTACTATATCGGCGGCAATAATGAAGAGCTGGAAGGGATATGCAAGGAACTCCGACTTCGCTGCAAAGCTCCCTGAGCTTTATAGCTGAGCCCGTTGCTACCCAAGAGCTGAAGCGGACAAGAGAAACGGGATGCATTGAAGAGAGCATCAGCTCAGACTGACTAACAGACTTCTAACTCAGAGAGTCAGCGAATACGGCGAGCTTAGCGGACTCACTTGATTACTTCAGGACAGTGCAAGAAGGCATTCTTTAAGATCACAGACTCTGCTGGGAAACCTCAACCGGATATTGATAGGCTATATAATCCCTCCTGATAAATACAAAGTCGCCATGTCTGAAGACACAGCCGAATCCAAGAAATATTACATACAGCCACAGGACGCACACTCCTTCACAGAATCTCTGCTCATTGCGAACAATGTGCCGTCGGAGAATGCCAAGATCGTCGCCGGATGCCTCGTTGCTGCCGACCTTCGAGGAATAGACACCCATGGGATAAATCGCCTCCCTTCGTACATGAATCGAATCCGTCAGGGTGTCCTCGATGCAGCTGCTCAGCCAGTGTTGAACCCGGTCACACCAGTCGTCGCCCAGGTTGACGGCCGAAATGCGTTCGGGTTTGTCGCTGCACACATTGGTATGTCGAAAGCGATCGAGATGGCCTCTACGTTTGGGATCGGTATGGTAAGTGTGAAGCATTCCAATCATTTCGGCATGTCAGCATGGATGGTGCAGCAGGCAATCGATGCGGGGATGATGAGCTTGGTCTTCACCAACAGTTCTCCCGCCCTGCCTGTTTGGGGCGGAAAGGAGAAACTGATGGGTGTGAGTCCACTTGCATGTGGTGCTCCTGCTGGTGAAGGAACAAAACCCTTCATTTTGGACATGGCTCCCTCGGTCGCGGCAAGAGGGAAGATCTACAAGGCCTTGCGTCGGGGCGAAAAGATCCCCACCGATTGGGCATTAGACGCAGAGGGGAGACGCACGGATGATCCTGCTGCTGCCCTTGAAGGAGTGATGCTCCCCATGGGAGGGCCCAAGGGCTCAGCTCTCAGCATCATGATGGATGTGTTCTCTGGAGTTCTTTCTGGAAGTGCTTTTGCAGGCAATGTGACCAATCCGTATGACCCGAGCAGACCAGCAGACGTGGGGCATTTTCTAGTTGCAATCAAGCCAGACTTGTTCATGAGTCTGGACGACTTCAAGGGCAGGATGGACTATCTATATCAGAGGGTTGTAGGCAGCGAAAAGATGGCTGGCGTGGACAAGATATACTTTCCCGGCGAAATCGAGCAGATTACTGAGGAGACAAGGAGACAAGAGGGAATCCCGTTTGTGGAGTCTGAAGTCAGTGCATTGAACGCAGAGGCTGCGAAGGTCGGAATCCAAAATTTGAAGGTCTCAAGGTCCTGAGACGGTATACATTGTGCCTTCTCTGGTTGAGAAATGGTGCAGAAGAATCGCTCGCTACCACCGAGCAAACCGAGCCGGAAGACGGATAGGCGAATACACAACTTCGCCAGACAATAGTTATCGATGGTACCACCGACTCAATTACTACCTTGAAACTCCCTCGACCTTAGCCTCAATTTTTTGTTCGCAGAATACCTTGGATCAGCGGCATCGCCTGCTTCTTGCTTTCGCATTTCCTATGCTTATTGATGGCTGAGCAGGATGACTTCCCGCAATATTTTCCCTACCAAGGGCTGTTGGAATTGCTCAAAACGACAAATGCCTGACAGGATTCATAGACGATCGCTAACACGGCAAACCAATCCTCCTCTCGGCTTTTTCTCGTAATTCTACGAAGTATAGGCTCCAGCCATATCCTTCCTAAACCACCCGATACCCTTCCAAACTTCCAGGATATCTATTGGATTTCCTAGTTTGATCATCGCCTTAATTTCCCCATCCAGCAACGCCTATCCCCGCATACCCCATAAATCCCGTTTTAACGTGGGGAAGACGAGCAGCGCCTCGTGGCCGACAGGCAATTGCCGCAACTAGGCGGCCTTTGAAAGCATCGGATTGTACAGAAGTATTGGCTACTTATGGGTTTCCGACAAGGGCTATGGCTTGGCTGTAGCTTTGACGTGCTTGGCTGCAACGGTAGCGAGGGTATGCGTGTGTTTGCGGCGAGTTGTGGCGATGACCTTCCGGTCTTTTCCCTGTCGGAAGCACCTGTGCGAGCAGGAGATGCCATAGCCAGATGGTCGGAATTAAAGACTGTCTTAGCACAGTATTGGACTCATTTTAATTGTACAAGCGAAGCACAAGATCCATAGCAATGCCTCACAGGTATTGCACGCTCTTTGGGTCGCATGTGTTGCAGCTCGCCTATGTACTGGCTTGAGTCGACTCCGATAACAAATGGACGGAACCGCATCTAGAGAGAACAGCATCTGAGTATCCTTAAACCTGTGAAGTCCGTATATGTTGCGTTCTCTTGGCGGATACTTTCCGTCAGTAGTTAGTTCCCTTTTCCGCCCTGTACTTTACGAAGCTACTTTGGATGCAGAACGAAAATCCTTTCCCTGTCAATGCGGTGGGGTAATGTATGTACGCATGGAAGCGATTTGAGCACGCGCGACGGTGTCTCGCCAAGGCACACCATCTCGCCCGTCCTTGCAATGAGAGGTTGCATCAAATGTAGGGTCTTCAGGTCAAGGCCGATGCGTATTGAGGTATAAAGATCCGGCAGGTTGCCAGTTCTTACCTGCTACCCCACCACCTCGCCTTGGATCATTCAATCGCTGCTTTATGTTTGAGTTTCACCCGGGCTGCGCCAAGTTTGGAGAGTGCTAGGAGCTTACAGGACAAGCCTTGACAAGCTATTCAGAAGAAACCACAGCCAAGATGTTCAAGAAACGCTTGGAGGCGCATAACACGCCGACCGAAGTGATCAACTGGCGGCTATGGTATGGCGTTTTTGGTATGCAATGTTGCAACACTGGAACGAGTCTCGTCACGGTCGGCTAACATGTACGGGTGTGCTTAGTTTTCGGTATCATGGGCGCTGCGCGTGGCATAGACGAAGGCCTCATTGGTACATCGGCTGAACAACCGTCATTCCAGAAACTATTCGGACTCAACAACGGCACCAAGCAAGAGCAGGCTGATCTTCTGTCCAACATTACATCGATGGTACAGATGGGCTCGATCCTTGGTGCCTTGATTGCCTTTGTCATCACCGATCGCATAGGTAGACTCTGGGCAACTCGACAGCTCTGCTTGCTGTGGGTGCTTGGGATCATGATCTTCCTCCTGTCCGCGACAAACGGTAGTATCGGTATGGTCTACGCTGGTCGCTTTATCGCAGGTGTTGGAATCGGACAGACAACAGTCGTCGCGCCCACCTACCTTGCCGAAGTCGCACCTAGAACCATTCGTGGGCTGTGCGTCACGATGTTCTCTGGTGCCGTCTACCTGGGTATTATGCTTGCATACTTTGCTAGCTGGGGTTCCAATCTCCATATTAGCAGCTCCACCAATCTGCAGTGGGTAGTTCCCAACCTAATGCACATCTACTTTGCAGCCATCATCTTCGCACTGTCCTTCGGTGCGGTCGAAAGTCCGAGATGGCTGGTCAAGGTGGGCAAGAACGAGAAGGCCGTTGAGAATCTGTCGAAGTTGCGACATCTACCCCAGGACCATTGGTTCGTCCAGTCCGAGGTGATGGATATCCAAGATCAGCTGAACCGTGAGCGAGAGGCGACCATGGGTACCCGTTGGTGGGGCGCTTTGAAGGAGCTCGTCATGCTTCCGGCAAACCGATATCGAATCATGCTCTCGATATTCTCTCAACTTCTTGGTCAATGGTCAGGGGCCAACTCCATCACCATATATGCCGCGCAATATTTCGCCATGGTTGGTGTCTCTGGCCAAAGCGAGAAGCTCTTCTCGACGGTCGTGTTCGGTATTGTCAAGTTCGCTTCGTCGCTGATATGCGCCCTCTTCCTCATCGATTACATTGGCCGCAAGCGCTCCCTCATGTCCGGGATCACGCTACAATTTGTCGCTATGCTCTACATGGCGATCTATCTCGTTGTCTTTCCTTCGGTTGGGGATGAGGACGCTCCAGAATCGGCGGCAGAGAAGTCTGCTGGCAAGGCTGCTATTGCTGCTATTTACATCTCCGGTATGTCGAGCTTACCATCTAGAGAAAACATCATTACTGACTCAAGATTCAGGCTTTGGCTGGGCTCTGGGCTGGAACTCTATTCAGTACCTTATCAATTCGGAAATCTACCCTCTTCGCCTACGTGCCATCGGCGGCTCATTTGCCATGACGTTCCATTTTGTTAATCAATACGGCAATACCAAAGCAGTGCCCAGCATGTTCATTTCTATGACTACGGGCGGGACAATGTTCTTCTTCTCGACAATCACGCTGATCGGTTTCGTTTGGGTGTGGTTTTTCCTGCCCGAACTCAGCGGCAAGAGTCTGGAAGCGATCGATGCAATCTTCGAGCTGCCGTGGTACGTGATCGGTAGGAAAGGCAAAGAGCTCACGATGGAAAGGGGAGGGCTCCAGGAGAGTATGGGTGCACAAAAGGCTGGCGATGTGGATTACGTTGAAAGCGTTACTGAAGTTGAGCGGAAAGTGTAACGGCAGGACCGGACACGACGAGAAAGTAGATTGTTCATACGAGAATACGCAAACACACACCTTTTCCAAAACATGTCAAAGAGCCTTCTAGTCCGGATCAGATCTATCTCCTTTAAAACATGATCATCTCCATCAAGTGTAGCACAGCCATTCATTGAGATGTGCCTTAAGTGACGGTAACCCTCTCGGGAGACTGCATGGCTGGAGAATGTCGGCGTAGCTAGCTTACGTCATCCCTCGGTCCAGTCTCTGATGTTCGAGACGAATCACATGTGAAAGAAGTCAAGGGTTTCACATGCTGCATCACGAACGTCCCGTGCCTCTGCACCTCTCCATATGACCTCGATCCTAGATTGGGCTATTGAGCCGATTCTGGCCCTTTGTGTCGTTTGTTGCTCCGCTATGGTCATTGCTAAGCCTCACGGCGGGTTGGTGTTTTTCTGAAACATACTTGATCTTGGGTGGTTGACCTCTTTGCTGGCGCTTACACTGTCGATTTATCCCAAGACTGCCATGCGTAGCTGTCGTGAAAGTACAGACCTTATACAGCACACAGGGATTCAAAACACACATAGAATGTCATGATAGGTGGGAGAGACAAACGCAGTTCAGCTTTCCGGTACTGACTTTTGCTACCAATAGATCACGTCCTCGGCCGTCCGTCGACTCGGTTTCGCAAGTACCAGGTCTTCACGGTCGTCCTTCTCTGGTCTTTGTACCTGTGGCGAGGTGACCGCCATGGCCCGCCCAAACTACGCAAACTCTCCACCTTCTTCTCGAAGCGCCTGACGGCCTGGCAAACGCTCGTGGTGACACTACTGTATCTCTACGTTTCGAAGAACTTGGGCAGGATAGTAGGACTCGAGTCTCCAGAACCTCTAGCAAACCTCTATACCAGAAGTTATTTCAGGGCAACATGGATTACCACAGCGCTCGACGCGGGTTTCTGGACCGCCATGAACCTGCGGCCGAAATGGCTACGGGACTTCGCTAGTATGGCGTTTAGCGTCTACTACCTTGTGTGCGCGGAACAGGCGGATGTCAAGGTCAGGAAGGTCAGAGGTAGCCTCACACTGCAGCATCTCCGTGTCAGTTGGAACAAGCCTACGACGCCATATCTAAGCGCTGTCACCCGCCTTTTGAGACCGAGGCTTATGCGTTACCCACCCCGACGTCTACGGATAGCAAGACCTCAAGCCAGCAGCTACAGCGAGCCTATAGATGCATGGCTGTACTTTGACGGTCCGATCGGCGCATTAAAGAATCACGACAAGATCATCCTTGACATCCCTGGTGGAGGATTCGTGGCCATGGACCCAAGATGCCACGACGACAAATTGCTGGCCTGGGGTGGGAGGACCGGTCTACCAGTGCTGGCTTTGAATTATCGCAAAGCGCCAGAGTTTCCTTACCCATATGGGCTGAATGAATGTTATGATGCGTACCACAAGATCATCACTAGCCGTGGACGCTGTATTGGCCTGTCAGGGGCGATGGCTCCTAAAGTCATCGTGAGTGGAGACAGTGCTGGCGGAAATCTTGCTGTCGGAATGGTGATGATGCTTCTGCAGACTGCACCCCATAGCTCCTACTTCCCAGGCGAGACCAATCACAGGCTGCAGCTTCCTCTACCAGAGGCGCTCATATGCGTCTACCCAGCTCTGGATATGAACATTGGCAACTGGATGACTGACGAGCAGATGGCGTTGATCAAGGCACCCGAGCGACGGAGCGCCAATAAGGGTGTTTTGCGGAGGAAGAGTGATGATTACCGCAAGTTGACGCCTGATACCCCACATGGGTCAGACGATGAAGATGAAGGACTTCGACTGAAGATTCCCAGTCCTCCGAACAGACGCAGTGCAAGCAAATCCGGTCTATTTCTCAAAGACCAACCGCTTGCCACTGAGTCGCCTTCAACCATTACGGTGAAGGCTGAGGATGAGTCGTTCGCCGGCGCCGCGCATCAGATGTCCAAAGACTCCATCAGTGCAAGCATAACACCAACCCAGCAGAAGCCGCAACCTCTACGCACTCGCCTGGCAATGAGCAGTATGATTTCGTACTTCAACGACCGCATTCTGACGCCCGAGATGCTGCGCGCAATGATCGTCCTATACATCGGCCCCTACAATCGGCCAGACTTCGCGACCGACTACCTCCTATCGCCCCTCCTAGCGCCAGAGTCGCTGCTTGCGCGTTTCCCAAAGACGTATTTCCTGACTGGTGAGCGTGATCCACTGGTCGACGATACCGTCGTTTTCGCAGGCCGGTTGCGGCAGGCGAAGCTACAACGATGGAAAGAGAGGCAGGAACTCGGCTTGATTAGCGACCGGGAGCGATTTAGAGAAAGCGACCATGTCGAGACATTGCTTGTGCCTGGTATCAGCCACGGCTTCCTGCAGTTCGTCAGTGTCTTCCCCGAAGGCTGGAAGTACATCCTGCAGTGCTCACGATGGATGAAGGAAGTCTTCCAGGAGGCGGACAGGAGGGAAGCTGCCGGTGAAGGGTATGGAGGAGGCAATAGCTTGGCGCCTACACCGGCGGCAGAAACCAGTTCCGCCGTGATAGATGGCGGCAACGACTACTTCTCCCACATCAAGGACACTGAGCACAAGCATGCCATGCGACAACGTCGCGCGGAGAGCAGTGGAGACGAAGACAGGCCGCTGGAAATGAGAAGCATGCTCTCGATGACTGCCAGGCGACCTTCTGGGAAAGAGAACCAGACATGGAACAACGGCAGGCCCACCAACGGAAGGCTCAAGCCTGGTGCTGATAGAGCCAGTGTCACTGGCAGAGGGTCAGTCAAGAAGCCTTCCTTCTCGGGCAGGAAGTCGCCTATCGCCACGCGGAAGAGTCTTGTCAGTCTAGCTAGCACGGATGACCTGATGAGTAGACGTATGAAGGCGATGACGGGTGGATTGATGGGTGATGACGGTGGTCTTGAAACGCCATGATGATCTTGGAGTATGCATGTGTCGACGTCGGCAATCAAAACGGCGTGATGATTTAGGAGTATCTATCTTTTAACCAAAGCATCCCCTCTGGCGAGGGCGCAACAGGCAAGCCCTGTATAGTTTATGCTTCACTTGTTCTCATGTCATCTACTCGTCGTTTCCCGAAGGTGGCACGCCATCGGTACCCCGACCAAGATCCTCGCCCATCCTCTTGCCCGCAACAGTCAGGGGCTTGCAGTCTTGCAGCACAAAGATCATCCTTGCCCACTCGGTTTCGCTGGGATTCCGCCATGCGTGCATCGTAGCCCTCTGCACCATGACATCCCCTCTGCCCATCGACTGCACCTCACCAGAGTCCAGCACGCTCTCGATAGTGCCCTCGATCACAATCCCGTAGTCCACTGACTGTGTACGATGCATCATGCACGTGTATTGCGGCGCGAAGTCAACATAGCGAAGGACAGTACCCCCACCGCTGACAAGGCCAATGGGGCCTTTAGCCAACTTGGCGTCGTGGGCAGCGACGTCGGCATCGTCATTCAGGTCTGCTGGGAATTGGGTCGTGTAGGCCACACCCATGCCGAGTTTGTCCTCATCGTACTTGGCCCATGGTACTTCGCGAGCCGAGTGGATAATGGCTTGTCCTGAGGCATCGTGACCAGTCAAATAAGCCTTAGGACCTGGCAGTGCCCGAGAGAGCTGGTTTTCTTGTGCTGGGCGGTTTGCCGATGCCATGGTTAGTCGCAGATCAATATTCGAGTAGAGTGTTATTTGGGAGGGTTGGAAAGTTGAGTGAATGGTTTGATTGATCGGAGGATGAGGAAGGCGGGGATCTGTTGTGTTTCGGTCTATTTAATAACACAGAGAACCGTCTAATAGGAGTGCATTTTGGGGGTCGAGTAGGTACTGAGTAGCTGCAGCGGAGTCGGAAGAGGGGCGTGGGTGAGGTGGGGCTTTGCATAGGCGTATGGTGGATTTTAGTCGTTAGGTATGTTGCAGCTCTCAGTCGCTCTGCTTGCTGCGATTCATGCTACTGTATCTCCTGCAAGTCTGTCGTCCAGTGCTGTGCACATCGGGTTGTTCTCCAAGCTTACATGCATGCTGTTCCAACGGCATTCGAGACGCTGGTATTGGCAGAAGATGACAATCCTTGCCATGTCTGGTTCCTGCAACATAGCCAACGCTGTTGGTTCGCTCGCACTACGTGGGTAGGCTGATTGGCAGCGAGCTTATCACACAACGTGTTAATCAAGGCATTGGTGTTGATGCCGTCCATACTCGCATTCCTCAGAAGTCTAGGTCGCTATAGACCGGTATGCTGACCGTCTCGATGCTTCCAGGGTTCTGCTTTCCATAGCAAAAGCACCTGATCTATTTAAGTAACGCGCCGCTTGGGCAAATGTGTGAACGCTCTGGCGGAAGGCAGTGGGTCTGGCAACTGTAAGGCTACGAAGCCATGGTGGCAGCATTATTAAGACAGTGCGGATGACCGGTTGTCAACAGTACTAGTACATGTGGTCGAGCAGTCGTAGAGTCTGCTTCCCATGCACGGTTGCGAGGTGATGGCCATTCGCCGTGAACGAGTGTCGGGCCTTGGCTTGGCGTGTGTGGCTTCCGGATTGATCTCTCGTCTTTTGCCCACAGTAGCCGACCAAACAGACTTTAATCTCCTGACGTGAGTCTTGCAAATGCAGGTGTATCTGGTAGTCAGATGCTGGCTTTGATACGTGAGATCATTCTCGCACATAGCAACGGTGACAGCTAGGAGGGATGGCTTTGGTGGCTGACCTTCTCCGGTGGGCATTGATGCTTAGGCTCTATTTTAATCTACGAGGAAAACTGGGTTCTCTGGGTATGTGACGCCTGCCAAAGCCAATGCATACATGCTTCCAAGAGTATATCTAGTATTGTTGGGTTCTACTTGCTGGAATCTACACAGTCTGGGGTATCAAACGGGGAGCCTCTGAACCATGCAGTTGCGCGAAGCAGTGACTACGTAGACAGTCTGGCTGTGTCCAGTCAAACGAGCACGGCACGGCTGTACAAACACACAAGGAGATCTCGGTTGGTATGCACACTGCTATGGCTGCCGGCGCCCACGTCAGAAGCACAGCCAGGCACCCAACGCACGTACAAGGTAATACAATGTGCCTCCGGAGCACGCGGGAGATAGAATGGGACGTCGAGAGCTGGGTTGGTGGTATCCTGTGTGTTGTGCCTCTGCCTCGCCGAAGCCGAGGGTGTCACTGCAACTCCACAGCGGTCGATCCTGAAGAACGTGCGTGGCTATCCGAGGGAAGTGAACGACAAGAAGAAGCATAATGAAGGGTGGCAAGAGTCTTGGCTATTGAGAGGCCGCGTCAGTTAGGGATGTTGCAGAACCGACCAACTCCATACCCAAGCAGTAGGCGTTGTAAGCACGTTGGATCCGTGCTGTGGCAGATTCCTCAAGATGACGGTGCGAGCAGGAGGAGGAGAGGGAGAGGTATAGGGAGAGGGAGAAAGAGGCGAAACGCGAGGATGAGACTACTGTGCGAATCCACGATGCCGTTTGACCAAGTCGTAGAGTGCGATTGGAGCCGGAACAGTTGGCTCCATGTGCCGGAGATGATTTGCCGTAAAGTCTAAATTCTGGCGGCTGCTTGGTCGTAGCTGAGCAATCGCCTGTGGATCACTCATGACGGCAGCCATTTATCGATGATGCCTGGGTATAGCATACAGCATGGTGGCAGCATGTGCATTCCGAAACCCTGCTGTCCTACCGAGTGCCATTTAGCTTCACAGGGCCAGAGAGTCTCGGGCTGCGTTTGATTCTCAATCCTGACGAGCGCAGAGATGCCTCCGTACCTAAGGGCGCATGGATAAGGTGATGCTGTGTAGCGGTCGATCGGCTCGTATCACCCATGGTCGCAATTCATCGCTTTGGGACGGTTTCTTGACCTTTATCATCCCACCACCTTCGACACAGTACACGTTTGGCTGGAGCCGAGTGGGTTGGAAAGGCTAGACTTCTCGCTGCACCCCGGCTGCTGTTTCTCCCCTTCAGCTCTTGCGCATTTCCGCCTCTCAGCCCTTCACCTCTTGACATCGTACCATACTGCACAGCACTACTGTGTGTTCAGGGAATCGCCAAACGTCCAACCCCGTCGCTCGACTACTACTGGCGGATTTGCATCGAACTAGAACAACGCCAACCGCACTACGGACACTGCCGCTCCACGGCCACCTTAGCGACCTTGAAGCCTTTGCCGCCAAACCGTTGGATGAGAATCAGGCCGCTCGCCGATCGCTCCACGCATTTATTGTTGTTATTGACTGCGAACGTATACCACCGCGAGACACGCGACTCGGCGTCCTTGAGACCTCACCAGCACGCCGTGCCTGTAATGCATCGTTAGCTGTGCCGGCATTGCTCTCAGGCGTCTGCTCCCTTTGGCCTGCCGTATACGCTTCCTACTGATCGACGCACTCCCCATCCTCCCCCTCCTGTTGGCGCATACCTCACAAAATAATAATAATTCTCCCTTCACCTCATCCTCGAACGGGTCGGAACGGCCTTTGGTCCCGTACCTCCTACCCACCTGTGGCCCAGCGACACTCACATCACAGGTCTTACCACTGTCGCTACTCTTTCTTTCCCAGGCTTCCTCCCATTCGACACCATCCCACGGCCTTGCCCCCTTCCTGGCCTACCTTAGCAGCAGATCGTCACGCTGCACCGCCACCCCAGGGTATAGGCTCCTCGCTTGACTAGCCATGCCAGTCTACCTCCTTCACGGCTTCAGATGGCCACGCCCTCTTATCCGCATCCACATCATCCTTCAAAACCTCGACGACGCAGCTGCAGAATGGCTGGTTGCGCCGTCAACGACCAAGGCCCTGCTTTGGAACTTCAGCCAGCTGTACCCTGATTGCATGGAACACGTGCCGCATCTACGCTTCTGCGAACAATACGATCCAAACGACGAGAGCAGTCATGCTGTGAGCCAACCGTACGCGTACGTGGCTGATGTCGTTGAGGAGGTGAAGCTGGGGCTGGACATTGATGAGGTGAGGCAGAGAGGTGTAGGGAATGAGCAATGGGCTGCCATGATGGAGCTGAGGGACAAGCTGGCACCGGAAGAGAAGGTCGGCTGGTATGTGGTGGTGTGTGGGGATGAGGAGAGATGGGCACCTCCGACTCTGGGAGATACAGATGCGGTTGCGCAGGCCAACGGCGACTCGATAAGCACGCCGGTTGGCAGCAGTGGAGGTGCCAGTATGTCTGCTGGCAGTACAGAGGTAAGACGAAGGCGCTTGCTTAAGCGATGAAAGCCGCATGAATGCAAGGATGGCTCTGACAGCAGAACAGCAACCGTCGAGGAAAGCATCATCGCCGCAGAACGTGCCAGCCGCGAACAACGAGCCAAGAGGTCTGAAGAAAATCTTTGGCTCGCTCACCAAGCGAAAATCGTAAGTTCACCAAAAGTTATCTGCGCCTTGGTCTACGTTGAGTCCAGAAGCATGAAGCTCTTCTCCAAACAGAGGCGGCGGGCCACCAGCTTACACACACATCCTTACTTGTCCAGTAGAGCCTCAATCCGAGAGAGTCCAATCCGCTCGGATTCATTCAATTCAACCGAAAGCCCACAACGCGAAGTGAAACCCTCAGCTTTGGCTGTCCAAGCGCAGCACGAGCTTGCACCTTCTTTGCCGCATCCTGTGCCATACCAGCAACCGCTTGCCATGGACGGCAATCCTACACCTGCAAACAACAGCGACAGCGATTCCAACTTCGATTTGCCGTCAATTGCCGAAGCGCCAGATACCTCGCATGAAGCCATCAAAACCCTGAACACGCAAGCTAGTACCGCCACTTTCGACTCCGCAGCACGACGACCGAAATCCTCTGGTAGAGATCCCGCAAGAGCCTCCTGGTCGACGATCAATTATGGCGCATTCTATAACTCCTCAAACTACAGGGGGTCGATGCCAAACCTGCACACTTCACAGCAGGCTCCTCCCTCCACGAGGCAACAGAGGAACACACTCAACCTCGACACATCCACAGCTTCTTCTCTCAACAACTCCACATCGTTCTTGAATGGCCACAACTCCTCTATGAGCCCGGCAGTTATGACGCCGGCAACCATAGGACCAGGCGATCAGCAGTTGGTGAGTCCAATGCCAAGTTTCGACCGATCGTCGAGAGTCTCGACCATGTCGACAATTGGTAAGACAACAAGGAGTGTGAGCCCAGTTAGCGAAATGAGCTTCAGAACCAGTTACGGAGGGGGAGGGACAGATGGCGGTGCAAGTGCAAGAGGGGGAAGAAGGAAGTCGAGAGCCCAGAGCACGCTAAGTACCATCAGTGATCAGACGATATGCCCAGACGACCTCGTGGCGAGAAACATGGACTTTGTCGGCACGAAGCTTGGGATCTAGAGATTCTGCGCTGTCTCGTCACACAATGCTGCCATGGCTGAGGCTCATTGCTCTCAAAAAGATAATACACGACTGCCCGCAAGGGCCACGAGGTCGGAATTCAGTCTCATAAAACTTGGCGTCTTTGAGAATGAGACCAGACAATGCTCGAGAGCGTCACAGACCCCCCGCATGTTGCCAAGTGCTCAACATGGCTTCGTTAACGCTGGAAGTGTATCTCACGAAAGCCCACCACTGGAGATCACTCAGTCGTAAAATCTGTAGAAGATCATATACCATTCTGAGGCTTTTGTCTCGAGAGATGAGAACTGTACATAATTTAATACCAAACCGGCATATAGACCAAGCAATAGCCTGTCCTGCTATAATCGACAAGAAGTACCATGGATAATAGACTTGCAGTCTCGCGATTCTGCTGCCTGGTCAAAAGTTGGTTGTAACTGGGCTACTGTATAGTTCTCAGCTGTTCCCTACGCGTCCGCGGTCTGTTTTCCTAAAAGCCGTGGAATCGCGAGTGCCCCGCCTTACTTACGTATCGAAAGACGCCGTGCCCCTCGCTCCCCATAGACCTATGTAGCTGGAGGCTGTGTAAGACAGTTGCCTGACAACTTACCACTCTTTTTGTCTGAAACTTACATTAGGGCAGTCTCTTGATTAGTTGGGCTAAGTAGAAGCGATAACGCGCAGATCCTGGATCAAGAACTCTTGTCTACCGCTAAGCTGCTTGATTTCGTGATCCATCCGCCAAATCTAGCACTGAACTGGACACGCGGATCTTTGGGAAACTTACGAGGCATACGATCCAGAAGAAGAACAACACTGTGGAAGCACTCCAGAGGGGCAGGAGCGCGACCGCAGCATCCGCAGCCATGGCGCCGTCTTCATCACTCGTGAATAAGATAAAGGTGCAGCTCAAGCTTTCCATCTCACGGCTACGGATGGTGCAGCAGAAAGATGAGGCACTTGCGAAGCAACAGCGCCGCGCGATGGTTCAGCTGCTGGAAGTCGGAAAGGAGGAGTCCGCCCGCATCCGGGTCGAGAACATCATCCGCTCGGACCTCAACACGGAGCTGCTCGAGATCCTAGAGCTGTACTGTGAGCTGCTGTATGCGCGTGTCGGCTTGCTGGAGGCGAAGGAGTGCGATTCTGGGCTCGAGGAGGCAGTGAAGAGTATCATATACGCGGCGCCGAAGATCGAAGGGGTGAAGGAGTTGAGCACAGTCAGAGCTCTGCTGGGGGAGAAGTATGGGAAGGATTTTGTGGTTGATGCCATGGCGAACACGGACGAGAAAGTCTCGGAGAGGGTGACGAGCAAGCTGAAGGTCGAGCCGCCGAAGAAGGAGCTTGTGCAGCAGTACCTAGAGACGATTGCAGATGCCTATGGAATCGACTGGCCGCCAGGGACGTTTGCGAGAAGGAAAGCAGAGGCAGAGGCAGAGGCAGAGGCAGCCGAGGAAGGTGGGAGCGATGATGACGACGGCGAGGGAGGGCAGAAGATCAAACTCGCCGACCAACCTGTAGGAGCAGAGGAGATGGCTTCGCCACCTACGGATTTGGGACCAAAGAGCCCAGTATCCGTTGCACCACCGAGACCAACGTCGGACAACATGAGCCCCAAGGTCAACTTGCCTAAACAGCAACCGCTGAACCTCAAGCCGAGCACGAAAATGACGGATGCTGGGAAGAAGAGTGATGGCGGTGCTGGGTCTGGAGCTGGGTCTAAGGCTTCTGCGTCAGGGCCTGGAGGCAAGATACCGGACGTTGATGAGCTCTCCAAGAGGTTTGCGCAACTGAAGCGGTAGCGTGTTGATCGCACCCGCTGGGCTATGAAATAGGATGGCGAGACTTGTGGCTACCGTGCCCAGGCGGGAGTCACTTTGATATGATCGACGCGATGACAAGGATGATTGACGGCCCTTATAGAATGGAAAACCAGTTAGACGGCTCACTGCATCTGGACAACATCCGTTTGCTCTGGCCCTGCATTTCCCTGTCACGGGCATACGTGCGCGAGCGGTCCTTCTGCGTCGGACTATCAAAGCTGTCCCGCATGAGGTGAGCAGCAGCATAGACAGGAAAGACTCGGCGTGAGGCATATCTAATGCCATGCATGCAAGCAGCGCAGCTGGTTCTGTATGTACGGCGCAGACACATGCAGCTAGACATCCATGGGTTTCCATCTACACCTTACAGCTGCTGCCCAGCTAAAGTTGGTCAACAGCGATTCACCGCCGCTTCACCATGCCTGTTCTACGTGCATCGGTCTGGCTCAGTTCGTCTCGGGCTGTGTGCGACGGCGTCTTTGACGGGCTGTCCAAGCTGTGTCACCACTGCCCGTCAGTGTGATTTGGGCAAACCAAGGGCGTATAATTCTCTAATTGGTCGATTTATGGAGACCGGCGCCTGGCATGATGCTCCCGCAGAGATCTTTGCAAAAGTCTAATTGGCTAGGGCTGTTGGAATTTCAATGCTGTGTTGCATCTGCCTATCTGGTCCTTGCCTTGCCTTGCCTTGCCTTGCCGTGCATCCCACTTATCACACACACCAGCGTCCTGTAGGACTCTGCCTCCACCTTGCCTTGCCTTGCCTCGCCTTGCCTCGACTTGCCTTGTTCTCTACCAGGACGATCAAGCGGAGTCAGAGCAAGACGGGTTACGGTTGTTGTTATTAATGCTGTGTGCCTGGGCCCCGGAGCTTGTAGCTTGGTAAGGTTCGTCGCTTCGCCTCGCCCCGCCATCCACTTTTTCCCTTCGAGCAGGTCTGCGCGAATGAATGGTATTATTGATATGCATTCATGCTGAGGGGATTCCCACCATGGCCACGCGCACACGCCGCACAATGGCTTTGAAACATGCCTGCCCACCTGCATCCTCTTCCCGTCCATGTCGATTTTTATCATGACGTTGCCAGCAGCACGTCTTTACCCTCCTCACCTTTGTCCAGCGATCGCCATCGCACACACCATGAGTCTAGCACTCTGTCTCGACCTCTAACCCACCCAATGCTAATAGCGCTCGCCGTTCAGGGCGTCTAGATGGCCATTGCGTCCTCTTGCGATCCGACAATCTGCCATTCCCGATAGTCCTCAGCATCGGCGACAACGATAGCGGCAACCATTCAGACTCTCGGAGCATGATATGCTGGCCGGGCGAGACGCGGTGCTGAATCCCTGCAGCCACAGCGGGACAAAGCGCAACCGTTACTCCAGGTCTCATGGCTGAGGATGGACCGCGGTGCAAAGTCTAGGAAGACCCCAAGTCAAGACGCACCACGCCCAACGAAGTTACCTTTATGGGTCCCTGGACGCGACAGAAGAGCTCGTCCGGATGAGAACACCGCCAGCGACGAGACCTATATCCCACATCAATCGCCTGTGACTGGTGGTAAGATCGAGAGAGGGTGGAGGGACACCACGGACAACGAGGTTGCCAGCCCAGTGGAAGCCGATGCGAACGCCAAAAGTTATGCTGTGACGAACGTCGGCGCCAATGGGATACTCTATCTTAAACCAAGCCGAATGCCTCAAGCCAATCCACCGTCTGCACCTCCAACGGTTCCACCTGCGCAGCTACGCGATGCCAACACCGATACCTATTCCTCTACTCCAAGACAAAGCGACGTCTCTGCTCTGACGGTCAGAATGCAGTCCATGCGCGCTGCAGCTGCTGATGTTGGCGTGCCTCTGCCTCCACTGAGCCTTGCCAACAGTCACTCGAAACGTCGGACGCGCTCGTACTCTTTCTCAAACGCTAGCGACAATGTCCGAGCGCCCACGGCTGACTCGAGAGAGTTTCAGATTCTCATCAACGGCAGTGACTTCAACGCACGGCCCAAGAGCTCGTTCGACATGGGTTCTGGTCTATTAGATCTACGCATACCCCACTATAGGATTGGGACACCACACTTCAGTGAGAGAGGCACTGCATACATGCATAACTCCCAGTACAACTCGCAATACTCATCTGTCTCGGAAGACCTGCGCTCCTCGGTATTTGCAAGAGCTGATTATGACAAGCTGTTTCCTGCGCCGCCTGGCGTGCAGTCTGCAGCTCTACTACCCAGTCGAACATCTTCGGCTGACTTTCTACACCCTTTCCGTGCCGTGTCTCCTCGCACACCACCACCGCCACCCGCTCGTGCCACAGTGAGCGGCATCACGTCGATAGTGTACGACAGGATAGAGGCGAACCCTGATGACCCATCGCTGATGCGTTACTCGTCGATAGATGGCACGGTCATGGCTGCCACTCCAGCGCGATTGATTGTCCTGATCACATCACCTGAATTCCTTGATTACGAGCTCCTGTCCGACTTCTTTCTTACATACCGTGCTTTTATAAGCTCAAGCGAGTTGTTGGACTATCTGATGACACGAATGCAATGGGCACTGGATAAACGTGAAGACTCCGGCCGTGTCGTGCGTGTGAGAACGTTTGTTGCGCTTCGACATTGGATTCTCAACTACTTCGTTGATGACTTCGTAGGTGACTACTTGCTTCGAGCAAAGCTATGCATGCTAGTGAACGAACAATGCCGATGGCTTACGTTAAGGTCTGAAGGCGGTGGCAGCGATTTGAACATACTGGCAGAGCTCAAGAAGTGTTGGCGGCGCACGTGCGCGTCACATTGGCCAACTCCAGATGCGATGGACGCTGGGCCATCCTCTGAAATCATGCCCGGTGGGAGAGCTTCACCGGCACACGATACAATCTCGACGGCAAGCTTGCCTTTCCCAAGAAGCGGTGGATGGCGTGACTCGCAACGGCCAGTCTCACAAGCGACAGACACCTCGATACAGACTGTACGCAGGCCAAGCGGTCAAGATGTAGCGACGCGTGCATTAGGCTCAGAAAGGATGTCTTTCGAGGTGCAAAGGGCCAGTATACCAGCTTCTCCTATGAGCGATGACAGCCTGCAGGTTCTGTCGTGCTCGGTCCCATTCTTGAGGCATATGGTGCCGTCCTCGCTCGGCGGTGGTCCTCCCAAACCGTATCCGAAAGAGAAAGCTCGTGCGTCACAGCCACCGAGAGGCAAGCCTCAAAGCCGACGAGGAAGGACATCGCATCAGCACAAAAGAAGCGGCAGCTTTTCTGATGCCTTGAGGGATGAAAGAACACCCCTTCCTTCCCCCAAACCCGATAGCGTTGATATCAGATCCCTACCTGCTATAACCTTTACCGGTGGACTTGTCAGAGGTCTGCTATTGCAACCATCGCCGGCGAAGCTGGCGGCATTAGCGCCAATTACTCCTGCATTTGAGTTGGATGACCCTCTCAACGCTGACACTGGCGAGGAAACCGGACATCAAGATCGGCCTGGGACCAAACAGGGTATGAAGCGTATGGTTGGTGACATGCGTCGCGCCTTAAACAGCCGTCGACCACAGAGCGGGTCTCCCACCAGGAGCATGGGTTCTGACAGCTCCGGTGGCGTCCAACCGTCAGCACAACAGCATCAAACACGGGGGAGGAGTCATCCTGCGGCACGGCAATACAGGAAAGCACATGACAGTCATGACATACTCGGTGCGAAGATAGAGGAGTCTTATAGGACAATGTTCAAGCGATCAAATCAAGATCACATGGACGCAAGACAACCACAGCCACCCATTCTAGAGGCTGAAGAGACCCCACAAGTTGCTGACCTTCCCCTTAAATTGCCTGCTCCACTTGACCGTCTCGATAGCCGCGTCACTGCAGGGAGTAGATCTATCGTCATTGTGGATGATACAAAATCTTCCTCGCCATCTGGACGTGCAGTGCCCTCTACTATGACATCGCCTGGCATGAAGCCAAGGCCTTTGTTCCGTAGCATTTCCGGCACATACGATCTTGAGGAAGAAAAGCTACTTCCTGACCCAGAATCATCTCCTGGTCGGCCATCCACCACTGGTTCGCGAATAAGCCGACGATATTCCGCCGACGACAGACACCTGCACGATCTACTGATTGCACCATTGTCTTGGCATCGAGAACACAGCAAGTCTGGACTTTCTGGGCATGATGGCCATGCAAGCGCCCAAGCGCGAGCATCTTCAAACGCTTATCCTTCCGGCCTTGATATGCCGCCGGTTCGTCATCAGCTACGTAGACGACCTGGAGGCGATTTGCGGGCAGCAGAGAACATCCAAGAGCTTGAGCCGCTCCCTCGTGCAGAGACATGGAAATCTCTCTCCGCGACCACAAACTCGGTCAGCACTGGAGCGCCGCTTTCTGGTGACCTGACTGGCACGCACTTTGAGGGCCAGGGGTTTGGCCTATCCATCACGCCTAGCAAAGTAATGAGCCCTCTTGGCAGGTTACACTCATCTCAACCCATGTTGAATGTTAGCAAAAAGGGGCAGTCGTTCTTGTCTGATCCTGGCGACGACGAACAATCCGATGGTGTTGAGGACGCGCTGATGAAACTTGAGGGACGCTACGGGAGTAAATCCGAGAGCCTGTTGTCAGGCCCCAATCGTCAGAGCGGTAAGACAAATACCGAAGAATTGCAGTGGGATACATTGAGCAAGGAACTCGATTTTGGCTCAATTGCTCGGACGTCTTTAGCGCCAGAAGACGAAAATCTGATCAGCCCCGGTACTGATAGGCAAGGCGCAAGCATCTATCAGGTCTCTGACACCGATGTTTTGTCTGGTGACTATCCCTGGCAATCTTCAAGGACAAGTGCGCCTTCTACCTTCACCGTCGGGACTCAGCCTCCTCTCCCTGAGCTGCCACAGTACGCCACAAGGTTCCCTATTTCTGGCGACGGCTCAGCTGAGTCTTCACCACAGTCATTGAGGTTTCAAAAGGAGCGTGAACGCGCTCGGACTCCTATGAGCGGCAGTGAGGGAAAGAAGTCTGGCGGCCCTCCTAGATCACCACTTTCACAGGGTTCCTTCCTGCTCGATGATAACGAGAGCCTTAGTGAGATATCAACAGAGATGGGAGAGAGCATCGATGACGAGAGTCTCGCTGTCCGTAGCTTCTTCTGGGATGCGGATGACATTATACCAAAAGGCAGAAGCACGGGTCCGAGGGTCAGGTTTCCTCTCACCCCACCATCTACAGCAGAGGTTCACTCGTCTGCGGCAAAAGAAGCACTTGCAAGTCCTGCGATGCGCAGCAAACAGAACAAATCATTGGAGCTGCTGGAAGAGCCGTCAAGCGGAGCCAACTTATCTTCGTCTCGGACCGCTGCTACTGCCAGAAAAGATCAGTCGATCGAATTGTCACAACTCGTACCCCAAGCGCAGGTGGGTGTGAGTACAAACAAGACATCCCAAGACGCTCGTCATACACCGTTTGTCCTTGCCTTCGAATCCTCCGTTCTCGCCGAGCAACTTACAATTGTTGAAAAGGATGCACTAGATGAAATCTCCTGGAAAGACCTGGTCGAGTTGAAGTGGCAGCAGCGTCCACAAAAGACCACAAACTGGGTCGAGTACCTCCAACATGTGGAAGAAACACCCTACACAAACGGTATCGATATCGCTATCACACGCTTCAACCTTGCTGTCAAGTGGGTTGTATCGGAAGTTGTGCTCACATCGACCCTGCATGAGCGAGCGTTATGCATCACAAAGTTCATCCACACGGCAGTACATACGCTGCGCATGAGGAACTTCGCCAGTACATATCAAATCACACTAGCGCTCTTATCAACAGACTTAGCAAGACTCAAGGGTACATGGGCGCTCGTCCCCAGCGCAGAGAAGGGCATGCTGGGAAGGCTGGAGAAGCTGTGTCAGCCTATGAGGAATTTCGCAAACCTCAGGACGGAAATGGAGAGGGGTGATGTTGCAGAAGAAGAAGGTACAGGGACCGGGTGCATCCCTTTCATTGGATTGTTCACACATGACCTGGTCTTCAATGCAGAGAAGCCTTCCACGATCAGTCCTAGCCGCCAAGAAGGCAAGAATGTCGACAACGCTGAAACCGAAGCTCTCGTCAACTTCGAACGATATCAGACTGCTGCTACAATTGTGAAGGGACTTTTGAGATTGCTGGAGAAGAGCTCGAGATATGTCTTTCACCCTCACCCAGAGGCGTTGAGCCGATGCCTTTGGCTTGCAGCATTGGAAGATGCGGAAATTTCAGCAAGGAGTAGGATGCTTGAGAAGAAGGGTGAGTGAGAGCCGGAGCGACAGGTTTGGCCTGGACAAAGAGAGAACGGCTGTGATCAATTCGTTCACGCGTGACAGGAATCATTATGTACAGAGGATCCCTGGGTGTTGTGACGGAATCAAAAGCATGAGTACCAGACACGAAGGGAACGAGATTTACAAGACTTGACTCATCGTATGGACTATGTATGTAAATCTACATTCGGTTCAATCCCTCGAGCGATGGGTATGCTACCAGGTGGCCGCATGGTGGCAAACTGTGATCAGAAAAAGAAGCACTTTGAGTGGATATTGCTCCGTATATACACAAATGTCGAAGAATCATACAACACCTTTTACTTCCCAGGTTGTTTTGTTTTCCCACTATCTCCCAGCCTTTTCGCTTGCAGTCTGGGTGATGTTCAAGCCCAAGCCCTGAGAATCGAGGTAGACCTTGTTGTTACTCTTCTCGAGGATCTGGGCGATCTGCCTGGCGTTCTCAAACTCCCTGAGGTCAATGTAAGAGCGGGACTTCTTGATCGCCTCGCCAATCAGCTCGGCCGAGCGGGCCTCACCCTGAGCCTTGACGACCATAGCTTGCTTCTCTTGCCTGGCTTTGTCCACCACGAAAGCAGCGCGCTGAGCTTCCTGTTGGGCTACCTGTTTCGCTTCTACGGCGGCTGTGAATTCAGGGGAGAAGGCAAGGTGCTGGCGAATATATTAGACAGGCTTTCGCAGACACGGTTCAGGAGATGATACGTACGGTTAATGAGACGTCATCGAGCAGAATGTTAAACCTTGCGGCTCTTCTGACGAGGTTGTCCCTGACTAACCTCGAAACGTTCTCACGCTGTGTGATCAACTGCGATGCGTTGAACTGCGCCACTACGCTCTTGAGCACCTCGTTGACGATGCTGGGCAGCACTCGCTCATCATAGTCTGTTCCTAGTGTACGGTAAATCTGGGGCAGAGCGTCGACACGTGGGCGAGACAGGACACGGCAGGTGATGTTGACCATCTGCAGGTCTTTGGTGCCGGTCAGGGAAGCGACATTACGTGGTTTTGCGCGGACGTCGTAGGTGATGGGTGTCTCGAACCAGGGAATCCGGATGTGAGTACCTTCGTTGAAGATCTCCTTGCCGACACCTGCAATACGGGTGTACTTGATTGCGCGATGGCCACCATCGACTACACATCACATCAGTATTTGCACATCTGGAAAGGCGGACGCCCAGATCGTACGAGTTATAGCATACCGTTGAAGAGAGCGTTGTTGAACACCCAGACACTTCCTGCAAGAAATATAAGACCTGCCGCACCACCCAGAGCTCCTCTAGGACTGGGAGCTCCGCCACCAGCGCCGCCGCCGAACCTGTTCGTCGAGATATCTCAGCACATGCTCAATATTTACCTCGTCACCTATATCATCTCTTTACACTTCGAGTTGTCCATTTGATGGCGATGGGATATTCGTACCCTCCTCGTGACTGCTGGACAGCCCTTAAGTTCTTCTGCAGCTGCTGCCACGCCTGTCGCGGGTCGTTCATCGTAGCTAGTTCTTCCCTTCCTCTTCGATATCGACAGATGCAACAGCGGCGTCGAAACAAAAGTAATAGGCGTAGATGGTAAGGTTCGATTTGATGGCGATGGTAGGGATGGTCGGACGGACTGTAGCAATTACAAAGTCGATCGAATATAGCTACCGAAATGCGCGTCGTCGATTTGCGGAGGTAGGCACTCGCGAGATGCCGCGGACCGTTCCGTACTTCGAAGCCAGATCCGGAGATATTCCACCCTAGAACATGGGCTGCGATTGGTCAGGCAAACCCCCATGTACATATGAGGGGGTGAGCTGTGAAGGACAAGTTGCAGCGACTGACTGATATGCGTGAAGCCTGAATAATTTCTTAAGAATAGGAGAAAATTCAGACCACTCAACATTTTTCTGGCGATTCATGGAGCAATTCGCATTGTCGGCGCAACATTCGGGAGCCATTAACCACATTCATTCGCTCCATTTCAGTCCCTCGGTCGTCGACGTCTCGAGAGAGATTCGCTTGGCTGTAATTGTCGTCGTTGTTGGCTGGGTTGGCGTTACGGCTCTGAGGACTTTCAGGAGGGCAAACAGTGGAGCATAGAACAATCGAAAAGCGCACGCACGGGTCGTTTGTTGGAGTTGTAGAAGGTATTACATTGAGAGATAACAGTAGCGCTTTCGAACCGTGAGCACTGGCTCCAGCACTAGGCCAAGGGCAGATACAATATGCCTTCCAGAGCTGCATCTCGCGTATCAACAGCCTGGTTGCTGGCAGCCATGGCTTCGGCGCAGTACCTCAACGAACAGCTGTCTTTTGGTTATAAGACACCCCTCTCACCGAACGACGGAACGCTACCGGGCTGGAGCGTGAGCAGCGAAAACCACCAGCCTCAGCTCCTGTCTGATAGGATCATCCTCACACCACCAGTCCCAGGCAATACACGCGGTGCACTGTGGGCTCAGCAACCCTTGAACAGTGAGGGTGGCTGGACAGCCGACTTTGAATTCCGCGCCAATGGAGGGTACGACAGCCCGAGCGGAAATGTTCAATTATGGTTCGTAAAGGATAAGAACTCGGTTGGTGCTTCAAGCGTGTACACTGTGGGCAACTACGATGGCTTAGCCTTGGTGATTGACCAGTATGGTGGGCGGGGAGGGGGTGTGAGGGGGTTCCTGAACGACGGAACACGAAATTTCAATACGCATGGCAGTCTGGAGAGCCTTGCGTTTGGACATTGCGACTACAGCTATCGTAACCTTGGCCGGAATAGTAAGCTGACCATTCGTACAACCAACGGTCTTAGTGTATCCGTGGATGACAGAGAATGCTTTTCCAGCGACAAGATATCCATTCCAGCTGGATACTACTTCGGTGTTACGGCTGCAACAGCGGAGAATCCAGACTCGTTCGAGATCTTCAAATTTGTCGTTCAAACTGGCGCTTCTTCTGCTCCACCACCATTACAGCAGAATCAGAAGCAGCAGCAGCAGCCGAACCATCTCCCCAACGCCCCTGAGATTCTTCCCGACTCCTCGGCCTCAGAGTTCACTTCCACCTCTCAGCAGTTCTCAGATCTGCACAACCGACTGCAGTCACTTTCCCACCAACTTACATCTCTTTTCGGCGAATTTGAGAGCATTGCCCGTAAACTCGATACCTCGCAAGCAGTTCTTACAAACGGTATCGACAGTCTAGCTAGAGACAAGTTAGATGTCATGAACCGACGGATCGAGGACACGCATAGACGCGTTGAAGCCATCGAGCGGAATGTCGATCAAGTACGACGGGATGTTGAGGGTAGGGACTACAAGGAACACCTGACTGCACTGCAGAAGACGGTGGACGGTGTCAAGGGTTCGCTGAGTGGCGAGTTCAGTGAGAACCTGGGCCAGGGTATGTATACGCTCCCCTGCTTCTTTTTGTGTTCTTTCATACCTCTCTGGCCAATTTTGCTAACTTGATTCTCTATAGCTATCACTGCCTCCGCGCCTCGGATGGGGATGTTTATCTTCGTTGTCATTGCCGTCCAAATCATGATGGCAGGCGCGTATCTTGTGTATAAGAAGCGACGAGACAGTGCACCAAAGAAATACCTATAGCCTGTACGTAAAATCGTCAGAGAGCGAGTCTTACCATCATTTGTGTTGAAAATGAGCCGAAAAGTCTGCGAACTATAGCCTAAGATGATGCAGGGCAAGTTGCAGGTACAGTTCTTCGTTCCTTCAAGATTTTGTGCTTTTAGCCTGTCGATGGAAAACCTGTCTGAGTTTTAACCGCAGTATGTCGGCCAACTTGAGAGAAGGGAAGAGGAGAGAAATGCGAACACGTCCATGCGCCTTGTGATGGTTTAGAAGTCGTTTCTAGCAGGACGTTGGTTTTGATGTAGAAATATATATGTACACTGTTCTTGCAGAGCACCTGATTCACGTTGTCGGCGGGTTTCCTTTTTTTTTTTTTTTAGCGAGAGACAATGTGCAAAGCTCGATGAGATGCCATTGACATGCTGCAGGCTGGTAGCGCTCCGGGGTACTTGAAGTCATGGCGTACCTGGGAAGCTTCGTAGCTGTTAGTGGTCGCCGTAAGTGGCTTGCTGTTTCTCGATGCCTGTGCTTGAGACGATACGCGTACAGTATTTGCTATCATCAGCACAGTCCTGGCTCGTAGATCCCCAGATTCCTCTCTTGTTGGTTGTAATGAAAAGGTAAAATAAGCTTCACGCAGTCTGCATAGTTCTCGACGATATTATGTCCTGGCTTCACGACTGTGAATAGCAGACGCCGTGGAGACGGTAAGCTATCTGCTAGCTGTCTCAAACCTCCTCCTTCGAGATCATGATACCATAAGGATCCCGGTCGATCTCGCTGACATAGACTTCGGTACCGTCGTCCTTGAGAGCCTCCTTCGTATCTCTGCTGATGCCTCGCTTAGCAGCTTCTTCCTTCTGGATCCTCTTCCACTTTTAAAAAGTGACGTGTCAGCATAATGTCTGTGTGTGAACGCATCATGGAAACGAGCGTACCTCTACTGCGATCGTGTGGTCGAGTTGACCTTTGAGCACACTATGTAAGAAGCCTCTTTCAGTGTTGCTATGGAAAAGGCAGATGACACATTTTCCCTGCTCAATAGCCGCTAACGCCTCATGGTGTGACATCTCTCCTGTAAAGTACAGGTCGACATCTTCCTTCATGCTTCCAAACAGATGCCCTCCACTGCCAGCGCAAATGCCAACACTGCCAATCATCATATCGCTGATCATCTTACCTTGCGGTACGGCTATTGGAAACCCTTTAGGATTGCCGAGGCCCAGACCGATGCGATCGATGATCGAAGTTAAAGCGATGGGCTTCTCGAAGCGAACTATGCGACCCATGCCAGCGCCTGGGTAATCTGAAGCAAAAGGCGATGATTGAATAGGATAGCGAGTGTGCTCGCTCTTGCCAAGATGGAGCGAATCCGGGGCAAGCGAGAGTTGTGACGGATGGTGTTGTAGGCGGTAAGTAGGCCGTTTAGCGGTAAATGGATCATCCGAGGACGATTTGGATTCATGAGAAGCCGAGTCTTTGTTTGAGCTGGTGTCTTCTGCATCTGCGACATCATCAGGGTTGGTTGGTGTGCCTGTCACGATATCGGCCAACCAGTCACCCAAGCCGCCGGCAGCGCAGTCGACTGCTGTGTGTGGGCTATAGACCTAGAAGTCTACTGCATCAGCTCTGCCAAGCCAACACATATGATTCTACTTACGCTGATTCCCTTAGCAGCTAATCTAAGTAGGGTCTGCTGCTGGGTATCCTTCAAAGTCAGGCTCTTCAATCCTCTGAAGATGATCGGATCTGTGCTTCAAGAGCCTCAGTCAGACTTCCAAAGGCCAGACCTTTACTTCAAATCTAGTACAAGGACCATGACATACGGTAAGCAATAACGACGCTGTCCTTCCTCTCAATGGCCTCATCTGCAACAGCCTTGGTCAAATCAACAGTAAGAATGACAGAATTGTTTTGCCGCTTGGTTGGGTCATATGGTGCTTCTAACAACAGGCCCGTGTTATCGAAACTTTTGTCTGCTAGGTCCTCAGGGTACAGTTTGCGCATTGCCGCGACAACAGCGCGTGTGTATGGAGACGAAGTCGCCATTTTCCGAGCCGAGAACCCGAGCCTTGAGCAGGAAAGGGTGTTGATAGAGTTGGTGAACGGTCTGAGAGTGCTTACAAACATACGAAGAGCAGATTCAGGTAGTATTTGTGTCCGATCGAGTTTGCAGCACTAAACAATAGAAGAGCAGTGTTACCTATAATGTTTTGATGTTTTCACATGAAATCCCAAGAGCTGCATGTAGATCTGCGGAGGTCAAGAACTTGCCCCTGCCATGAAACAGGGGGAGTGACATCATGCTTGTCGCGCTGCCACTTTTGGCGGGGTCCAGCTTCGTCTCACTAGCAGTTTGTTATCTGATCTGATAAGAATCTGCTAAACACCCAGAAGTTAATTTCCGCGAGGCATAGGGAGAAATATAGCGGTTGTGAAGGAACCAGAGAAGCAAGAGTATCTGATCATGTCTTCTGAAGATCCTTCAAGTTCAGGCGTAACGCCAAACCACATCACCGCGACGCTGCAGCAGAAGATCTCTGCGTCGCATGTCGACATTGCCGATTTGTCAGGTATCATATACCAGCCTCATCTGCCTACTGTCCTCAAAGTGTCATTTCTAACATCTCTGTGTCCAGGTGGCTGTGGTCAGATGTTCGAAGCTACCATCGTTTCCCCAGAGTTCTCAAAGAAGACAACACTCGCCAGACATCGGTTGGTAAATTCGGCCCTAAAGGAAGAGATCGCTGCGATTCACGCTTGGACACCGAAATGCTATACTCCAGACGAGTGGGAGAAGAAGAAGGGTGGGTCTGGTTGAAGTCATCCTCAAGTATTTTGGTTTCGCTTTGGTCGAGTACTTTGGTTCTGATAACTGCGCGACAAAAAAAGTCACGGTGGTGCGAAGATTGTGCGTGAAAGATGGAAGGAGCAGGTACGGACATTAGGGAAGCGGATCGGTTCGTATGATGTTAACAGGACTACGAAAGCTGTGTCTATAAGGGATATCGAGTCTTCTTAACTGTGATAGACCTGCATGGCCGTGGCCACTTCACAAAGGGTAAGTCAAGAGCAGGAGAAGTGGTCAGTCAAAATCCAACTTGATGTGACCTACAGTAGGTACTAAGTCAACAACTTAAACATTGTACTGAGGATTTAAATGTCAATTACGAGCGATGGGTGAATGAGGAGTTACCTAATGTTTGATTCATCTACATCATCAGCTTAGAAGTACTCTGATCTCATCACCTGTTCTTGGGAAAACGTCTCTCAAGAACAGCTTTAACTCATCCTCCCCATCTCTACCACCATTGATAAACCCTGCTCTTGCTTCATCAGCTCTCAAGATTATATCCTCCACCCGTTCAAAATCTGCACAGAATTTCTCGCAAGCATTATCGACGATTCGTCTCACCAACGTTCTATTATCTAGTTTGCCCAGGAAGTTTCTCGTGTCATCTGTGGCAGAGGGCAGAAATGCATCTAGCTGCTGTGCAATGGTAGCTAACTGGTTGGGGTCGTTATATGACGATGCAAGATCGTCGGGCGCAAAGACCGTCTCTTTCAATGAGCTCAACCCAGACTGCTGTAACAACCAATTATGCGTAATCTCTGTAAGGTCTGTCTCGTGGCGTTCAAGGCGTGGTTCTAGATCCAATGTCGCACGTTGAGAGGTGAAAGCATGGGATTTCAGGGTCGCAATTGTAGGATCGAGATAGTTCAAAGCGAAGATGTGAGAGTCTTGCGGATGGTGCAGACGGCGAGCCATGTCCTCACAGCCGGAAAGAAACGGATCAAGCGCCTCCTGCAAGATTGGCTCAAAGCCTTGCATGCGTTCAGTAGAGTCTGTGATCATAAGCGAAGTGTCATAACTTTTTATCAACACTTGAAGCGTATGTAAGGCGTTTACGAGGAAGTCGGGCATGGCAAGATCCTCATCGGGTGCTGCGGTCGATAACGTGTCGATCTGTAGATTTGTAACTTGGTCTCTGATTATAGATTTGAAGGTACGTATGGCTGTATCTGAAAGGGGGTCCAGTATTTCGAGCAGCTGGGACTGTTTTCCTAAAAGATTTGAGAAGATGTTTCGGTAGAAAGTGATAAGATTAGCAATTTTGTATACGAGAGCAGCATCCTCGTGACTTTGGATCACTTGTTCAGTTCGTTGTTTTAGCTGTCTGAATACAGCAGATAGATCACGGTCGACTAGCTGGTTGTGCGCCTTGCGACCGTCGAAAACCGGTTGTGATTCAGTGTTGTCCTCATCCTCTTCCTGACTGACCCTTGACCACGGCTCACTCTCGATGCCAGCTTGGATACCTTTAGCTATCTCGTCGCCTTCTGAAATGAAGAGGACTTCAAGGGCCTCCCGCTCTGATACCGTTGCAGAATGCGCCCATGCAAACATATCACCAACATATCGAAGTGGGTCATGAGCTGAAAGTTCGATTGCCTTGCCCATGACTGGATGGTCAGGGTCTGCTGGGGCGCCTGTGAGCGTGGCGTAAAAGTTGTTTGATAGTGTGTTCTCTCTAGCTTCTGCGAAGAAATCTAAGCAGCTTTGGAACAACGTAGGCCGCTCAGCCAACACTCTCAGTGCTCGCCGGATAGCTGCACCTATTTGAGGGTTTTCCAAGTCCAACGACTTGATCTCACGTTGAATCCATCTATACAGCTTCTGGAATGCTGCATTGAGATGCTTGGAACTCTGCTCTAGGATTTCAAGACCGAGCCGCTGGTTCTCCAAGCCTAGCAGGACCTGAGAGTCTTGATGTATCTTCTTGACACGAGTAAGTATACGGAAGAAATTGTCGTCCACGGGCTCTGCAGTCGAGGTCAAGAGGGCCAGATCAGTATCTGACACGACGAAGTGAGTCTGAAAAGCATCGAGCATCTGCTGCTTTGCCTCAACTTGACGCTTGTCTTGTAAGATGGAACGAGCTTCATCTAACATAGGACCAGTCTCACGATTGGCGGCATCGACACGCTTACGTATCTCACTGCAGCTTCGGTTCAAGTCCTTGATAGTGGCACCGATATGTCGTAACTGAGCTGCTACTTGTCCGAAGTCGGCCAAAATCTCCCCATTGCATTGGATCAACTCAGCTTGTACATCCAGACGTAGATTTCGTCGGGTATCAGGAGTGTTGTGGAGATCTCGTCTGTCTAAGAGAGAGAGGGAGTCTCTAATGTCCAGATCTGCATATGACTGAGAAAGAACTGAGGTGATACGATTCTGCAGCGCATTGGACCTAGGTAATGTTCCTCCAGTTGGTGACTTGGGAGAGAGGATATCGCCATCCATATCTGAACCTAAGGTTTGCTGGAGGTATGGAGCTGCCATCTTCTCCAACAAATGGAGATGACCTTCTCTACAAGTTGAAGCATCAACAAGCTGCAACACTCATGTCTTCCCCCTAGTTGAGGTAGACCTCACAAGGCAATGCCATATGCAGCGAACTCTAAGAGCCCATCCGAATATTTCCTCAAAGCGGTCTAGCTTACGGCTTCCGTCGGCAATCCCCTCCCGCTGCGGCCCAGGGATAGCTAGATTGCCATCTGCAGGAAGTCTAGATATCGACAACAACTGGGACGCTTGATAACGAGCCCAACCTTGCAGGCTTAGGACAGTGATCTTTAGAGTTGACTACTTTGATTCCTTTCTGATCGCTAGACACGAGTGATCAAGCAAGCAAGCGTCAGTCTGGCCTGGCATCATTTTGCGGGTACGGCATTGTCTATAGCGTGGAGGCCATCACAAAGCTGCGTTACGCTGCGTTCCATGGGTTGCAAATCAAGCATCCACCTACTCGTAACCAAGTATTCGTGCATGCTTTCACTGTGGCAAAGGTTGCCTGGTCTCACGTATGCGAAGGCGCAGTTCCCAGCAGATGCTACGAACTGCGTGAGATAAAAGATGCGTAGAAATACAGACGAGACTACTAAGGTATTCCCCAGGCAGGCTGTGCACAGCCACCTTTCCCTCCACTTCTCTTGCTAGTGGGGTCGCAGGGCGCTACGTTGCCCTCGTGGAAGATGCAGGATAGTCAGACCTTACGTCTTCCTCTACCGTGCTCTGCCTTGAAGCTCTTCTCCAATATTCCACGATTTGTGACCTGCAACCTACATCTGACTTTACTTCCTCGAGATCCCTGCTTCAACCACCACCCCACCTGACCGTGAGCCGGAACCGCCAGACAGATACATTCACGACATATTGAGGAGGGGCAAACAAGATGGGCAAGAGGTCAGTAATCCGGTCGTCCTTCTCTGCTCGTCACTTCCTCCGCAAACCTGGATTGTAACGCCATAATGCCTGCCTGTCTCGTCACGCGAACAAGTGACCGGTCGAACAGCCTCAACTGCAACATGATCATCCACATCCGATACCCTTTCGTCATGTACGCCCACACCTCGTTAAGATAATCGAACCCGACCTCCCCAAAGCTGACCCAGCTCGGTCCCCCTGCATTCATCAGCCATGGCGAACACACCTGGATCAATGAGCAAAGTCCATGACATATATCCTGACGTCGGCTACAACTGCAAAGACGAGAGCGCGAGTGAAGACCACCGCGACAGCGATGTTGAGACGAGCAATATCCTCCCGGATGCCTTCGCAGGCGTGGTCAAGCATGCGCGGGCAAGACCCTCACGCGTTCCTCGCCAGATCTCCGTCAGCTATCCGGCCTTCAAGCATAAACAGGAGGTGGCCCTCAGGATTGGCATCAAGCAATTGGAGGAAGGGATGAGCAAGAGCGCAGGCATTCAGAGCATAGTGATCGGCGAGAATGGAGAATGGCTAACGCTTTATTTTTGTGCGGCAAATAGTCAAAGTAAGCTTTCACAGCAAGAGCTATCAGACCTTCAGAAAGCCACACATTTCGACAAGAAGGAGTTGCAGCAATGGTACAAAGGTAACTTCCTCTCGAAGCGGCCACCTCTTCATGCACCACATGCACAGCGGATACTGATGGTATACGTCCAGGCTTCCTTAAGGACTGCCCAAGTGGCATGCTGAGCAAGCCCGAATTCCAAAAGATCTACAAGCAGTTCTTCCCCTTCGGCGATCCGTCCTCCTTTGCCGATTATGTATTCAACGTCTTCGACTCAGACAAATCTGGGAGCATCGACTTCAAAGAATTCATCTGTGCGCTATCCGTCACCAGTAGGGGTAAGATGGAGGACAAGCTTGATTGGGCATTCCAGCTATACGACATTGATGGGGATGGCAAGATCAGCTATGAAGAGATGCTGTCAATCGTCGAGGCAATCTACAAGATGGTAGGGTCGATGGTGAAGCTGCCTGAGGACGAAGACACGCCAGAGAAGAGAGTGAAGAAGATATTTAGAATGATGGATAAAGATGGTAAGACCGATATGCTCTGCCCACTCTTCACAGCCGATGGAAAAGCCAATCTCTTGAGGGCTGAAGTTGAAAGCTGCTGACACGCGTCACCTACAGAGAATGGTAGTCTTGACATGGAGGAGTTCAAGGAGGGGAGTAAGCGTGACGAAACCATCGTGTCGGCTTTGTCACTCTATGATGGGCTGGTATAATCTCGACAACGGGAAGCCACGATCGCTACGAGTTCCATGCCTTCCTTTTCCACTTCGCCCTTTTCCTTCGAGAAACCCCAATACCTGAGCATTTGATTTGATGAAGCATAGAGGCAAGGGTTTGAGAGCGGCGGTGTCCTGACATAATTCCTGTATTGAAGTTTGCAACGAGCCCTGCGTTTGCTGGAGGAGAGGAGGTTCAAGTATTGTATTTGGGAGTATGCTTGCGCAGAAGAGCCCAGCCTTCCCTTAGAAACAGTTTCAAGTGTCCTGCAGAAAACCTTCTTCTCACTTCTTTTCATAGCGAGCATAGTACTGTCTCAATGCCTGCTTATCTTAGGTACTCATGTGTTTGCTTGGGAGAGCCGACTGTATGTATGCGCAGTGTAAAGAACATTTTCCAAACAATAAGGCACCAGGCAAAAGATGATACTCACTACGTCACCGTTCCCAGGCATCCAAAGCTTTTGCACATGAAGACTCCAGGGAGCGTATGTTTGGGAATGCCAAAACGCAACGATATGTTACATTTCGTAGTCTCTAAAGGACAACAGCACTCATGAAATATATGACAAGTTCATAATAGATCTAAAAGCAGACTCTATACCATCATTTACCATTCACGACGACATCATCGGTCTGCTCACCAGTGGATAGTGAAGGTGAAGGCGAGGAAAGTCTCGGTCTAAACCTTATGATGGCAATCTGTTACGCACGTTAGCATTCCTCGGCATTGATGCTCACGATAGAGAGGCGGACTCACAGACTGCTCTAAGCCGAAGAACAGGCTCTCCCCATCACTACTCCATGCCGCTCTAGGTTCTGTCACCTGTTTCCTTACGTCTTCGTCGACACCATCCTTCACCGCATCACCACTGCCATTCGGTTTCGCATTCTGAGATGCTGTGAGAGTCTTGGCGTTGGGATTGTAGAATTGCGGCCCAGGCACCCAAGTGGTGAGCTTCTCGCGTCTCAGCCTGTTATTTTGCTTTCTGTCATCATTGCCGGTGCCAGGAATGAAGTCTTGTAGTCTCCAGAGCTCAATCTTCGAGAGACTCACAACTGCTAGATGTCCCCCATCTGGAGTCCATGAGGTAGACAATGAAGCACCCTTCTCGGCTTGCATGTGCCACGAGTCCGTTTCCTTTACAGCTATGGGCTCCTGAAGAGGAGAGGAGAGGGTATATAGGCGACAGGAGCCGGATGTAAAGGTGATTGCGAATGTTGCGGCCTCAGGAGAACGATCCTGGTCAGATGTTTTCGCTGAAGGTCGCATGGAAATATCACTAGGATTGCCATCGAGCGTTAATAGACCTTCACGAAGATCTTGCGATGATGACGTTGATGGCCCGTCAGTGCAGTACACCAAGGCTCGGCTATTGGGTGCAAGCAGGACTGTGACACTGTGATAAGGGTCATAACACAACTTCTCGAAGTCGTTCTCGGTTGCCTTCCAGCTCGGAATGCGGTCGTGTTGGATCTCCTCAAGACTATGCAGCGCGATGGATTCAGCAGTGAAACTGTCAGGTGTGTTGAGCCCATTCATAAAAGCTCTACGCGGGACGTTAATTTGGAAACGGCGGAAGAGACCTTGCTGTCCACACACACTGAAGCTGTCATCGCTCGTCCACGCTGCGTCGCATGGCATGCGCTCGAGAATGCACCATGCGGCTGGCTCGTCTCGGTGCTGCATTTCACGGTCCGTCTGGTCGCTCTCTGAAGATGGCGTGTTCCACACCTGAACCAGACCACCTTTGACACTGATCTTGAGGACAAGGAGACGTGTTCCTGATGGATTGTATATCATCTTAGAGACAACACTAGATGATGTCTCAAGCGGCGGGCCTGGAGGATAAAGGATGTTGCCATGCTCCGCACTGTAGTCAACTATCTGCTGGTCAGGCTCAGCAGTACCATCAGGTAGATCCCTTGTTCCATCGACAGCGAACGTGGCAACCTTGCCGCCAGGATGCCAAGCAAGTGCGGTTACCATTGAATTGGGCCGCATACGGATTGGATCTGTCGTGCTCAGTTGTGCTGGCTCTGTTTCGTTACTACAAAAGACGGGAATTTCGTAAGAGCGGCACAGATTTTGGCCTGCAAGAAGCAAATGCTGGTGCGTTATGTCTTTTGCGTCGGTTGCTGGAGTCCAGGAAGCATGATCGAGCGTCGCATCAGGGCCTTCAACCTTCCAATACAATGTGTCGAGTTTCTGCGTGGACTTTTCGTCAGTCTGTGTAGCAACATCCATGCTGTCATATCTCTCCGGCATCTCAACAATTTCGGTTTCTTCCTCCACTGCCGGACTAGCGACTTCAGCATCGCCTTCGGCGAACGCTTCAGCGTCGACAGATGCTGGAGTCTTTGCATCTAGGTCCATGCCGTTTCCCCCATTTACAGCGACGTCTGCTCCCTCGCTCCTCCGCTGCCGCTTGGCTGCTGGAGTTGGGAACTCGTCAGGCGCACGTAAACCACCTAACCCAGGCCTCTGCACCCTCCGCTTGCTCCTACTTCCAGGCCTTGAGTTTGCCCTCCCACGTCTCTCGGCGCCAGATAGTTCCTCGTCATCGACAGGCCCTAGCCTTTTGGGGAGGATGACAGATTGCGATCCTGTCCATTGGAATCGCCTGTGTTCCCTTGTCTGTTGTGCCTGCAATTCATCAAAGTATAACCCATCTTGAATGACGGAGATCAGTTCGTGTCTGCCGACTGCTGTAGCAAAGGGCAGCTTCTCGGGTTCTTTGAACTCTGGTAACCTATGCCAATCGCGCCATAAGGCCTTGCATGCGTTTTCGAAGCCGGATTCTTGCAGGTAGCGAAAGATGAGGTAGTTGACGTGATCACTGCTCAGTGGTCCCGCTGTACTCCCCCGTGACGAAGCTCCTTCTGTTGTCGCCGCTGGCGCCGCCATGATGGAAGGGTACCGTTGGAGATCCTGGTCGAGCAAGGCTGCAGGTGCATTAATGGGGCGCGCGCGGAGGAGATTTACACGAATGTGCCGATCAGGCAGTCTATTTCTGTAAAGTCGCTGCTGCCGGCCTCAGGCTGATGATTGAAACTTGGTGGAACAATGCGGCGACCATGCGCGAGTCTGTGTGAGATGGCGGGATGGAAGAAGATTAAGGTGTTTCGTGAATGCGCACACGTACCAGATCAACAACGGGAATGCTTCTGGTCGGGTCGCTAGCCAGAACGGTACAGAGTGCGCAGTGGAGATCTCCACACAAAGCCAATCTGAGTGGTGCACACCACGGCTAGTCCCGTGTCGGCGTGAGGCTGCGTGAGGCTGTGTGCCTTGGTGCCTTGCATGACCCTTCCACTGCACGTACTGTACGTGTGTCATGTGTGTCTCGGTGGTGTGCCTTGTGTGCCTCAGGACTGCACGTGCGAGTAATGTCCTGTGCCGCCTCCCAAAAGCGCATACGTCTGCTGCCACCGCCCAGCATCACAGCAAAGCATACTGTCGTCTTCTTACCCACTCCAAGGGTAGGCGTGACTCTTTGATTCTTCGTCGCCCACGTCGTTTGTTGTCAACTGCGCTCTCGGCTCCAGTCATCAGTAATCACACGAAGTGGTGTGTCTGGTGCAGGGAGGATGGCATTCAGACTCAATCTTCCACCTCTCACTCGAGCTTTGTTGCTAGTGTTGCTGCTACTCTCAGGACTGAACGGTACTCTGCGCTTTCGCAACTATGCCAACTCCGACTCGGCTCCTGACCTCCCTGGATTGGCAATCCTAACAGGCGCAAAATGGGCTGTACCTTTCCTCGTCCTGGTTCCGACAAAGTCGCACTGGTACCCATGGACCTTCCTTACCAGCTCTCTGATTGAGAACAATGCAGTGAGCTTGATCGTCAGCTCGATCGTGGTATGGTTTGGCGGGAGATACCTGGAAAGAGCATGGGGAAGCACTGAGTTTGCTAAATTTGTCCTTTTCACTACAATGATACCCAACCTTTTGACTTTCATCGTATACGACACGTGGTTTCTCATCACAGGGGTTGATCGAGAATAGTAAGTGGTGCTGTTAGTGTATCCTTCCATAGTCCGTGGCTTCTCCTGACATGCGTTCGACAGCTACACTCCCATCAATGGCCTCCTTGCCCTTAGCAGTGGCTTCCTCGTCGCTCTTAAACAACTAGTACCTGAACACACCGTCTCTCTATTCTCCAATGCCGTTCGAATACGTATCAAGCATTTCCCCTCGATCTTCATTCTCGCCAACATTCTTTCAGGCCCTTTGCTTGGGACTGATACTGCTTTCTGGCTTGCGCTCTTTGGCTTCTACACCAGTTGGATCTACCTACGCTTCTTCCGCATATCAGAGATTACCGCAGCTGTAGGTGGTGAGAGTGGCGAGGGCGGCCAACCTGTCGTCATGAAGGGCGATGCGAGCGATACTTTCACCTTCGTAAGCTTCTTCCCTGATATGGTACAGCCATGGCTACGGCCGGCTTGCAACGCAGTCTGGGCAGGGCTTGTGAGTCTGGGTGTTTGCGTCGATTTTAGCGATGACGCGGTGCAGAGTTCGAACGTCAATGCGGCCACCAGAGCAGATGTACCTGGGTTAATGAGTGGTGGGGGCAGAAGGGCAGAAGCCGAGAGGCGGAGGGCTTTGGCATTGAAGGCCCTGGATCAGAGATTGAGTCAAGCAGCCGCAAGCAGAAGCACCAATGCTCTTATCGTGCAAGAAGCCCAGTCTGGTATGAACAGTGGTGTGCCAGAGGCTGCGTCGATTGTTACCCAAGAGTCGGTGAAGGAGGCACAGGCGTAGTTGTTCGCCCTAGCTCGAAGCTCAATCTACTGCATTTCAGTGTTTTCCTGTCATCTATCTCATTGTTAGTGTTCTCGTACGGTAAGGTGAGATGCGCACATTCAATAGTATAGAATGCTTGAGTTGAAACACAACATACATTAGGCGTAGGAACGTAAACTGGCATGCTAGCCTAATCGCACGATTGCCAGCCAGACCATTGAGGCTGCAAGACTGCGGCTACGCGTACCTTCCAAATGTAGCCGCAAGCACGTTGCTGCTCGACTAGCTGCCACCGCTACCACTTTTCCAGCGTCTCGCTTCTTAACTCCTGATCTTAGTAACTCTGTAATATAGTAAGTTGTCGGCGTCGCCCACTACCGGACCTTGTGCACGTTCACAGCATCCTGCAGAGAGGACCGCCGCGTAGCTGTGCGTTGCCACTCATCTCGGAAGCTGGGGCTAATCTTCAGCCATGATGTTCCAATCTGGATTGGGCACTCCGTCATGGCTTGCGAATTTTGCGGATGGGTTCAGACTGGGGAGAAACCTATTCTATCTTGCAAAGTACACAGTACAGAACCGCGATCACTGGCTCACGGAATGGTCTACCGATGCCAGCGTAGAAGAAGATGATTTGGGCTGGCCAGTCTATGCTCCCTTACCTCATCCGCGTTGCACTCGAATCTTCTCCATAAGAAGTGTTGATACGCTTGCAGATGTCAAGATTGTCTGCAAATTCAGAGTGATCAACTTGGAAGCAGACAACATACCATACACAGCCCTGTCCTATACTTGGGGTGAGCCAGAGGTCGTTGGAGACTACGCTCTGAAAGATGACCGACCGAAAGAGGCAAAAATCAAGTTGATAGGCGAAGAAGGTAGTGTCGAATACAAGTATATCTCACGAACACTTTATATCGCTCTGCGCCAAGTATGGAAGCGTATCCGGCATGCATATGTCTGGGCAGACCAGATATGTATCGATCAGGACGATACCAGTGAGAGATCACGCCAGATCGAGCTCATGGGGTCCATCTACTCCCAAGCGAAGGGTGTTTTAGCATGGACTGGTCATGACAGTACTGAGAGTCCAATGTTCGAAGAACTACACACTCTTGCTACGGAATCGCTGCCTGCTATTTCACAGCACATACTGCAGCACCGTAACATACCGAGAGCTATACGGAAGGGTACACTGACTTCAGACGTGAGATTCTCCACCATCGACGATGGCCTGGGAAACGAGTTTTCTGGGCGGCTCGCTTACGCTGCAGTACGTTTCTGGTCGCGGCGTCGATATCTCTCACGAGCTTGGATCATCCAGGAGTTGGTCCTTGCCAAGAATGTTGAGTTCATGCTCGAGAACTGGGGACTGAATCTACACGAAATGGTCATACTCGCCGCGTGGCTGGGTCCCTCATCAGTTGTGGACGAGATCATGTACAGTTTCCCCTGGCGCAGTACACATACTTCGGGCCGTGGTTTCGAACTGTTTCAGGTATTTGGGATCCAGATTGTTGTCCATGGGGGAGGGATTAAACATCAACCTTTCCGAGAGATGCTGTCAATAGTATATGGAGCACATGACTCGGATACATTCGAAGCTGCATGTTTGGAGTGGCTAATCACATTGACCCAGTGTAGAGGGTGTGCCGAGCCTCGGGAGAGACTGTTCTCTCTGCTCGGCATGCTTTCAGCATTGATGCACAAGGATGTGTCACAGGTACTTTCAACTGACTACAACACGTCCGTTGAAGAACTCTTTCAATCATATGCAAGGCGACAGCTCCAAATTTTGCCGCACAGAACCTTCCTGAGCCTCGTTTGCGACCCAAAGGAACGTACGCTCAGTCATGTGCCGTCTTGGGTTCCGGATTTTTCTCGCAAAGCAGCGACGGCCACATTGTTGAGTAGCTCTCTCGAGTTTCTGAGCGCCGTAAACTCAGAAGTTGGAGGTCCGCTTTTTGACGCCTCAAATGTTCAAGGCGATATGAGTGGTAGCAAGACTCTTGTCATAGAGGGATCGCAGCTGCATTTATGTGGATACAAATGCGGTACAGTTACATCCCACTCTAAGCATGTTGATCTTTGTGATGCAGATCTGCAGACGACCTTACCCGTTGCATACTCCTGGCTTGCGTGGTTATTTGATGCATGCTATGTTCATGGACCGACATACACTCCTGGACAGGACACGATCAAAGCGATATTGTGGGTGATACTACGTGGCACGCCAAACGAGGATCAATGTGATGAGATCATGCAAGAATTCATTGACTATATCACCCTCTCCACCACCCAAGCGCTGATGTCTCAAGCAAACCGTCCGATTGGAACACAGCTTCTGAACAGCCTCAACATCATGCAAACTTGGAACTCACCATGGCTTCCAAGAGCTGACGATCCCATGCTGGTCTACGCGCAATCAATGCTGCCAGTGGAGGATCCAACTGATACAGTACGCTGGCTGCAGTGTCTCAACTCAGCGGTGACTGACTTCGCAATCCGTACATGCCTCCCTCCAGGGTTTAAACCGGAGAATCCTGTTAGGTTTAGAGAACTCATCGAAATGCTCTTATCGCCATATTGTAATGTGGAGAATTTTTCACAAAGCGATATAGAGAACTTGGAAGTGCTATCTAAAGACACGTCTCTTGAGAACTTCCAGAAGCTTACGCTCCGCTCCCAACGGTGCGATAAATTCAGACGAAGGCTGATCACTCAACCAACGGCTGTGCTGTTTACTACCGAGAACGGACATTTTGGCAGCTGCACACAGTCCACTCAGAAAGGCGATGAGATTTGGATCGTGAATCACGCTAGAGTTCCTTTCTTGCTTAGGCCGCTTGGCGGAGGCTGCTATACTTTAATCAATGAGGCGTACCTTCATGGTGTCATGTTTGGTGAATTCTTGACTAACGGTCTTGCCGGCGAAGAGCAAGAGCTAGTGATTGTCTGAACATAACGATCAAAAAGGGTTGGGCCTCAGTACTGGAGAGAGCGTTCCCCCGTAATACGCCAACGGTGTACCGTAGATGCGCCCAGGGTACAGTATGAACTTCCGGTTGGCATGACGAGGAGCCAATCTTATCTTCCATTACTGCCGCGCTCCCTCAAACAGTCAAGTAAGGATGTTGCAACGCCTCGGCTGCCGTCAGACGTTTGCCACTCTCAAATCTCACCATGCAACTGACTAGGTGAGTCGCGCCTGGGCTGGCCTCAGTCAAAATTTTCTCCCAGCCCATGCCGGGAAACTTCCTGAACGCCATCTTGCCCCAGTCTGGAAGCTGATTCGCTTCTGGCCAAACTGTCTCGTCTGGCGTGCCTAAAGTTTCGAATTGACTCCTTATCAGAGCTAGCTCGCTCCCAAGGTCACCCGAGTCAAACAGGGTGTGCTCGTCCAGACAGACAACCTGCGCGGCCACACACCCAGCAGCCCACATGTCTAGTGGAGAGCCGTACGTTTGACTGCCGAAGAGGAGCTCTGGTGGACGGTAACTGGCAGTGCCAACTTCATGGTGCTTTTGATCTGCCGGTTCAGAGGCCGGGTCCGTTGGAGACCAGGCTATGCCAAAATCGCTGAGATAAGCAGTCTCTCCAGCTTCAGATGAAGCAGGTGAGATGAGAATATTTGATGGCTTGATGTCTCGATGCAGGATTCCAATACTATGCAAATGCGCAAGTCCCGAGAAAACGTCTCGCAACAGCGATCTGCGCCTTATGTTTGTATTCACCTGATGGTTCTGAAGAAGAGTGGACAGGTCCAACGGCATGAACGGGAAGACCAGAACGAAGTGACCACCAGCTTGTTCGAACGTCTCTAGCAAAGGAACTATGTTCGAGTGAGGCGCGGCGGATTTGAAGATGCGTGCTTCTCGTACAGAATCATGAGGCGCAACCGTCATTGCAGGATTTGTAACCTTGAGGGCCACGAATTCTCTCATCGAGATGGTTGATTTCGAGGCGTCGTTTTCGACAATTGGCTTGGTCGCAGAAAATACTTTAGAGAATAATCCATCCTTAAAATGCGAAGCGTTAGTATAGCGGCCGATGCGGACTCCAGCAGTTGGTATGTTGGGAAGAAAATCATCGTCCGGAACCTCGTCTCCACCAGGCTTTGAAGTCTGGACTGAGCTGTGCAGAAGCTGTATACTCTTTGTACAAAGATCTTCATATTCTTGCTATGGAGCGGTCAGATCATAGCACTCGGAATACAAGATGCAGTTATTGCTCCTTACTAGTGAGCTTGCCTCCTTTCTGGAAGCCTCTTCCGACTTCTTTGCCCATTTGGATGCATCTGAGGATGTACATTCAGGGTGCACCGTCTTGTAAGCTTTGGTACTACTGGAATATTAGTATAGCAAGAACACATCACAACATCCTCTTTGTTGTAGGGCACTCACTTGCATTTTAGATATCACTTGTAGACGCTCTGAAAAGCTCAGTATCTCTCGCCAGCCATCTAAAGTCTCAGCCATGGGAGCGTGACTCTCTATAGACCTATTGGGAGGAATACACCACGGTGATCTGAAGTTGTCTACATCTTGAGTGATTGCACCACTGAATGGATGGAGCTAAACCATGATGCATTGTCCACAAGCCGTACCTCGAATTCCGCAGTGACGCACGCGTTCGTAGCCTAGAGCTCAGACGCGGCTCAAGCTCACCTCGAATCAGCATCATCAAACGATATACCGTCAACTTGCTACCATTAAACAACCCCATCAAGCCAACTTCCGCATCACGACCGATCACAGATAATTTCCTCAGCTTAGCAGACCTCTGAACAGCGAGCAAGATGGATGCGCTAGTAGCACAGTATTCCCGGCCTCAGGAAGATTTAGACAACGACCAAGACCTCCAGAGCCAGGAGCTCGATTCCTCACTCGCGTCCTCGCTGAACCTCAAATTCGCCCTGCCGCCTGTTGCACAGTCATCATCATGGCTACGCGCGATGACTGATGACCATACCAACCCACAGTGTCCGATCAAGATCGCCCATGGTACGACCACATTAGCCTTCAGATTTAAGGGTGGTATCGTGGTCGCAACGGATTCACGTGCGACAGCAGGGAATTGGATTGCCAGTCAAACAGTCAAGAAGGTTATTGAGATCAACAGCTGTTTGCTTGGAACTATGGCTGGTGGTGCTGCTGTAAGTTTCCTTGGATGAAGGGAGAGGAAAGGAAGAGGGGGAATGGTATAGGCCGGACATTCCCCGAGGTCGGCTTCTAGCAGGCATACTGTTATTGCATGGGAGGGCTAGCTGAGTCATGAAGAATGCCTCACTAACGATGAATTTTGCTATCAGGATTGCCAGTACTGGCTCGCATACCTTGGCATGCAGTGCCGCCTTCACGAGCTACGGAACAAACGCCGAATCACTGTTGCTGCTGCCTCGAAGATTCTCGCCAATCTCGTCTACTCATACAAGGGCATGGGACTCTCTATGGGTACCATGTGCGCCGGTGTCACGCCCTCCGAAGGCCCTGCACTCTACTACATTGACAGTGACGGCACGCGTCTAGCCGGCAACCTCTTCTGTGTTGGCAGTGGTCAGACGTTCGCATACGGTGTGCTCGACGCAGAGTATAGATACGATCTCAGCGATAGCGAGGCTCTAGAACTCGGAAAGAGAAGCATCCTGGCTGCGACGCACAGGGATGCCTTTTCTGGTGGATACATCAACCTTTATCATGTCAAGGAGGACGGATGGGAGAAGCTTGGCTTCATGGACACGAACCCAATATTCTGGGAGACCAAGCTGCAGAAGGGAGAGTTCAGCAACGTAGAAGCAAAGTTTACCTCTGGTGAGAAGGCGATCTAGATCTAGCTCTGATTGGGGCCAAGGTGAGGAGCTTTAAATGGCGGAGATTCGCAGTGAGCACACAGCCAAGTCGTGTCAAGGATTAATTGGCCTTGCATATCGATGATCAGTGCAAGGAATACGTGAAGCCCGAGGTACGGCAAGAGCCCACGGCCCGCCTTTCAAGAGGGTCGAGTCTCCAATGAGATAATATGTTATGCCGCATTGAATGTATAACATCGAAAATCAGCATGTTCCAGATCAACAACTCCCATCACGTCTGGCTTTCACTCCCAATTAGAAGAGCCTAGGTGTGACGACATCAAAAAGAAGTGACCAAGAAACGGTTTCTGGAATCGGTAGTACCGACATCCGGCAATCTTGTGAAAAGGGGACGGCAGTCGGAGATCTCTTATTATTGCGCTGCTGCCGTAATGAGGGGGTCGTGTGCCTAGATGCATATGCAAGCCACACGGCAATCCTTTGCCGACAGTCATGTTAATTCCCAAGTCTCTTTTCCTCGCTTCTGCCTCAAGTTCACGTTCTGAAAATAGCCAAGACTGAATGTTATGCAGAAGCCCTGCACATACTCATCAATGCCTGGGCGGAACTCATGCAATGCTAAGACACAACCCTAAGAGTCGCCAAGCTGACTCGTCCGCGGCCTGTCGCTCATTTGGTGCCAGACATGCGTGTTCCACTCCGGTCCGTACTTCACGCTAGGGAATAACTGAAAGACAGCTTGAGCCAGTGGCCTACTGTTAACGGTCAGTATAAGTATGGGCTGAGTCTCCTCGCGCCAAGGGACTGAAGGGTTGATGGTGGCGACGGTGCTGTTGTCTCGCTCTCGCCTCCGCTCTGTTCCCAAATGTTGCAGTACATTCATTTCTCCATCGCAACTCGATCGATTTCAATTTGATTGATCCTCTCCTTTCTTACAATCCAAGCGACTGGATTGTTCGTTGTGAGTAACGAAAGTCACGATTTGCCTGAGAGACGGCATTGCCCGGAAATGATCCAACTTAATGCGCGCGGACGTCAATTGGGAGTCGCGAGTGCGTTGCTGTCATTGCTACTTTTTGCCTTCCTTCTCTTCGACAATGTAAGTTCTCATGTTTCCGCGAACTAAGCCAAGCAGGCTCCAATGGCCATTGGCTTAGTCTTCATAGATCGTTGATACGTCGACTAAGACAGAGTGGTAGACTGGCCCAGACGCCCTAATTGACAGTTCACTGCCTTCATATGCTGGACTTTACGGGAGCCACAATGAAGCAGACCTTGCAAAGTTTCAGGAGAAGGAGCAGAAACTTCACATCCTCTTACCAGCAAATAAGGAAGACTTGAATTTGTGTAAAACTTTGTTGACTTCTGCTGTTCTGGATTACCCTACCCCCGTTCTGATAGGACGGAACGAGACTACCGACACATGTAAGCTACCCAGCGTCTCCAGAACAAGCGCATAGTGATTGCTAACAAGACATGCATCAGACTACTTGCTCGGCGGTGGCAGCCATGTGACGAAGATATCGGGCACTCTGGAGTACCTCAAATCATTAGGTCCATCGCAAGACGATGATCTTGTCGTCATGATGGATGCATACGGTACGTTGGATGTGGCCCTTCACATCTGCTGGAACTGATGCTGACGATACGCGGTTGAAAGACATCTGGTGGCAATTGAGACCATCGACTTTGATCTCCCGCTATCATTCAATCAATCGAGCTGCTAACGCACGTCTGCAAGCACGCCTCGGTCGCGCCTTCGATGCCGAACGTCTATCACAGAAGATCATCTTCGGCGCAGGCAAGCGGTGCGCACCCAATCAACGGCACACGACCGCTTGCTACCCACTGCCTGATTCACCATTACCTATGGACATCTACGGCACCAACACTGACACTGTGATGGGCCGTAACGAATTCTACAGCATTCGTCAGCGCTTCTTGAACTCGGGGTTCATAATTGGGCCTGTTAAGGACATGCGGGTTATGTTCGCCCGTTCGTGGGAGAAGGTACAGAAAATGCCAACCTACAGCGATTGGGACAACGGCAGTGGCGGTTCGGATTTCATGTACCATGGCAGTGACCAGAGCATATTTGCAATCATGTTTGGAGAGCAGGAATACCAGCGCGAAGTCTTACGTCGGAAGCATCTATCTCGCTACGACAAAGCGGCAGGCAGAAATAAATCACCACACTTGTATCTAGATGGTACACTAGTCGACGACCCTTTGAACCCGAGCTTCACCCACGAGCCTATGGAGCTAGGGGACGACAATGTAGTCGAGTTCGGGATTGGATTGGACTACTTTTCCGAACTGATTCACCAGACTGTCAACTCGGAGCTGGATGCACGTTTCCTCATCTACAACAGCTCTACCTCCAGCCCAGACAATATCGAGGCGCAGATTGGCGAGACTGGTATCTTCGATTGCCCTCCTCGAGTGAATGGGTCTACCCTGCTACCTAATGATATCACGTCCACGCCCCAGCCACTCGACAACATGGGATGGAATGAGATCCCACTATATACGCACCTCTGCCTCAACACCGTCCCGCTCATGATCCACCATAATGGAGACAAGACCGCCAGAGAGCGCATGTGGTCTGACGTGTGGATGCAACCTTACGCGAGGCAGCTGCTGATGGATGTGCTGTCTCACAGTCCAGATAAGGCGGGCGCCGTGGACGCAGGGACTGGAGACCTACTAGGCTGGAAACAACTATGCCCAGCCGAATGGGAACATGAGATCTTCAGGGATGTCTAGCCGCCTTTGCCTCCATCTGCGCATACGCCTGAGGGACGATGAATATTGACGATCATGTTGCGGAGATAATTTATTATATAGCATCGAAAATGTTCAAGCTAATCCAAATACACATCCTCCGTGATCTGCGTCTGGACGCATGATCTGGAGCAACTTTCAAAAGTCGTGCCTTCGCTTTCAAGTGCCTTCCGAGGTCAGAGATACAAAATAGAGCCGCCCAGAAGCGCTCAACAGGAGAGAAATAACTTTGCACAATGAAGGGCAACCAATGCAATATTGCGTACTAATGGTTTTCAGGCAACGCCCACCATCCCTTGCCATCATCGAATATCTCCTCGTGGAATTCTCGACACACTTCATCCCACCTGATCCAGTTCTCACCAGTCCCAATCCCTCCGGGTCCGTCCCTAGCACCTCCCTTCCATATTTCTGACGGCCAAAACTCCCTTATAGCCTTGAATTGGGAGCTAGACGCTGAAATGTCCTCTGGTCCTTCTTGCGAAGAAACAAGCGTCCCAGATACGGCAACAGGTAAGATGGGAGCGTATATGAAGGCATCGAACAGAACACGCAAGTGAGAATGTGACCAAAGCAGATTCCACCATTGATGTCGAAGGTCCTTGTTGTTCTCTACATTGCCCCCGTTAAGCTGGATGATACCGGGGGTGATTCCAGTAAATACGTTGGTCAGCAGATCCACCTCATCCCAGCCTCTCCATCGCGGTAGCGACGGCTCGTATGAGAACGTCCAGAAAGGTGGCAGGGATTTCGCGATATCAACCTGTAGCTCCCTCGTGCGATGTTTCTCGCGAGGGATGCCATGGGCGTCCTGGACGGCCGCAAGAGAGGCAGTGTCGTTCATCAACAACCATGCTGTTTCCGCGGTGGAGGCAGATTGTAGGGAGAGACTTAGCTCGGAATTGTAATCAATACCTATGCCAAAGTCGAAAATGTGATCCGACCGTGCGGCCGCTTTGGCACTGACAGCCGACAGATGGCTCTCGTTCCACTTGGACGTCCCGCGGTGTTCCAAGAGCTTGGAACCGAGGAAGTGGTCATCATAAGAAGCGGAATGGCGTCGGACAAGCTCACGGAACAGTTCCTGCTCGCCGAAGATGTAGGGTAGAATCGGCTTTCGCTCGTCGTAAATCTCCCTCTCAGTGACAGATGTGCCTTCTTGCGGTGGGTATTGTTTCTTGAGCTTTGCCTCTGCCTCTGCCACTGCCTCTGTGAAGAGCTTCCTCATCGCCCGAGCGGTACCCATGACAACACCATCATGTAGATACTTTGGCCTTGAACGCTTGGCGTCCTCTTCGGGACCAAAGATACCCGGAGCAAGCGTGCTCTCAGGTACTGCATAACAAGCTGGATCTTCAGCGCTCCACGGCGCACAACTCCTCCGGCTTGCAAAGACGATTTCCTGCCGAATTCGCTTCCCGTGCGTGTTCTTGCCGTTGAGTTCGTTAGCGAGTCGTGCATCTGCACGGGCATTGATGGCGAGAAAGCGGTCGATTATCACCTGAGGTCGTAGCTGCATCCATATATCTTGTCCATCGATAAGTAGGATGAGGTCGTCATCGTGAGTGGAATCAAGGCTGTCGAGGTAGTCACTCACACCTCTGATTTTAGCCAGTTCTGCTGCTACAGCAGTGGACGCGTCGTCGATGTTCCAGTTGATGAAGAATGGAGTCGGATAACCAGCTACAGCGGCTGAGGCAAGAAGTTTACAGCTCTCGACTTCGGCATTTGGAGCTGAAATTAGCAGATGAAACTCTGCGGGTCTAGGACCCGTGGCATGGCTGGTCCCATTTGCGTAGCCGAGTACCTCGTCTGATGGTGCTGGTAAAGGCTAGCGATATTGATCAGCTCGCAGTCTCACCGATGCCACGCCCACTTAGACGTGAGAGGAGACTTACCAGAGTAACATAGTACAGAGCAGCAAATGTCGTCAGTAGGAATGCGAGTACAATTCTCCACTGACTGCTAATCAATCCTTTGAGACCAGTGGTAGTTTCTTCGTCGGTTCTGCCGTTGCTGGCTTTCCCATCTCCACCAAGTAGACGGTATGAAGCTTCCCTTAGATGCCCGTTCATCGCCGCTGTCCCACACCATTAACTCACAGGGCTCAAGAATCCACACCGGCTATGAGAAGATGCTCCAGTGAATGTGACAAAGAAAAAGGGCCGTAGAAATCCGAGATTGATTATTGAGTCATGCTGCGCTCGTTGTTAAGAGGAGAGGTAGAACAATTCCTAGCATGCAACACGTGGACCGCGTTCAATACATGCCCAGCCAAGGGGTTTAGTATGCTTGCTAATTACGTGCTGGGTGAGATGGGCTGAGGCGTTCCCCGTCACCCTAACCCCCCTCCGTACTTATTAACCTGCGCATTAAGTTTGCCGCGGGCGCACTAAGGCTTTGCCTGGAGTTTCAAGGACTACAATTGGCTGGAAAACTCGGCATGTTCGGATCCTTGGGGTCTTCGCCTTGGCACATCCTTTAAGGGGTCCTGAACGCATTATGGAACACTACACTTGAGCTGATAGTACACGGCATTACGCAGCCGCAACAGGTGTTCTAGGCACGGAAGAAGCTGCTATCATTTGATCTGGTCTGACAATTCCAGGTCGTTCCGACACTTTGCTGACTTACAATAATATACACGCGCAAAGAAACTCCATTGCGGTCAAGACTGTCGTTGGCGATCTGATGCTTCAGGTTATATAATGTTTCCAGCTCGCGTAGGCTCGTTTGCTCCGCCACGTGCCCCTTCCTGCACAGCCTCTCCTGCAACAGATTCCTTCTTATTCTCTTGCAGCATCGGCGTGGGATGGTAGTATTGGTCATCAGGCACGGTGTAGATTTCCTTCTCGTACGGCTTACACAGTGAGTTCCAGCTGTACCAAGCGCCAGTATCCGTCCATGCCCCACTGGTACCGCCCTGCACGAACTCTTGTGCGTCTGCTGTCATGGCCTTGTGCCATGTGATGTTTCCTATTGGCTCCTTGGAGAGCATATTGGAAGCGTGTATTTTGCCAGCTAACCGCAGATTGTTCGCTTGAGACTGAAACCACAAACGCTGCCACCAGATCTCGCGGAAGCTCTTCTCGCCAGTGTAGTGGATGATGACAGGAGCAGCCCCAGTAATGACGTTGTAATTGAGCTCGACTTCGGCCCAAGTGACGTCCGTTTGATTGCCTTTGTAATCTGGAGAAGAGACCATGGCCGAGAAGGGCCGTGGGGACTTCTGAATATCCTGAGGCAGGTTGAAGGAATGAGGCGAATATGGCGAAGAACGGTCCTGGAGCCAAAGCGCTCCTTGCTCCTGAGGGGATGGTAAAGAATCCATTGGCCGCATCCAAGTAAGGTACTGCTTCCAGAAGGCCAAAGTCTGGAATGCAGTGGAGGTGTAGTCGATACCGATATGGTACTCGACTTTCTGGCCAGGTTCGAAAGTGGGGTCAGAAGGCACTTTGTCTTGAGGTGCGGCATCCCCATAGTCCTCGTCTCTATATTTCCTGGCCTTGTAAACCTCCTGCAGTTCTGGCTTCCGGCTCAACCTTGCGTATTCCTGCTCGCCAAACAATTCGGCAAAGTAGAACTGATCCGAATCTGTGACGTGGTGGGTATGAATGCGCTCCAGAGTCGCGCGGAACATCTCCTTTAGATCCTGCAACGGCCCCATGATTGTCCCTGAGTTCAGCCAGCGTGGCATGTTGGCCGTCTCGCGTCCACTGGAAGTGTCAGGCCCAAAAGCATACGGCGGCAGGTCGGCTTCTGGCACAGCCCAGCATGCAGGTCGACGGAAATCGATCGGCCAGCAGATCTTGTCTGGACCAAATATGATGGTTTGGCGCATGTCGTGAGCCTCAAAGAGCTCACGCCCATACATCTCAATCACGCGCTGGTCTGCCTTCCTGTTCATCTCATAATATCTCTTAAGAAGCACATCTGGGCGTAGCTGGAACCAGATATCATAGCCGTCAAGGATCAGCACGAGATCATTGCCATATTCAGCGCTCTTCTCTTGCTGCTCCAGCCATCTTAGGATGCCTTGAACCTTAGCCAAATGCTGAACATACGGGTTTGCATCTTCGTGCTGGCCGTAGTTGATGAAGATCGGTGTTGGATAATCGAGAATCGTTGCTGATAACATCAGCTTGCAAAGATCGTGGTTGGAACTCGTGGCGGGTATTAAGAGATGTAGGCGACCCTTGGTTGGATCGCCTTTGTGTGTAGTGGTGCTCTTCGCAGCATCTTGGATCGCATCTGTCAGGCCGGCTACGTCTGGGTCGATGCCTTGAGTGAGAGTCGGAGACGCAAGAGTGTTTGCGCCTTCATGTGGTCGCAGGAAGGAGTTGAGTCCAAGCAGCACACTCAGTATGACCAGACTGCCCAGTATGACTTTCGCGAGTTTCGAGGTGAAGAGCCCGCTGATGGTGTTGCTACCTCCAGATGACCCTGTCACAGGGGTTGAAAAATATTGGCGAAGTGAGGACATGATGGCGCCGTCCAAAGGGCTACCGTGAACTCAGCATCAAGGACGAAGATTCCCAGTTCGACTGGAAAACAATCTCGTACTCTACGACACTATCGCACCCGCCATGGTGAAAGACAAGGCCCCTTGGCATTGTTTCCTCTGGAGGAAGATGATAGCACGCCATCACCATGTTGCCGGTCGGCTCCTTAGCATGGAAGATATCAGGCTAAGACATCCGTGTGGCGCAGTTGCTATTTGCGAAGAATCAACTGATAGTCCATCCAATTCATGGCCATCATTGCTCGCAATAGACATCATGGCAGCTGATGCGCTGGCCATGCTAACTTTCAGGCTCTAGTCCTGTAAGTGCCGTTGGTCCTAAATGATCTTGCCGGACACATCCGTGACTGTTATTCACCAGAGCCAAGATGACCTACACTACGCGATGACACAAAAGCCTTGGAAATCATGGTTTCGATGACACCTGATCGTGCAAACTTCCTTTAGCAGCAGTATCAAGGCTACGATTGCGGACGATTCGATTTGATCGATTCTGTCGACGCCGGAGATGGAAGAGCTTCACGCTGCCACCGTCTCATCTGCCATTGGCTGAACACTAGGTACACGCTACTGGATGTCATATCGCTTCGGACTTCAGCCGAGTAATACTCGTCGCCAACCTCACTTCGAGCCCAGGCACTTCCAAGTACTGCATCCCAAAAAGCTCAGCCACGCAAACCTCAAACCAGACCCTCTGCATATCTATGCCAGGCCGTCAGGTTTGAACAAGCGCGCTTGGTGTGTTTAATGTGCGGAAATTAGCATCAGCTTCGGCAGTAGCCTCAGCTTCCCGGCAACCCACCGCCAATCGTGCAGCCTTAAGCGCCTACAATGGCGGTAATACACCTCCCCATCCGCGACATCTCTACTGTTCAATCTCACACAGACGGGAAGCTAGTCTCACCGTCACTGCTAATGCGAGGCTATGAGCCGCATCACGACTAAACTGTCCCTAGCTTGATCTGTCTGCGGTTTCACAATTCTCCAGGTGCTCGTGCGTCACCTGTGCCATGGTTAAGGCATCGATGCAGGTGTTGTATATATCCACTCCTCTACTGAAGAGCATAGGTTTCCCTCTTGACTACTGGCATCTTGCAATTATCGTTGGTGAGGCCATCTGCTTCTTTTCTTTCGTTTTTCTTTACCACTGGGTGGTACTACATGTTCTGCAACATTTGCAAAGTGCTTTGTTCCTTTTTGATTGACCGATCGAATTAAGCCCTAGAGCACTTGGCTCACCACGCAGTCTTTAGCTGTTTACACACAACATCCTCTGGAAGGGCCGATCGCAAGGGGGCAATGCCTACTCTTCTGTTCACTAGAACCACTTTGAACTCAAGCGGCAGTGCAGCAGCAGCCGACGACCGAAAGTCCATCTTACTGGAGCCAGGCAAGATCGTCGTCTCGCGCACGACCTTCACTGCTGTCATCACGCTCTGCGCCCTGTTGACACTCATCTCCCTCCTGGGCATAGCCGGCCTCACCTACCGGGAGTACGCGCGCAACAGGCAGAACCAGATCGCCAAGACATGGGCGCTGAAGGGTGGCTTGCACAGCCAAGCATCCACCAGCAATCCCAAACGCATCACGTTGATGCGCAAGGCAGTCGACGACGAGTTCAGCTCCAAGTACGGAGGGTGTCTGACACACCCGGTCGTGGAGAACCCCTACTTGCTGGCTGCGGAACCGGTGGAATTGATGCAAGAAGAGCGGCTCTGCGAGGCCCCTGCTATACCTGCCAAGGCATGTAGAGGTTATAGAGAGGACGGGAAGGAGTCTGAGGGAGCCACTGCAAAGGCAAAGCGGAAGACCCAGCAGAGGATGAGTTTGTGGTTTGATGCGGCCAAGGGTCTTTGGGTGCAGAATCGGTAGTGAGACCGCAGCTAAACGCAGGCGGCCATGTATTACGTGGAGTCAAGCGCTAGGAAGATTCACACGAAGACTGACGGGCCCTTCACAATCACTTGCCAGCTACAAGATCACGGTTGGCATATGTATGAGCGTGTGTATTGAGCGGTGTACTAGACATATACACCTAACGACGAAGCCACACATAATGACAAAGACAGCTTTCACAACGCTAGTACGGACGTTATTTCTGTTTTATCACTTATTGTTATTTTCCAACGACAGGCTGGGGCCAGGTATGTAAGCAATTCCCACTCGGATTTCGAGTTTCTGTTTCATGAGTATAGGAGGGGAATAAATATGTACACAAATATCTCGCAATTTTCCTGTGCAATGAAGTGCAAGCTCGACTGCACATGGCCAAGCTGAAAAACCATGACATCCCCGCCTAAACTCCTGCCCTAGGTTCGTTCAAGGTACAACGCTGGAAGGTGGTGGTTCCAAATCAATAAGTCGAGGCATCCAGGGCAGAGCGGTGCGTCAGATCTCCTCTCCTCATCTACGCCGAACACTCCCCCCGCATGCATACGCTCTAGTGGTATCATTCTCATCCAACTTCATCAACATGGCCTTCCTTACCTCTGGCCCTCCCCTCCTCGCTATGCACACAATCTCGGAAAATCATGCCATTCCACTCCTGTACACGCACGCAGATGTGTCGAGGGCAGTCTATGCGGCGGCTGGCGCATCGACAGACACCTTCTCGATCTCGATCTTAGGCATGGCGGCGCCGGTGCCGCCGAGATCGGTCTGGCGGGCCTTTGGGTTCTTGGTGTAGTAGTTGCTGATGGCCGACTTGATGGCGTCCTCGGCAAGCATTGAGCAATGCACTATATCAGACGTTCCGTCAGTTTCCCGATTCAATTCCCACAAAGTCCCACTAGAGGGAAGAGGGGGGAGCGAAGGAAAAAAAAAACATACACTTCACAGGAGGCAGACACAGCTCCTTGGCAATCTCGGTGTTCTTGATCCTGCCCGCCTGCTCCAGCGTCATGCCCCTCACGAGCTGGGTCAGGTAGCTTGAGCTCGCAATCGCCGAGCCGCAGCCGAAGGTCTTGAACTTGACGTCGGCGATGGTGTTGTCCTTCGGGTCGACCTTGATCTGCAGCTTCATGACGTCGCCACAGGCCGGGGCGCCGACGAGGCCGGTCCCGACGTCCCCGTCGGTCTTGCTCATGCTGCCGACATTGCGGGGGTTGTTGTAGTGGTCCAGCACCTTCTCGTGGTAGCTCCGTTGCTGCACATGCTGACTCAGAGGTGTGACGGTGGTTCTGGCGGCGAGGAATGGGGTTGCTGCTGGTCTGGTGGCCGTAGCGAGGACCCTGCTAGCTTGCGCTGGAGCAGTGGCGACGACGCGCTTGAACATTGCTGGTAGATGGTGGGTATGAGTTGTCTTTTGCCTTCGTGTGAGCTTTATCGGATCTCGATAGTGGTGGCCGATATAGGTCGTCGATGGCTGAAATGTGTTTGAGGTGGGAGGAGGTCAATGGAAAGAGAGGGGGAGGGAGAGAGGTCTATAGGGATTAGAGGGAAGATCTGGATGATGTAAAGTTGAGAGGGCAAAAAGGACTTGGCGCTCGAGAACCTCCATCCATAGGCTGGACGACTCGGCGATGATCGGTGTTGCGGAGATAAAGGCCCTGAGCTGCTTCAAGTTTGCTTCGGGTCGCTGGTTTGCTGCCACGTTGGGACTAGACTTGTCCGCTATCTGATCCTCGTCACGTGCATATCGTCTTGTGTCTCGAGAGGTTTGGGAAACAGGAGAGAGGCCCCCACGAGTAAGCCATTACAGTAGACGGTTGTGAGCGTGGAGAGACAATCGCAACGTATCCTGGGGACTCTTGCAATGAGAGTTACAGTGTCGGAGCCAACAACATCCGACTCAGACATTTGTTGCAAATTGGGAAATCGCTGATGCTACCTCTAAACCATAGACCCTTCCTGCCATCTCCAATGCGCTCGCGACAAGAATGAGACAAGGGTATTACCATAGAACATGAACTCAAATCTGACTGTGCGAACGCCCTTGATCCTATCAGCAGACCATCATCGCGCGCCCTGACACCAGAACACTGCTCCCTGCAATCTTTGCACTTCCAGCCGTCAAGCCATCAAACATGAATGCGGCGTTTGCCCAGATGGATACGACAGCTTGCCAGGGCTAATACTCCTGGTGAGCCGGTTGGCGCTTTGCCGTCCTTTTATATATATATATATATATATACATCGTTCCGAAGGTAGACAGTTCCCAAGGGTTGGATTACCAATCCGATACAGATGTCTGATCGGTATTTTATTTTATTTCATTTCCCTGTTGCCAGTGAATTGCGTACGGCGACCTGCTTCGTTACCGTGGTCTGGGCATCCCGCCCATCATCGGTTGGCCCATATGTGGTGGCGCCTGGGGACCTGGGCCGTACATTTGTCTCTTGGGATCATTGCCAATCTCGCCCGGGCCGCCAGAGATGTCCGATATGCCTCTACGGTGCTGTTGCTGCTGGGGTGGCGGCGGTGGGCCAGTACGCTGCATTGGGCCTCCCGGAGATGTTGTGAACATCTGGCTTGGTGGCTGCTGCAGGTTCGTCTGTAGCCCATACGGTGCTGGCCCTGCACTGTTGTGGACGGCTTGCATGTAAGGGTCATCCGGGTGGTTGCTTGACGGCGACACACCGATGTTGCTGGGTGAGTTCCAACTGCTCGCTGCAGCCGGTGAGGTGGATGGGGAGTCTTCGCCCTTCAGGCTACGGCGGGCTGAGGTCACGCCGGGGGGTGGTGGGGCCATATCCATGGTGATACTGTGTTTCTTCAGGTGACCCAGATGCTTCTCGAGCATGTTGAGCAGTCCTTCCTTTGTGAACGGTTTGGGTAGTACATCATTCATGCCTGTGAAAGGGTCAGCAGGAGGTCGGTCGCAGGAAGGAGGGGGGTTTACTTACCGTGCTGGAAGTACATGGAGATGTCGTCACTCCTGATGTTGGATGTCATCGCGACGATCGGTGTGTTGTCGAACTGTCTGATGAGGTGAGTCGCAGACACGCCATCCAGGTTGGGCATTATGATGTCCATCAGAACCAAATCGTATTTTGATCCTGCGTTCAGCTTGTTCACGGCCTCGAGACCATCGAGCGCACTGTCGATCTGACAGTGGAAGGCATACAGGAATTTACCACCTATCCGACGGCAAGTCTGGTCGTCTTCAACGAGCAGGATCTGCGGCGGTCTGACCCAGCCTGGGTCGATGGTGGTGCTCTTCTTCCGCCCATCAGCTGGAGCTGGAGGGGGGAAACCAGCCTCGGACTGCTTGGGTGGCATGGGGTAGGGGATGTTGTTGATATGCTCGCTGTACATCGGGTCGATGCCCTGCGTTGTGCCGATCGGATACACCATGCTGTCGAGGTCCCCATACGAAAGAGTGGACGAGGATGTGGCGGAATGAGGACCTGCGGCTCTAGCCCTGGGTCCAGCGACATCCGGTGGTGGGGTGGTCAAGGCGGCGTTCATGCGCATACGTGCTTCACTGAGCTGTTCTAGGTTCTGTGGGTTGATGATGTTGTCGGCATTCACCTCACTTAGAAGCTTCGAGGCGTGCTGCAGCGGTGATGCCGGCATGTCCTCCTCAATGCTTGCAATACTGCGCTCTGAACCAGCTGGCGGTCCTGCTCCGTTCGGTGCGTTGCCGTTGGTGGGAGGTGCGAAGGGGTTCGCGACTTTGCTTTCTCGCCGGCGTTGCGCGTCCATGGTGTTCAAGAAGTTCATCACGTATTGCATCACGTGCTCATGGTTGACGACGGTCTTTTGCACGCCAATGAGCTCCTGCAGGAGCATTGAGTGGTGCATGTTCAGCTCATTGTAGCGCTCCTGCAGTTGCTGCAGTTGCTGCTGCGTGGCGACGAGCTGTGTGTTGACGAGGTCCATCTGTTGCGACGGCAGGAACTCGTCCGCCATGGCATTGGGCTTCCTCGGTGCCGGCGCCTTCCGCCTGATGTTATCGAGAGCGTCTTTGTTGTTCGCTTTGAAGTCTGGGTGTTTAAATTCCCAAGCCTAGTCAGCAGTCAGCAAACGTGCCCTCACCTCGCCGAGCCACACATGCTCTTGCTAGGGGTTTGACATACACCAGCGCCGTACGGTGAGGTCCCTCCTTCCTCGTTGTTGTGCCTCACTTTATGGAAATCGTACTTGTTGAGCTGGCGTACAAAGGAGGCGAAGTTGCTGTGCTTGAAGTGCTTTGGGAGGATGTGTTTCGTGAACCTGAAACCGATCAGCAATCAACGCTGCACGCAGCACCGTCCACGCCTATAGGCATGCTCACTTTTCGTTCTCCAACACCACAAAGCTATCTCCCTGATCTCCCCAGCGCACAACCGATTCATCCTGTGGACTTTCCAACATCCTAGTTTTGAATTTGTCAGCGTCAAGCCGGGTCTGGAATTCGAGGGTGTGGACGGGATTGTGTATGTATATGAGGCAAGGTGAGACGGTTCAGACGGTGGGACGATGGGTGGAGCGCATACTTGTAAAGTTTGCGAACCTGTTCTCGGTCAGCCAATGCATTCTCCAGAGGTATCGCAAGGCATGGAGATGGATACATACAAAGTCGCTTGAATTGGCCGCAGGGCCAGACTGATTTGGATCCATGTTTGACGAAACGACCGGGAATTTGTCACGCCTGAGGAGGCCTCAGTAATGTCAGAAGGCGCACAAGGTCGCTGGTGTCTGTAGCAGACGGCGTGGAGCGGTCGAGAACAGACGGGATGCTGCGCAGCACAATGTCATCTGCTGCAGTTGACTGGCTGCTGTTGCTGTCGACGTTGCGGATGATGATGTTGCTGCTGCTGCTACTAGCCGGCGATGACGACAATGCTTTTTCCCACTGCGCGCGCGCCGGTACCCACGTAACAAGCTCGAGCAGCGCGCAGACCCAAATCCCGTGCAACTGTGTCGCCTGTCCCGGCAAGCTGTGCCAAGTGCTTCAATTCCTAGACTTTAGGATCAAGCTTTGCGCAGATGGGTGACGTCGTCTTGGCGGGTGAGGAAAGAAGTCGAACAACAATAAGAATGCAAGGTAGGAGGCTGGACGAAGGGGAGGTGGAGGAGCAGAGGCGGTGGTGGTGGTGGTAGTGGTTAGTCGAAGCAGTCAAAAGACAGAGGCGGGCGAGTATGCCTGTAGGGCAAGTCTGGCGGTTCACGTTCCCGCTTACCGGATGCGCAAAAGATGGGATGGGATGGGACGTGACGGGAGTGGAAGTGGAGCGACAAGGCAGACTTGAGGGAACACAAGGGGAGGGAAAAAGAACAATTGGGTATGCAGCTCAAGGTAGCGAAGCAGGCAATGCCTGATACCCCCGGGCCAAAAAAAAACCCCCCCCCCAGCAGCCCAGTAACTGGTAGTTGGGGCGCGCGGACGGTGGCGAAGAGGAAGACTGGGTGAACCTTGTCGAGCGTGACGAAAGATTCGAGAGAGGAGGGAGGAGGAGGAGGAAGAGCAGGAGGAGGAGGCGGCGGCGTGAGACAGAAGACGGGTGGAAAGGGAAGTAGAAGGCGTCAGTGCCCACCAATTGCACACGCTGCGCCCTAGGCCGGATACAGCTGGGGATTGCCTGCTCCAGCTCTGTTCTCTGCTCGTCTCGTCTCTACGAGCGATTCCCTCTGATCTGAACGTGTTAGTGCCTGGTTTCGATGGGTGACTCGCCTTGGCAGGCCTGTTGTGGGGTGAGCGGGCCATCAACTAGGAAGGTCGAGTGGCCGGCATGTACAGTGTACACGCACACACACGCACACACACGCACACACACGCACGCGCGCGATCCCCGAGTCCTCGCGGCAGATCAGACTGCAACATCGCAGTGGTGAGGGGAGTGCCACCGACGGGCCTCCTGCTCCAAGACAACGGAGACATGTGCATTTGCAGCTGCAATACAGAGTGCCAACTGCGGGCGGCCGTGGATGGGTGGGGCGGCCTGGGGATGTGAAGCCTGGGAGGGGGGTTCAGGCCAGCCAGCCATACACGAGGCGGAACGTGTAGCATTTCTTGCTCTAGTGCTGCTGCTGGTGCTGCTGTTTTGACCGACGAGATGGCGCTGGAGGTTTGACTCTGAGTAGCAGCATAGGCATGGGCATAGGCATGGGCATAGGCATGGGCATAGGCATAGGCATGGGCATGCGGTAGCATATCCACATCGCCGAGAGACATGGGGGAGGCGGGGCGAAGATGCTGCGAGGTTCATCATCTTCAGCACGACACCACCACCCGGGGAGCAAGAAGGTTGACCACACAGTGGGGAAGAGGCAGCCTCTGGCGAGACCAGGGCCAACAGGCTTTTGGATGATCTGCATTCCACCGCGCGCAAGATGGAAGTCTGCCCGTGAGAGTTTAAATTCCGGCAAAAAGCCAATCGCGTCAGCACCAATCCGCACTCGCCAGGGCTGTGAGCGCATCTGGCACTCATCCCCCTCCCCCCCCTTCGGCACGCACCTGCACCTATATCTACACCCACGCATACACCCACGCATACACCTACGCCTACGCCTATACTTACACACTGGTCAGTCCCGGCAGCGTAGGCCTCGGTACGATATTGCATGCAGCCGGCCGCCCGCACCGCAATTGGCACATGCCTGTCCTCACATCCTTCGCCGCGTCCTGGCGACCGCACGGATCTTGTGCGTGCGTGTCCAGTCCGTTGCAGTGCATCATAGTGTAGTGTGGTGTGGTGCAGCAGAGGTGAGTCGGTGGGCGAGGCGGATGGTGTGTATTCGCAAGTGAAGCCGTGCTGTGCAGTCGGCTGCTGCTCTATTCACGGTCGTAGAGACGCGCGAGGGCTGCTGCTGCTGCTGTCGCCGACTCTGCGGCGACACAGTGGCAGTAGCGATGATCGCATGGCGTAGCGACACAGAAAGCCACACGGCCCAGGACGTCACCTGGATATGATGATATGATGATATGATCCCAAGCAGAAGTCAGCAAATGCTGATTGTCGCTTGGAAGGGGAAAAGCGAGAGGGATCGCCCCGGCCTGTCCATCCCGGCCGGGCGACACGCAACGCACGTCCTTCCTTACGCACCCAGGCACAGGCAGCAGCAGCAGCTCTCGTGTTTTGCTTCTTTTCCCACTACCTGTGCCCTGTGCCCGGTGCCCTACCTGCCGAGGGAGCGCTGTAGGTCAGGTTAGGTTAGGTTTGGTTAGGTTAGATCCGATTACGGTACGGTAGGGTAGGGTAGGGTAGAGTAGATTAGGTTAGATTGGGTCAGGTCAGGCCAGGTTCGGGTAGCGCTGCGTAGCCTGCATCCCGTACCTGGGTGGTGACCTAGCTGTACGGTAGCGGCCGTAGCGAGAAGCGAGCACAACCCACCGGTTCCAGTCTACCTCGCCTGCTCTATGGTACTCTGCACCTACCCTTATCCCGATCGGGACTCACTTCCTT